>CM038215.1:28753483-28938282 GCA_021442155.1 Cymbidium sinense
AGAGAAAATAATACATGAGATAAATTTTGAGTCAAATTTTGACAAATCTTTGGAGTTAGATTGCAAAAAAAAAAAGTTCTAAAAGGAGGATTCGTGTATGATATGACTAGAAAGTTAGTAGTGTAGCACATTGACTACAATTCTACTATCTCATGATATTATTATAGGATTGGAAGTTAAGAGTTGCTCCTAACCTCTAGCAAAAAAAACAAAACACACACACACACACACATTTTGAGCTTTCAAATTTCCACTTCATTTTTCTTTCTTCAAGCTCCAAAGAGGATTCAATGCTTGTAGATAGATCTTCAAATGAGGTAATAAAATTATCTTTTGCCTAGTCTACCTACTTTACTCAAACAATTTTGAAGATTTTCAAGAAGAGAATGAACTCCCTGAAGTTAAAAAAAAAAAAAAAACTTCAAAACATGAAGGGAGTCCACCCACCCTCCCAACATTTGTATATGATAAGTTAGAAGGAAAATTCCAATGACTTGGTTAGGTTACTTTTGTAGTTTAAGGACTGCTTTACCTAAGACCATTATAAAGTGCCCAATACATCTCCAATGATAGCATTCTATAAACTCAAAATTGAACCTATTGCTATACTTATTTTTAGAATCTTTTGATGCGAAGAAGAGGATTAAAGTTTGAAGTAAACCTTATTGAAGAAGAAAGATACTGCCATGATTTCCCAATATTATTCCCAATCAAAAGGAAGAACATTCAAATCCACACATATGTCAATTTTGAAGATCTAAGATAGGCATGTCTTGAAGATGAATTCACATTACCTATATCAAATTTAATAGAGAATAGCCTCCTTGCATGCGCCTCATTCAAAGATGGGTCAAATGATGAGGATGAGAGGTCATTTGCATTTATAATTTCCATCGAATTTCCGCTATAAGGTCATGCCTTTCGCCTTAAAATGTCGGCCACATACCAATGCTATGACTCAATTTCAACGAACTCATTCATCACCAAGTTGAATGCTATGTTAATGATCTCGTAGTCTAAAGCAAAGAAAAGGAAGACCATCTTTATGATCTGAGTAGTTGTCTTCACTGTCCTACTGATGAGCGCCTTGTTAGTTTGGTAGTCTTCACTGTCCTACCAATGAACTACCTTGTGTTGGCTTTAGTTAAGAAGATGTGAGTCCTTGCTTTCTTGAACTAGCCACCATACTACCAGTCGAGTTTCCCAAGGTTTAGGTGTAAGAGTCCCCAGTGGCATCCTATTCCTTCATATCAAACACAAAACATACATATCTTTCTTTCGGGCTACTTTGATGTGGGAGCAAGCCCCCTGTAGCACTCACTCATTAGCTGCTATAGGTCGGGTTCAATTTGTTGTCCAAAACAACCAATCACCCCAGTGGTCATTTGTTGGAGGATGTGAGTCCCCGTGCTTTCTTCCTAATTTGACCATTGCAAACTGACGAGTGCCTTGTTAATTTCATAATCTTCGTTGCCTAGCCAGTAAGCTACCTCATGGTTGATCCTGTTTGAGAAGATGTGAGTCCCTGTGCTTTCTTCTTGAACTAATCATCATGATTTAACTAGGTTGAATATATTTGAGGTTTAGGGTAAGTCACCCAGAGGCTCCTTTCCTCTTGACTACGTTTGAGTTGATATAAGCCCCAAGTGATATTCACTCAAGATCGCTTAGGTCGATGGCATGCCGAGTCAGACTATCCCAATAGTCGTTCCACTTTAGGAGATGTTCACACTTTCTGGCGATTGTTGCAAACTGATGGGCACCATAGGTTGGTTGATGTTCGCTATGCTAACAGTGACTTACCCGATAGGTACATCACTCTTAGAAGATGTAAGTCCCCGCGCTTTCTCCATAAGTTGGCCATCGAATACCTATGTGATATATGACTAGCCATGTCATTTTTTCCAGGGTGTTGGATCGAAGCCCTTTTGCGGCCCCTTCCCCTGTGGGCATTCTATTTGGATCACGTCCTTTGAGACCCCATTTAGACACTACCCGGGTTACTTTTGGATTGGACAGTCTTCCTTTCCTGGTAGCCACCCCTGTGGTTGGAGAATTTGTTCAGCGGATGTGCAGATTCTCCCATAGTTCAGTAAATCTGAGATAGGTCTAGGCTGATATAAGCTCCTTCTCAGTTTGATCCCTCACAAACTAACATGGTCCATGATAAAAAAAATTAAACAAACAAATAAAATATTTGCTTGTGGATTAGAAATTCAAGCCCCAGGGCTTTTCCCAGACATCCCATTTTTTGGTCAAAGAAACTCCTATAAGAATTGCGACTACTTGAGTTGAGATAAATCCTCTGCCAGTACTCACTAGCCAGTCGGGTTCAACTGTGCCACCAATGCCACGGCGTCATCTTTGCTTTGAAAGATATAAGTCTATTACTCATTCTTTCCAGCATGATCATTACAAACCGACGGGCAGGCCTAGGTTGGGCCTGATTTATTGCGCAAATGACCTATCACCCCAATGGATTCTTATTTAGGAAGATGTGAGTCCCTGTGCTTTCTTCCTAACTTGACCATTGCAAACCGAAAGGCACCCCTTAGGTTGGTTAGTTCTACCTAACGACTGGTAGACTATCCCTTTGGATTTGTAGACCTAAGATAGGTCTAGGCTGATATTAGCTCCTTCTTAGTAGATTCATGCAAACCGACAGGGTCTATCTAAAATTAAAGTAATTCTTACTATTCTTGAGTCGATATGAGTCCATAGCGGCATTCGCTCAAATAGTCTCCCTAGGTCGGGATTGATCTGTTGTGCCATCAATAGATCACCCCAATGGTTGATCCCTACTTCGAAAGATGTAAGTCTGCTACGCTTTCTTCCTTACTGCACAATCGAAAGGCAACCCCACCGATAGTCCTACCTTGGTTGGTTGACTACCCCTTTGGACTTGTAAATCAGATAGGTCAAGGGCATAGCTCCTTCTCGTTGGGTCCATCGCGCCGAGTGGTCCATAATATAACACATAAAATTAAATTAAATCAAATCAAATCAAATTAATCATCAGGACTACTCTTGAGTTGAGGTAAGACCCTCAACGGTGCTCACTTAGTAGTCGCCTTAGGTAGGGTCGATGTGTTGCTCATCCAATAGATCACCCCAGCGGCTTTTCCTTGCTTTGGAAGGTATAAGTCTACTACGCTTTCTTCCTAGCATGGTCATTGCACACCAAAAGGCAACCCCTTAGGTTGGATAGTCCTACTTTATGACAAGTAGACTACCCCTTTAGACTTATAAATCTAAGACAGGCCAAGGCCCCTATGGCTCATTCTTAGTATAGTCCATCGTACATCGACAGGGTCCATAACAAAATAAATTCGAAACCAACCACCCCAATGGAGTCAAATTAAACATCTCAAACAAACCAAATTTCTCTCCAACGAGGCGTGAATCAAATTAGCATCTCTAACAGAGTTTAGATCTAAATCAAACAAATTCAATCGAGTGTATATCCCCAGCTGATATGCCCTCAATCTAAAACCCTTCTCCCTAGTGGAGCCATAACAAATTAAACCAACCTACCTAGTGGAGTCTGATCAAACAAATCAAAGAAATCTAATTAAATTTTTATCCCTAGCAGATACACACCAAAATAAATCATATTCAAAGTCAAACTCAAATCCATATCCCCAGCGGAGTCACCAGAAAAATCTGTGGTGTTTATTTTTGGGGTGTGGGACACCACACAGATCTTAGGGGGTACTTATTGAAGTGATCGTGTACGATATTAAGGAATGATGTACTATCTCAAAAGATATAAATCACCACCATATAATGGACCTAATCACCTAATAAGGACTCCTAATGCATGATGGAGTCTTGAATATACAGAGATCTTTCCTACTTTACATGGAAAAGTAAAGTAGGGTTTATTTTAAGCGGTTAGAGTTATGGAGGCAAGCCCCATAGTTAATTACATCTAAATGGAATGAGAATTCCTTAAGAATACTCTCGATTAAAGTAGATAATTAGGGTCTCCAAAGATTTCAAGGTTAAGACTATCAAAGGATTGGATTTTAGAAAATCAAATGGGATAGATCAAGAAGACTTATTTTGGAATCCAAAGGGAGAAAAAGGAAATGCTCATGATACTAGGAAACTAGTGAGCATTCCAATCTACCCTATAGTTGGGCTTTATATTTTTGAAATTGAAGAGAGTTGATTATTTGAGTTGACATTTTATTAGATTGTTAGACTTATAATTTCACAAGATTTGTGAAAATGCCTAAGAGGTGAGGATTTATGCTTGTAGCCCAAAGGAAATAGCTACCTCATTCTAAACTAAGGAGCCTTGGTACAATGAAGGCACCTAAATCTAAGGCAAAATGGGTATATGATTTACCTCCACAAGAGAATAAATCACCATTGGACTTATTACCGAGTGGTAGCCATAACTCCTCTATGCTTTAAATCCATGTAGGTAAGTCTTATGATTTGCAAGATGGCTAGGCGTTATTCATTTAGAAAGTCCTTAGACTCACTCCCTAAGAGACTAGAGCATGAGTGGTATGAATCCATGACTTAATCTAATGCAAATTTTATCAAATTTATTTGATTCTTTTGGACTTTTATTTTGACACAGTATGGGATTTTGTATGCCTAAATGCATGAGAATTTGATTATAGGCCAAATCAGAGAGAAAGGGGTGTCTTCCACCAAAGGCTCTCATAGGTTAAGCCTTGATTCTCACAAAGATGGAAGCTCCCTCTTAGAGTGAAAGAATATGATATGCATGATATTATACATTCATCCATCCAAAGGGGTTACTAAAAATTTTATTATCTTGATTTAATTCTTAGGCTTTTATGTGAGGTTATGAGTTGTTTAAAATTTTAGTTATGAGTTGTTAATTGGGGTAGAAAAATTAATTTTATCTAAGAGCCTACATCCGGGCCACACATTCAAGCATCAATCATAACTATGAAAAGCATGATGTGTTCGCAATCTAAACACAACATCAAACAATTTTATAGACTACCATAAAAGAATAAAAGGCAGTCGATCGGGTTCATGTACACCCGAAAAAGAAAAAAGATGGGTAGAGCTCTACCCTTATACAACCGGATTACAAAAAATAATATATATGGGGTCTTCTTTTCATTTCTTTATTTCTTCATTTCTTTCTTTTGATTTGATTTGCTCCAAAGGCATCACGGGGCAGCCCAGGGACTAAGCCTTACCTGCTCATCCTAATCCCCATAACACTAATCCTAATTCTAATGCAAAATTACATCAAAAATAGGAAAAGTAAATCTAGCTATACATAAAATGTTAGCTAAACACACCATACAAACAATTATATGAATAATTTGGACTTAGCACCCCACACATGGGTAACCAAGCCCAGCTGTCCTAACATGAGTTATACTTAGGGCTAAGCAACTTGCACAACAAAGCATTTATATATTTTTATTATAGCTTTAAGCACAACCTAAAATATGATTAAATAATAACGGTCTAACATCCAAATATCTAACACATCCAGTCTAAAATATTATATCACAAATAAAAACACAACATCATACATACAACTAACTTAGCACTAGTAAGGTGACTTAGTATTCTAATGTGTGTGTATAAGGCTTGTAGCAAGACTTTTACTAGGCTTCTTTAGTTTAAGTTCAATTTGAAGTTTGAATTTAAATTTTACCTTTGGGTGATTTCAATCTAAATGATTTAATGATTTGCTTTTCATTTTTATTTCAATTTTATTTGGTTGAAATGATATTTAGGTTCTCAAGAATGAAGAGTAGATGAATTCCATGTAGACATGACTCACCTATTCTACATCCTAATTCTAAGAATCTAAGTCCTTAAGTATCTTAATTTATTTGTATAATTCATTTGATTTTATTTTGATTTGATTTAGAATTTAGAATTTGAGTTTATTTAAGTATTTGATTAATTGATTTTTTGGATTAGATGTTTTAGTTTAATTGCATCTTGATAATTCAATATCCTTAATGTAATGGAGTTTAAGTTTGTTTAAGTTCATGTATTTTGGTTGATTAATTTTAGATTAGGTGTTTTGATTTAATTAAATCTTGATAATTCAATATCCTTTAATTCAATCTCTAATTTTTCTGATTTTAATTTGATTATTAATTTCATGATTGTATCATTTGATGTTGTTTAAATTTATTAATTTTTATTATTACATTTAAGTTTGATTTAGATTGTGATATATTTTAGTTTATTGATTTGAAGTTTAATGTATTCTTTCATTTGAATTTCAATTAGAGTTTGATTTATTGAATTTAGATTTTGGTTTATGTATAGATTATTTTTAGTTTTGATTAATTTATTTTGGTCAATAGATTTATTTTATTTTTGGGTTTTATTATTTGTTTAGCTTATTTTGATTTGATTGGTTTGATTTGATGACAAGAGTTTAGATTTAATTTAGTTTATTTAATTTGATTGATTTATTTATTTATGGTTGATTGGATGAAATTTGAAGTTTGCAATTTAATTTGATTAATTTATGATTAGAACTTTAATTTTAATTTCATTCATTTATTATATTTATTAGAGTTTAGTTTATGTTTTGATTTTACATTTTTAATAGTTAATTGGTTTTATTCTCATTTAAGTGTTGAATTGATTTAATGATTATCTATTAAATTGGTGATTTTCTTAAATTAAATTAATGACTTGATTGAAGTTATTTGCTTGAGTTTCTTTTTTTTAATTATGTCAATAAAAGAGAGATTAGCAATTTTTAAATTATTTGTAATTAGTAATTAAATCGGTAAAAAAAAATTTAAGAATGTATATTATTATGAGATTAATTAATGTATTATTTGAGTGATGCGTAATAATGAGATTAATTAAGTGATTTTAGTTTAATTATTAATTATTAATTTCTTTGATTTTAAGCGATTTGGTTTGATTATTTAGATTTAAGATCATTGTTGAATAGGTTTAAATTATTTTTTAGAAAATAAATTTAATTCTTTTTAATAAGATAAATATTATTCTTTGAATGATTTAAAATATTTTTTATTATATTTGAAAATAAATATATAACTTAAAAATATTTATATAATTTAAATAGATAAATAACTAAATAAATTTATAAATATATATATATAATTACTTTATTTATATAATTTATAAAATATTTATATAATTTATTCCTTTCTTTATTTATTTATTAAAATTATTTATTCATTATTTTAAATATTTTTATATTATATATTAACAAAATTAATAAAATTATATTTTTAAATAATTATATTAATTAATAAAAAAATTAAATAAATTTATAAATTTATATATATAATTAAAATATTTTAAATTATATATTTAATTATATATATATAAATAAATAAATTAATAACTAAATATATAAATATTTAGTTATTAAATATTTATAAAAAATATTTTTAAATTATATATTTTAAATATTTTAAATAATTATATTAAAAAAAATTAATAAATAAATTTTTTGGGTGATATTATATTTAAAAATAATTAGTATATAATAGTTTTAAATAATAATAGTTTTAAAATAGATATAATTATAAATATTTATTTTATTGAAATAGTTAATTATTTCATTTTTATGATGAAAATAATTATTTATTTTGATATAATAAAAAATATTTTTTTAAATCGCATTTGTAATAATTTTATCTTATTAAAGATTAATTTATTTTTAAAATTTTAATTTTGATTAAGCGTGATTATCTTGATCTGATAATATTTATTTATTATCTTTAATGTTAAAGAAAGAATAATTAATAATTTAAATATTATTAGTATTTTGGTTTGAACACTTAAATTTCTTAATTTGGTCATTTAAGAATTTTCTATATGATGCATATCTTAAATTTTTTGTTTGAGTATTAATTATAATTCACATTTAATCATTTATTTTAAAAAAATTTGCTTAAGCCATTATGATATCGTCGCAGCGTTTTTTTGGCTGGGTTCTCTTGAAGCAAAAGTCAAGCACCCTCTCCGCTCTACACATCACGCATGAGATTTCTAGATCTCATCCGATTCCCATCCACTGGACGAAGCTTGCCGAACCCAGCCAAGTCCTTCTCGCACTCTTCCCCGAGATAACACTCCAGCAGTTGCCGCTGCAGCTAGAGTTGTACATGGCAGCTGCGACTGCTGCCAGGAACCATCTATTCCATTATCTTTTTACATGGACACAGTGAGTACCGTTCCCAGCTGGAAGTCCAGCAACATCCGTGAGTGGATTCGATCGGTGGCGTCGGAGATGCTGCTCTTCGACTTGCGATCCTTATACGAATCCCGTCTAGGAACTGGAATCAGTCGATTCGACAATGGATATTCTCTCTCAAGATGAAGAAGAGAACCTTGTCAGTGAGTGGCTCTCAAAGAAATCTCTTCTCTCCTCTTGCCGTCGCCAGTGATCCAGAAAATTACGAATTCAATTTTTTCGTTTCTGCCACTTCCAGCAAGAAGAAAGGTCTGTCTCATTTGGTCCTCCGATCTCTATGCGAAATGCCGACAACTGCCGATCTGAGAGATGTGGCCTTTTCCAACCTCGAATGTTTGAAGCGGCGAGTTGATGTGTGCTACAAGACATTCTTAAGGAGATCGATGCATCTCACAGTAGGACCTCCAAGAGGTTTAAGATTCAGACACAAGCTTGTATGCAACTAATCGAGGAAGCAGAAAGAATATAAGAATTATCTGATAAGATTGATGAAATTTCAAAAGCACTAAAGGGTTCATATGTGGAGTTCATGGCGGAAGTTCAAGTAGCAACATCCAGGTGTACAAGGCATCCATTGAGCCGCAATCAGCCAAGAAGGCTATTAAGAGCTTGCAAAGGCGCAATGGCATCGCACCAAATCCTGCTTGATCTGCAAAGAAACCATTGAATTAGTATATCAACGGCCGTGAGTGAGCTTATAGAACATTTGTTGAGGAGGCGAACTCACAGGTTTGTTTTACAAAGACCTCTTGGTGATCAAAGGCTGATTTGGTGGTATAATTCTTCTTAGGAAGCAGGAATCTCATTTTGATGTGATTGTTGAATAATTATGACCATTTTAAATGTCTTGGCTTTACCTTTTAATTGGTGAGAGTTTAACACAAAAGTAAAAGATTTATTTTATGCTTGAAATGAATTATTTTGATTAGGTTGAATGCGTAGATATTTAACTGATAACTCACGAGTGTTGATTTTGATCAAATGATCACGATTAATCTAATTTATTATTTAGAATTAAATTCAAAAAAAAAAAAGAATTAATCTATCTTTAGAATTTCAAACAAAATAATAATAATAAAACAAAATAAAAAAAGTGCAAATTAAATTATCATAAAATCTAAGTAAAACTTAATATATGATTAAAATTAATTAAATCAATAAGTCAAGTAAAATTGAGCAAATATCATAATCAAATCAAATAAATATAAAATTAAATATAAACTCAAAAATTAAATCATATTACTCTTAATTTGACAATATCAAAAAAAAGAAACTCAAGCAAATAACTTCAATGTCAAATTAATTTAATTTAAGAGACTCTCATTGGAAGAAAGCCGACTCACATCTTTAAGAATCCACTTGGGGTGATGGTGCTTAACAAATCGGGCGACCAGTGGTCGGTTTTCTGGCGATGGAAAGAATCGTGATAGACTTATATCTTTCAAAGCAGGGCATCAGGGATAACTCATTGGTGGCACTAAGTTGAACCCGACTAAACTGGGTGAGTCAGGCAGATTTATCTCAACTCGGGTAGTCGGACAATTCCTATGGGGAGTTTCTTTGACGCCTAAAGATAGGATGCCGCTTGGGAAAGGGGGGGGCTTGAATTCTAATCCTCAAGCAAATATTTTATTTGTTTAATTTGTTTTATCATGGACCTGTTAGTTTGTGAGGATGAGTGAGAAGGAGCTTATATCGACACCTTCTGATTCTTGAACGAGGAGAATCTGGCATCCGTGAACAAATTCTCCAACCACGGGGGTGAGGAAAGGGGCTATGCAATCAAAAGTAACCAGTAGTGTCTAAATGGGATCTCAAAGGCGTGATCCAAATAGAATTCGGGGAAGGGACCAAAGGGGCTTGATCCAATACCACAGAGAAAATGACATGGCTAGTTATATCACATATGTCGTAGCCAACTCATGGAGAAAGCGCGGGGACTTACATCTTCCAAAAGTAACCCAGATAGTGTCTAAATGGGATCTCAAAAGACGTGATCAAATAGATTCCTGAGAAGGGCCATAGACTTGATTCAACACCTGGAAAATGACATGTCATATCATGGTAGTGGAACTCATAAGCGGGGACTTACATCTTAATGGTGTAACTGAGTTGATGTCATATAACATCAATTCTTTGCGACAATCGGTCTAGAAAGAATGCTTGTGACACATCTCTTTAAAGCAATGCATTCTTTGGGATGGTCTGCTTTGGCTCGACAGTGCCATCTCTCAAAAGCGATCATTCTTGAGTGAATACCACCAGCTTATATCAACTCAAACGTAGTCAAGAAGAAAGGAGCCTCTGGGGGACTTACCCTAAACCTCAATATATTCGACCTAGTTAGGTCATGATGATTATTTCAAGAAGAAAGTATAGAGACTCATATCTTCTCAAACAGGATCAACCATAAGGTAGCTTACTAGCTAGGCAGCGAAGACTACAAAACTAACAAGGCACTCGTCGGTTTGTAATGGTCAAATTAGGAATAAAGCACGGGGACTCACATCCTCCAACAAATGACCACTGGGATGATCGGTTGCTTTGGACAACAAATGAACCCGACTGTAATGAGTGAGTGCCAAGGGGCTTGCTCCCACATCAAAGTAGCCCGAAAGAAAGATATGTGTATTTGTGTTTGATGTAAAGGAACAGGATGTCACTGGGGACTCTTACACCTAAACCTTGGGGAAACTTGACCTAATTAGAGTATGGTGGCTAGTTCAAGAAGAAATCGTTGGGACTCACATCTTCTTAAACAAAGCCAACACAAGGTAGTTCACTAGCAGGGCAATGAAGCATACCAAACTAACAAGGCGCTCGTCGGTTTGTAATGGTCAAATTAGGAAGAAAGTGGGGACATCCTCCAAATGACCCCAGGGGTGATATTGCTTTGGAGCGACTGAAGCGGTAATGAGGAGTGTCACATGGGGCTTGCTCCCACATCAAAATAGCCCGAAACAAAGATATGTGTGTTTTGTGTTTGATATGAAGGAATAGGATGCCACTAGGGACTCTAAATATATCGTGGTGGATTCATAAGAAAAAGATATTTCTAACACAGTAGAAATGAAATTGGAGATGAAAAGAAATTTTATTGATAATTATTTTCAAACAAGATTTATGGATAATATTTCTTTAAGTAGAGGCCATTGATTGGAAGCATCGGGCGCTCTCCTTTATAATTTATGAGTTGGTAAGACCCTGGTCCTTCTGGCATAAGGGCCTTCCCAAGTGGGTTCAAACTTTTCCTCTTATCTTTTGACAGCAATTAATTTAGAACTAAAACACACTCTCACTTGAAAAGCTCTAGGGGACCAACTTGTTATGAGCTTGAATCATCTTGGCTTTATATCGAGATTTTGGCATGCTTGTAGGTGTCTCTCCAAACCTTGAGCTCTTCCATAACTTGGCATTACGTTCCATTGTGATTTTTTGCTACCTATCCTTAGTGATGGGAGTTGGACTTCCAATGGTAGAGCACTTGGACCCTAAGGAGAAAGGGGTAGATTAAGTTGGAGTTCTATATGTGGTATGGTAGCCCAAAAGCTTCAACTGTTCATGCCATCATCATTTGTTGTCATCTAGTGTCTTCTTGATTTGAATGAGGGTTTTGTTGAAAGCTTAACCCATTTGCTCTTGGATAGTAGATGGTAGAATATCTCCTATGTTGTGTCTTGAGCAAAGCTATTGATTTTAATACTCTTGAATGCAGTACCATTATTGGATATAATTTTCGAGGCACCCGAATATACGATATGGTTTAAATTGGAGCACATGTTGGTTGTGACCTCTCTAAGTGGGATTGCCTCATTTGGAAAAGTAGTCTGCTAGAATGAATCGATGACCTTTAGAAGGAGGATCGATTGGACCCATAATATCATTTACACTCGAATGGCCATGAGGCCAATGTAGGATGTAGAATGTTGGGAGGTTGATGTAGGACCACACCATGTACGACATTAATGGCATCTCTAGCTACCATGCGGTTTGTGATCATGAAGGCGTGGTATCTAGTCTCTTGATCTTGGCTTTCATTCTTGGACGGATTGATGTGCCCCATAACCACAGTGTACCTCGATCACGATTCTACGAGCTTCGTGTTTGTCCAGACAACGTAACCACATATGATCGAAAGACTTCCGGTACATGGTGCCGCCTACAAGAGTATAGGAAAGGGCTCTCTACTTCACCTGGTGTGCCAGTGATTTCTCTTGAGGTAGTTTGCCTACATTTAAATAATCTATGAATGGTTTCCTCCAATCGGCTCCTCATCCTTACTTGTGGCCTCCCCTTCAGAGAGAATCTCTCAATGAGTTCCATCAATAAGAAGACTTGTATTTTGGACCCTTATTGGAATGGACTCATCTTACGAACAACTCTTTGGCAAGCTTGGCTAATCGTCACTATGCGTTCTCTCCTCGAGGAATCTTGTAGATGGTAACCTCTAGGATTTGGGCCAACAACTCCATAGTGTACTTATGGTAATGATGGAGCTTAGGCTTTAGAACTTTGTAAGACCCAGCGATTTGGTTGATGACTAACTGAGAATCTCCAAAGATGTTGATACTCTGGACGCATAGTGTAATGACTAACTCCAGACTGACAATTAGAGCCTCATATTTGGCCTCATTGTTTGTGCATGGATTGGACAAATGATATGAGAATCTCATCATGATCAGAGTTAGGAGAACTATTCTGCCTTCCCGGATAGTAAGTTGTGGTTCTTCTCCTCTTTGAGAGGAAGGCACCATCAAAGTACATCTCCCAATGGCGAGCACTAGTATCCCAAGTTCATGATTTGTTCATCGGAGATCATCACGTTAAAGAATCGAGGAGTGGATGTGCTAAGAAATCGCAAGTGCTTGTCCTTTTATGGCGACCAAATGTTATATCAAATTGAGACAAAATCATGGACCAATGTATCGAGATAAGGGTCGCGTGTCATGAGATATTAGTGGATTGACTCGAGATCAAGTTCACCTTATGAGAAAGCATGTAGTGCCATAGCTTTTGGATGAAAGATTAAAGCTAGGCGGTGCTTTTCAATAGGTGGATAGTTTGCCTCAGAGGATTAGATGATGCGAGATAATAGAGAGTTCTCCTTCCCTTCGTCATTGGTTTGAGCCAAAGCGCAATGCATGGTATATAATATGAGCGGCTTGCGGGATAGAGCTAGGGAGGTGTCATCGGATATTGCTTGTCTTGAAAGCATGACACTTGTTATCCCATTTGAACTTGGCATCTTTTTTGATAAGTGCTGAGAATGGTTGGCATCTTTCTGATAAGTTGGAAATGAAGCGTCTTAAATACGCCAATCGCCCTTGGAATGACCTGAGTTGTGTTAGGATTTTAGGGGGTGGCATTTCTAATATCACATTGATCTTTTCCGGATCAATTTCAATTCCTCGATGTCGAACAACAAATCCAAGAAATTTTCCTGAAGCTACTCTGAATGCACACTTCAGGGGGTTCATTTTGAGGTTGTATTGTCTTAACCGTTCGAAAACTACTCTCAAGTCAAAGAGATGGTCTTCCTTTTCTTTGCTTTTGACAATGAGATCATCGACGTAGCATTCAACTTGATGATGAATGAGTTCATGATTCAGTCATGGCATGGTATGTGGCACGGCATTTTAAGGCTAAAGGCATGACCTTATAACAATATATTATGATCGGGTTGAAGGTAGTGTTTCTTTCATCCTGGGGCCATCTTAATTTGGTTGTAGCGGATGACCCATCCATAAAGGAGAATCGCATGAGATGAGCAATGTCCACCATTAATTACGGTATAGGGAATTCATCCTTAGGACATGCCTTATTTAGATCCCTAAATCAACACATATACAATTTGGCCATTCTTTTCTTAGCGGGATGACCGCCAACTAGGTAGGATATTTTTTCTTTAATAAAGCCGACGCATCGATCGGTTTCTTGATTTGAAGTGACCTTTGTTCTAATCGCGTATCGAGCCTATTTGATAGGTTAGCATTATTATTGGTTTATGGGCTATGTCGGAGATAAAAGGGCATCTCTTCTCCATGCAAGTAATCCTTAAACTCAATCAATAGCTTCACTAAATCATTGGTTTCTTTTTCATTCAATAGAAGCGATATATGTTGGTGTGGATCTTCTTGTTAGGTTGATTTCTTTGAGCTCATCGGATTGATCGATCTCCTCTTGAACTTGGCGGTGCATCCTTGACTTCAAAGTCATTTGGATCATTTGAAGTTTCTAAGCACACCTCCTCATATGAGTTAGCATGATTTGAAAAGAACCTATCAGATTCCAAATGATTGGTGATGACTAAGCAGTAATTGTCATCATCAACTGGACCCATTGTATTGAATCAATCGGTCTTGATTGTGAATGTATGCATTTGTTGTCCCATAACCTTTCAAAGTAATCCTTCACTGTTTAGACCAAACATGTGGAATTAATCCTTTCTTTGCTAAATTAAGAACACAAGTGATCATCAAAAGGTAATTCTATTAAATCTTTATATGAATCATCCTCAAGTTCTATATCATCTTCTTGACTTGAGGATGATGCTCCAAGAAAGAACTTTTGCACCTTTACATTATGGAAGACTTAGGGGCCTTACCAAACCCTCAACTTTTGTGAGGAAAGTGGGGTTAGAGCTAAAGTTCCCAACCGATGCTTCACTTGTTTCACATATAAACTTCGGATACACTTATGCTTTGCTTAGGAGCAGTCTTCATCCTGTCAGCTCATATCACTTGCATGATCTGGACATGCGAAGTGCTAGCTGTGTACTAATCATATATGACTCATCATAAACTAGATTCTAAGTCTATATAGATAGTAGGTGTAGTCTAGCGAGACATAACTCATTGGATGGCCAATAAGGAGGTCTTCCATCTAGGCATGTCTCTGGATCTCGCCTCTTCTTCACTGGTGGAGGTCATCATCCTACCCATATGTTGAATGGAGTAATGAGCGTGGGTGGAATCTAATGTTAGGTTCTACTTTCTCCCTCCAAGTCTATTTCTCTCCTTTATTTTCTTTCTCATTTCCTTTTTCTTTTCTTTTTCTTTTTTTTTTTTTTCTTTTCTTTTTTTCCTTTTCTTTTTTTCTTTTATTTTTGAACTTTCACCAAGTTCACGAGAATAGACTTGTTGATTTTGAGGGAGATAGTAGTTGTCCTCATATATTCGATCATGAACTGAATGGCTTAAGATCTCCTTTGATGATTCAATCCCACCTCTCATGAACTTCATGCACTGATGTAGAGAGGATGGAACCACATTGTTTTCATGTATCCACGGTCTCCCAAGTAAAGCATTGAAAGATGTATCTGAGTCTATAATATGAAACTTGGCGATAGTCTTCCAATCATCCACTTCTAATGGCAACATTATAGAGCCTAAAGCCCTCTCTCCTTGTTCATTGAATCCTCTCAACATCATCCTCTTTGAAAGTTTGGAGATGTCAATCTCAAGTGAGTTTTAGACTCATAATATTCACGATGCACCTGGTCAACAAGAACTGGATATCTGATCTTCCAACATCCATGTAATGTAAAGAGGCGTTGCTTGGTCTTCTAAGCAAGTCTTCATCATCAATGTAACTCCTAGAGTGTCCTCAACCGCAAGCCTCCTCTTCAAGAAGATTCAAGCATATCTCGGATCAAGGAGGGCCTTGATTAGAGATTCCCTCATCTCTTTGGATAAGATGAGGCATATATACTTAACTTAGCAACTTTCTAAGATGTGCTGTGATGGTAGTCAACCTTGGCTTGATCCTCCACAAGCATATCCATGGGTGGAGCATCTTATGAAGAGGCTATCTGCTTTAGAACCAATGATTTGCTTACCCTTATCCTCGAGGTGCCACCCAGGAGGTAGAACTTTACACCGCTGAAGGTTAACTTGGACCTCTTGGAATGATGAATTTGTAGGAAGTTCTTCCTTCTCATCAGGTGAACCTACGACTTCTCCTATGGGTGAACCCGAATGATTCAGGAATGGAAAATCCATTTCTAAATCAAAGGTGGAATGATCGGAACTAGAGTTATCATTATTTTGTAAACTTGAAGAGTTTTCGAGAGGAATAAAATCTAGAGTATCAGAAGTGGACAAGATGTAAGTGAAAGCTTTCTTCATTGATTTCTTCTTAGATGGAGGTACATGATAAAAATCTAATAAAATAAGTGGAGAAAGGGTATAGTGCCCTTGTCCGCTGATACAACGCTTCTATTGACAGAAGAGGAGCTAGTGAAGGAAGAAGTAGTAATGCAACTGGATGGAGGAGGATTGGCTACTATGCTATCCGCAAGTAGTCTTCTGGTGACACCTTCTTCAAGTTATCTTTGGCAACTTGCAAACCTTCCTTGGTGTTGTTTGAGTTACTCGTGCACAGAAAGCTTCTTGATCTTAGAGACTACTTTTTTAAAGGTTCGGGATAAGATAATATACCAACCTTCTTTTATCTTAAGAGAATCGTAAGTATCCCCAAGAATTACTCTGATAGAACTAGAGAGTTTTTCTAACAAGTATTTCTTGGGGATGACAATAGCTCCTGACTTGTAGATGTGCTCAAGCCAGTCCTTAAAGGTGACACAATCCTCCAAGACATGACTGGCCATATGATGGTAGGGGCAATAGTTAGGATCATCACTCTTGCCCACATCTTCCTGGTGTAACTGAAAGTCAGTCTCTTTAAGAGATTCTTAAAGATCTTCTAACTACCTCCCTCTTGAATGAATATGGCTTATTCAATTTATCGACAAGAGTAGGTGGGTAATAGCTACCGGATATGAGTACCATGGAGTATATTATGGAGGTGGTGGCGGGAAAACTGCGGATGGTCGATATCTGGTGTGGTGGTGAGGAGGTGGCAATGGAGGCTGCTGTGCATGAGGTCTCTTATACTGAGCTCTGGCTAGCTGCTTCTCTCTATCTAATGACACTACTACCCCTGGCTTCTTCTCGAATGCTTTCTGTGACTTGGGCTTGAATGATTGGTCTTGAAAAGGTAATTTTGGCTTCCCTCAGAAGCACTTGTTGATTAACTTCTCAAAGGTTTTGATCGTAAATCCCTTGAGCATGAAGGCAACGGCCATGAATATTCTTGAGAAGAATTTAGCAAGATGTTGTTCGATAGTGGTTCACATTTTATACTGTGTTTCACACGAGAATATAATCAACAAGGGACTCATTTGAATTTTGTTGCCACAACGAGGTCACCCACAAGCTTTTGGGGCTCCAAAAACCTCTTGATGAAGAGATGCTCCAACTCAAGAAAAGTCTTCATTGAACCGGGTAGTTCAGTACAAATGCGATGCCTATCAAACCTAAGAGAAATAGAAGTGCATCGCCACCAACATTGCAAAGATCCTACAAATGTGCTATGTGCTATGGGGTTCCCGCCATCAAAATTTTGAAGGAAGGAGGCACAAAACCCTTAGGATATTGGACACCATCAAATTCCTCCGGGTAGGGTCTACCCTTTGAAATAGATGAGCCACCTCGGGATTATGCCAATGTATCCTTCACTTGCTGCTCCACTAACTGTTTAATATCTTTTTCTTGCATAGAGGTGCTGTCCACTACCTTCTTATGCATGCTACCACTATCCCCGGTCTGGAGATGCTCTGATCCAAACATGCAACAACCAGGGTGGTCGCGGGAGTAGGCATCGATGGAGCTTGGCCTTGAAGTGCTAAAATCCGCTAATAAATCTTCAACTCTTTTCTTTTCTATCTTCCTAATATGCTCATCTGCCTCTTGTTGAAAGGTGTTGGGTTGAATGAGCTGTGTCTTCTTCCTCAACTATAACACCTTCCTGGCTATGTTGATCTCTAAGAAGGGAACAACTAGTGTCAACAATATAGACTTCTACTGAGTCCTCCAAGAGATCATCCCCATCTGGATCAAAACCCCAAGATCTCTTCATCGAGCAATCATCCCTCAGAGTTCCCTCTTCTCAGTATCGAGCAATGATTTCATTTGAAGAGCGCTAGTCATGTGGACAAACACTCCGACTAGTGGAGGCTACTCATGACAAAAAATACATCGAGCATTGCTTTGCATACTACTATCTCTAAGAGGACTGTTTCACTAATGTATATGTTGATACCGCTTCATCGGTGACATCATGGAGGATCTACCGCCATGGACATTTATATCCTCTATCCCTTCCGCCATCGATGTCGCCGCAGTGGAGACCGCGGTAGCTGATGCGGTGGTGACTGACCACGCGGGTCGCCATTCCTTCTTCCAGAGGTGAGGTGAATAGAGCCCTCACCTCAACGGGTGGAGTAGATGGAGTGGGATCCTTGGGTCATAGCCGGATCACCAATGGTGTTGGTTTTTCTCCGGATGGGGGCTTCTGGATCTTGGTCAGAATGGGGGATGCCGTGAGTTGGATAGGCGATGGTGGGCGGTGAGTGGAGTAGTGCGGAGGTAGCACCGACTGTCGCTCGACTATAGGCCTACTCCTCCTATGATGAGTAGCACCGATAAGGATGATGTTGTCTGAACGATCGACCCTGGTAGGGCGACGATCGGGAAAATCCATCGAGTGAGGCCACCGCGCCAACAAACCTCTGCCATTCCCTCCTACTGCTGAACCGATGCTTGAGCCTCCAAGGCTCTCCTCTCAGATGTCTTCGACTCTCCTAGGGATAACTGCCCTAGATCAAAAATTGCACTGCACTCGAGTGTCTCAGTCCAACGGGCGTAAGATCGTCTGGCAAAGATAGGCTTCGTGCTCTTTAACCGAAAATAAATATGCTGGAGGAGTGCGCAAGAATCCTATAGTCCTCCTCTCCATCTAAGGCTGAAAGGGGGTGAAACCTACTATCACTCAAATGTGGAGAGGTCTCATAGGGAGATCCCTCCTCAACCACATGGGAAACGACATCCATCTCTCTCTCTACCCTTTTGTGATGTCGCTTGTTCTTGTAGTTCTTGTTGTGGCACTGTGAGCGTGTAGGTATGGCAGAGCGAGAGCTAGCACCCACCTCGAATGTGGAGGAGACTATTTCAGAAAGCAAGACAGTCTTCCCTTTTGGGGAATCCAAGGAGGGGTAGTAGCGTAGTAGAGTAACCATTGACGTATGGCACCGGCATAGAAACCCGATCGGTGGTAGCAGAACAAGGGCCTTCCTCTTAGTGGAGGAAACGTAATCGATGGCATATCAATCGAATGAGTGGCGTCTGGCCCGCCACCTCCTCCTTGTTAACTGTGGTGAGGCGTCCCAAGAAATCCTCACTCCTCAAAACCATGGCCAAAGTAGATGACCGGTGGAGCCAGAGAGAGACTAGCTTGATCCAAGGCTAGGTTGGCAGTGGGAAGGAAAACACGACTTGTTGGGAGCCATGATGACAAGGACTAAAATAATTGATCAGAAATGCATTTAAAACGTGTAGTGACACTTGCCTTGATATTCACCTTCAATCATTGATTTCAAGATTTGATTTTGAATTTGAACACTCAAAACAATCTTAAGGATGTTAAGTGGGGTTCATCAAAATTTTAGAGATTTTGGATTTGAGGAGAGTCTTTGCCATTTGATTTTAATTTAGAACCCATACTCAACCGATTTAGGTATGTTGGGTTCTAAAATTTGAGGAGAGATTTTCTTGGAGATATTTGTGTTTTGTGCATCTTGTTTGAAAATATTGATAGTTTGAAAGACCTCTATTTAGAAAATTTGGGTATGCTAAGAAGAGGTTATGATTGTGTGTTTGAAATATTTTTGCTTGTGAAGATTTGATTGTGTGATATTTTGATTTGAAAATGGGGCTTCTTACTTAACAAATTTGGTATGTTAAGAAGAGCCACATGTGTCATTTGTGTTTGGTGATGAGTCTTTCACTTAACAAATTTGATATGTTAAGTGAAAGTTAAATGTGATCGTGAGATAGATTTGCTTTTCTTTGAAGATGGGAGTCATACTTAACAAGTTTGATATGTTAAGTAAAAGCCCCAAATTTGTTTAAGATATATATATATATATATATATATATATATATATTGAGAATGAGACTCTCACTTAACAAATTTGGTATGTTAAGCAGAAGTTCAAGTGTGGTTTGACATGAAAAAATTGGATCCTTACTTAACAAATTCGGTATGTTAAAATATGGATCAAATGTGCATTAAAAAGAGACCCTCACTTAACAAATTTGGCATGTTAAGTGAAAGTCAAATGTATTTATGATGATGATGATTATTATTATTATTATTATTTTAGGATGAAACTCTCACTTACCAAATTTGGTATGGTGAGTGAAAGTCTAGCGTGTTTTTGATTTTTGAAAATGAAACTCTCACTTAAAAAATTTGGTATGTTAAGTGAAAGTCTAGTGTGTTTCTGATTTTTGAAAATGAAACTCCCACTTAATAAATTTGGTATGTTAAGTAAACGTCAAATGTGATTGTGATTTTGAAAATGAAACTCTCACTTAACAAATTTGGTATGTTAAGTGAAAGTCAAATGTATTTATGATTTTTTTTATTATTTTTTTTGATGAAATTCTCACTTAACAAATTTGGTATGTTAAGTGAAAGTCAAATGTGTTTATGATTTTTTTTAAAGAAAATGAACTTATTTAACAGACTTAAGTATGTTAAATGGAGTTCAATTTTGTACTTATGATTTTCAAAATGGAGTTCTCATTCGATATACTTGGGCATGTCAAATGAGCTCCCAATGTGTTTTGAAGTTCAAGACTTTGGCATGAAGAAATTCTATCAGGAAAATACAAATAAAATTCAATTTGCTCTACCTTCTCCAAAGGGGAACTCCCATTTGACAAATTTGGTTATGTCAGGTGGGGGATTCAAATATGTCTTGACTTCTCTTTTGTGTGTGTATGGTTTATTGCTTTTCGAAAATAGAATCTCCATCCAATGAATTTGAGTGTGTAGGACGGGGATAGCCATTTCCAAAGAAAATGTGCTTTTGAAAATTAAAAAATTATTAATTTTGATTTGGATTTTGATTTTTTTTGTTTATTTTAAAAAAGAACCTCCTTGTAACAATCATCGAATTTGTTAAACGAGGATTGGTTATATGTGTTTTGTGAAAATAAACTTTTGTGTACAGATCCCTTATTATGTGGATTTTTAAAAAGTGCTTTTGGAAAGACAAGTTATTTTCTAGATGAGTTTTATTCTCTTATTGTTTATGGGATGAACCTTGCCTCACCATCAGAATGGTGAAGAGATTTTTAATTTTGGTCATCTCCTCTGTTTGATTAATTTTAATTTTTATTGGGGGGGCAATAGGGATTTTAAGACACAGTGAGGTCCTAAAACTAAAGGATGTTGGCGAGCTTTGCTTAAGAATAAAATAAGCGAAGTGCCAACGGAAAGAATGATAGTCTCAGGCCTATATAAAACATAAGTCCACTATCGATGCTTGGAGACAATAATTGTTTACTAAAGATGGAGAGAGGAACCCTCCCCAGCGGAGTCGCCAGAAAAATCTGTGGTATTTATTTTTGGGGTATAGGACACCATGTAGATCTTAGGGGGTACTTATTGAAGTGATCAGGTATGACATTAAGGAATGATGTACTATCTCAAAAGATAGAAATCACCACCCTATAATGGACTTAATCACAATAAGGACTCAAGGCATGATGGTCTTGAATATACGAGATCTTTCCCACTTTACATGGAAAAGTAAAGTAGGGTTTATTTTAAGCTGGTTCATTAAGTTCCCTATGGAGGCAAGCCTCATAGTTAATTACATCCTAATGAATGAGAATTCCTTAAGAATACTCTCGATTAAAGTAGATAATTAGGGTCTCTAAAGATTTCAAGGTTAAGACTATCAAAGGATTGGCTATTTTAGAAAATCAAATGGGATAGATCAAGGAGAAGACTTATTTTGGAATCAAAGGAGAAAGTAAGAAATGCTCATGATCTTGGAAACTCTTGAGCATTCCAATTTACCCTATAGTTGGGCTTTATATTTTTGAAATTGAATAGAGTTGATTATTTGAGTTGACATTTTATTAGATTCTTGGCTTATAATTCCACGACATAAGATTATGAAAATGCCTAGAGGTGAGGATTTATGCTTGTAGCTCAAAGGAAAGCTACCTCGATTCTAAACTAAGGAGCCTTGGTACAAAATGAAGGCACCTAAATCTAAAGGAAAATGGGTCTGGTTTACCTCCACGAGAGAATAAACCACTGGACTTATTACCACAGAGTGGTTGCCACTAACTCATCCTGCTTTAAATCCATGTAGGCAAGTCTTATGATTTGCAAGATGGAGTGTTCATTTATAAAGGAAACTAAGACTCTCTCTCTAAGAGACTAGAGCATGAATGGTATGAATCCATGACTTAATCTAATGCAAATTTTATCAAATTTATTTGATTCTTTTGGACTTTTTGTTTTGACACAAGTTATGGGATTTTGTATGCCTAAATGCATGAGAATTTGATTATAGGCCAAATCAAGAGAGAAAGGGGTGTCTTCCACCAAAGGCTCTCATAAGTTAAGCCTTGATTCTCTGGCAAAGATTGAAGACCCCTCTTAACAAGAGTGAAAGAATATGACATGCATGATATTATACATTCATCCATCCAGCTAAGGGGTTACTAAAAAATTTTATTATCTTGATTTAATTCTTAGGCTTTTATGTGAGTTTATGAGTTGTTTAAAAATTTTAGTTATGAGTTGTTAATTGAGGTAGAAAAATTAATTTTATCCTAAGAGCCTATCGCATCCAGGCCACACATTCAAGCATCAATCATAAATAAACTATGAAAAGCATGTTATTCTAATGCGCAATCTAAACACAACATTAAACAATTTTATAGACTACCGTAAAAGAATAAAGGCCGTCTTGTCGGGTTCAGTACACACGAAAAAGAAAATAAAGAAAGATGGCCGCTACCCTTATACAACCCGGATTACAAAAATAATATATATGCTATGGGGGGTCTTCTTTTCTTCATTTCTTCATTTTTTTCATTTCTTTCTTTTGATTTGATTTGCTCCAAAGGCATCACAAGGCACCCTAGGGACTAAGCCTTCTGGCCACTGCTCATCCTAATCCCCCATAGCACTAATATTAATTCCTAATATAAAATACATCAAAAATAGGAGAAGTAAATCTAGCTACACCTGTAAAATAAATGTTAGCTAAACACACCATATAACCCAAGCAGTTATATGAATAATTTGGATGGACTTAGCACTTACGCAGTTAATTTTGTCCTAACATGGGTTACACTTAGAGCTAACAACCGACAAGAAAAGCATTTATATTTTTTTTATTATAGCGGCCCCTTTAAGCACAACCCCCTGCAGAAAATATGATTAGGCTAATAAAGGCCTAACATCCACTCTACGAAATATACACATTAACATCCAGTCTAAGAAACATACACCCTAACATCCAGTCTAAAATATTACATCACAAAATAAAATACAACATCATACATACAACACCCTAACTTAGCACTAGAAGTAGTGACTTATTATTCTAATGTGTGTGCTTAAGGCTTGTGTAGCAAGACTTTACTAGGCTTCTTTAGTTTAAGTTCCAATTTGAAGTTTGAATTTAAATTTTACCTTTGGGTGATTTCAATCTAAATGATTTAATGGTTTGCATTTCATTTTTCTTTCATTTTTATTTGGTTGAAATGATATTTATTCAATTGAAATATTGGGGACATGTGATGGGGGGTTAAGTGCATGTGATGGAGGAATTAAATGAGTTTAGGTGGAATCCTATGTGGGGGATGATTCATGAGAGATTTAAAATGGGTTAGGTTTATTTTGGGCTGATCCCAAATGGGTTTGGGTGATCAACCCCAATGGGTTTTGGCTTGGTTTCAAGGGATTTGGCCCAATTTAGGTCATATGGGTCATTTTGGGCCAAATTGACCCATTTGACCAAAATTGGCCAAATTAGCTTGGATTTTGGGTTGATTTATGTTCAATTGACTAATTGAAGATGAATGTGATCTTTTGTTTGAATTAATTTGGATTTAATTTTGATTTAGGCCAAATTGACCCTTTAGGCCAATTTGGGCTAGGTTGAGTCAAGTTGACCCAATTAGGCTCGATTGATCAAATTGGGTTTAATTATGACTTTGGTTAAGTTCAGTAATTGATTTGGAATAAACTTGAGGCATTGGTTGCAATCAATTTGGGTTAGATCATGATTTGACCTGATTTAGTTCTTTAGGCTAATTTGGATCAAATGGCCAATTGAGTTTGGTGAGCTTGGTTCAATCCAATTTGGGTTGGATTAGAAGTTGGCTCAAATGGGTCCTTTAGGTCACTTTATGTCAAGTGCACCTAAGTAAGTCAATTAGTTTGGTTTTGGTTTGATTTGAATTTAGTTGAACTTATATATGAACCCTAGATTGAAATATAAGTTCAACGACAATCAATTTGGAGTCTAAGGGATTTTGGCTCATTTGAAATTTTTCAAGTAAAAAGGGCTAAGTTGGGTTTGACTTGGGTTGGTTTCGATTTGATTTGATGGTTGTAGGTTTCATTTATATATGGGTGGATAATTAAATGAATGATTGATTCAAGAGATAATTCATTGGTTTTGACTTCATCTGGATAGAATTTGGCTAAGTCCAAAGAATTGGCTTAAAGGGTTTAGATTGAGTTTGGATTTAATTTTCGATATAGTTTTGGTCATTTGAATTTAGATTTCATTTATATTTGTGAATATAAATGAAGAAATAATTGATTTATAAAAATATCAATTGGGTTTGATTTGATTTAAGAAAAGTTTTGGCTAAGCTTATGAATATGGTTCATATGGCTTAGGAAGGGGTTTTAGGGTTTAGATTTGATTTTGGGTTTCAATCATTTGGAGTCAAATTTTAAAATTAGATTTGAAATTTGAATTTGAATTTGAGATTTGATTTGAGAATTGAGTCTCGATTTAATTTGAGAAAGTGTATCTAGATTAGGTTTAGGCTATGGCATAGGTAATTTCCTTAAACCCTAAGGCATAGCCTAATCTTATGATTAATACTTCTAAATCTCTAGGCTTAGGTTAGGTGTTCACTTAATCACTAGATGTGTCTTATGACTAAGGAAATCTTAGTGTCTAGAAGAGTCCTAAGTCTAAGAAGAGGAGGTTAAGAGCTCACTCCAAAAGTGAGGTCAACATTGACTAAATTCAAATTAAATCCAAATCAATGCAAACCAAAGCTTACAATCATCTTCAATTAATCAATTGAACTTGAACCAACACCTAACTCGAGCCAAATTGGCCAACCTTGCCCATTTGATCTATTTGATTCCAAATGAGCCAAAATTAAACATAGGCTAAATTGATTGAAATCACTTGAACCAAAACTCTTCAAATCATCATTTGAACCTAACCCAAGTCTTGGTTTGACCTAATTTAATCAATTAGTCAACCTAGCTCAACATAACCCAAAATGAGCCATATGACCAAAATTGAGCCAAATCCTTTGAAACAAAGCCATGACACTTTGGGAGCTAATCTAATTTGACCCAAACCCATTTGGGATCATCCCAAAACTAGCCCAAACCCAATTGGAGCCAAACAAAAAGGTAAATCTCCATTGGATTTGCCTCCCCACATGGGATTTTGCTAAAATTGGCAAAGTCCACTCCCTCTTTCCCTTTGGCAGCCATCAAACACCCAATTTGGGGTCTAGCCACTAGCCCACACCCAAGTAATTTGGGCTTGCCCATGGACCAAAGGGAGGTGAGTTAACTTACCTCCCTCACAAGCCGAGAACCCCATGGACAAAGACCACCCCACTTCTGCCTTGAGCTACCTTTCAAGCCTTCCTCTACTCAAGTCATGCCATGTGGAGGTGATGGAGACAACTATGGCGCTTTGGCGGTGGCTGGCCAGTCAAAAAATGAGAGACAATCCCGTCCGTCCATCACAAGCAATCGAGGGATATACCCCCTCAATTCTCATGGGAAACTCGTCCATTTGATTCGTCTAAACTTCCAAGAGAGTTTCAAAACTCCCTTGCAAGCTCTTGAGCATTCTTGTTGACCTCTTTTTTAGAACGAGCTCTCAACACCTCCTTCTTAGACATAAGATTCCTATTAGACTTTAGGAGATCCCTAGTCTTAAGACACATCTAGTGATTAGGTGGACACTCAACCTAGCTCTAGAGGCTTAGAAGGGTTACCATAGGAATAGGTCATACCTTAGGGGTGTTAGGAAACTTGCCTACCCTTAGCTTGAACCACTCCTCACCTTCCTTCCTTCAAGTCAAACTCTAACTCAATCTCATTTAATTTTCTCCAAACTCAAATCAACTCCATATGATTAAAATCCATGATTGAAACTCTTGATCAAAATCCATCAAAATTCCTAAGTCCTTAATCTTTCCTTAAGGACTTGACCAAAAGCTTGATCAAAACCAAACCAAATCTTTGAGATTTTCTCATAATTCATTTATATTCTCATTTATATTCATATATATATATATATAACTGAAATATAAATTCAAACAAATCAAACTAAACTCAAAATTCCAAATCAATTCATGAAATTTTCTTAAGTCCTTAATTTTTCATTAATGGACTTAGCCTAAACCTTGATCAAATCAATCCAAACTCATGGGATTTTCTCAAAATTTATTTATATTATCATTTATATTCACATATATAAATGAAATATAAATATAAATCAATCAAATCAAACCCTCAAATTAAATTCTAAATTCAAAATCTTTCTTAAGTCCTTAATTTTCCATTAATGGACTTAGCCTAAACCTTCATAAAATTAATTCAAATTCATGAGATTTTCTCAAAACTCATTTATATCCTCATTGATATTCACATATATAAATGAAACATAAATTTAAATCAATCAAATCTAATCTAAAATTCAAACTTCAAACTCCAAAATTTTCGTAAGTCCTTTAAATCCTTCTTAATGGACTTAGCCCAAATCATGATCAAATCATTTCAAATCCTTGAAATTTTCTCATGATCCATTTATATTCTCATTTATATTCACATATATAAATGAAATATAAATTCAAATAATCAAAACCAATTCCAAAAATCAAACTCAAACCCATTCAAAATCCAACCTAAGCCTTTCAAGTCAAAATCTTGAACTTAGGCAAATCAACTTCAAATCAAGCCGAACTCTTGATTTTTTTTTCTCATGATTCAATCAAACCTACAATCATGAACCCATATATAAATCCAAACTTCAATCAAACAATCAAAATCTAGTTCAAAAATCAAAGACAAAATCCCTTCAAATTCTCTCTTTGAATATGAAATTATCAAATAGATCAAAACCCATTTGACTTCAAATCACTTGCAAATAGATCAAAACCCATAAATCTATAAACAAGTTCAATCAACTTCAAATCAATCTTTGACCAAGCCATTTGACCCACTTAGGCTCACTTGACCCAAAGTGACCTAAAATATCCTTATGAGCCAAATTTTAATCCTAATCAAATTGGATTGAACCAAACTCATCTATGCCTCATCATGATCAACAATCATCATGAGATGATCAATCAACCAAATTGGGTTAATCTAAGTCAAACCTAAGGGTTGACCAAGTCAACACTTAGCCCAAAATGGAACCTAACATAGCCAAATTCCACCATAGGCCAAATTAATTGAAACCATTGATCTAAGTTCACTCATGATCTATGTTTGAACTTGACCAAGCCAACATTTGAGTCCAACCTAACCCAATTGGTCACTTGACCCAAGTTGACCTATTTTGACCTAAAGGGTCAAAATGTGTCAAAACTTGATCTAAGCTAAATTGATTCAAACCAATGGGTCAAGTTCATTCCAAATCACTTGTGAAACTTGATCAAAGTTTCAGTTGGCCAACTAGACCTAACCTAGCCCAACTGACCTTAGACCCAACATGACTTAAAGGAGGCATGTTGAGCCAAATTTAAACTTAACCAAAATTGATTAGAAACAAAGATACCAATCCACTCCATATGACTAACCTAACCTAAACCTACCCTTGACCTACTTCAAATAGGTCAAATGGGTCAAATAGGTCAACTTGACCCATTTGACCTAAATGAAGTCATATGAGCCAAATCCAAAACTATACCAAATTGAATCAAACCAAAGCAACCAAAATATTTCAAATGGTCATATGAACTTGACCCAACCCTTGGTTTGACCCAATTTGACCAGTTGGTCAACTTGACCCAAGTTCACCCATTTTGATCTAAATGGGTCAACATGAGGCAAACCCTATCAAATGAATTCTAAATCTCATGAAACTTGGCCAAACCTAGTTTCTCCACATACCAACATATCCAAAGTGAAAAATTAACAAAATAACCATTCTACCTCTAGGCCATAGAACAAATTTTGACCTAATCCATTGGTAATTTTGTCATACCCTCTTCATATCCACTTGAGGCTTTCCTAATAGGTCAAGGGGACCTAGTGAAAAGTGGTGCACCCAACCCAATGGGTTTGGGTCAGCCCAATTGGCCCCTAGACCAAACTCAACCCCATGGGTCAAAACTCCAAATTCAAACTCCCTCTCCCACTCAAATTCAAGTACATGGGAGGTTGGCAATCCACTCATTGGCTCAAACTGACCATGTGCACACTCCTAACAACAATAACAAACTCCCCATTATGATCAATTAGATCAAAATCATACAAGGGCTTGCAACCATCCGATCCTTCAAGGGGGAGATATACTCCCCCCTAAATGAATTCAAATCAAGCGATTCCACATTCGATTGAGTACTGGAGAGAGTAAGGGGCCATCAAAGAGTGATCCCTAGCTCCCTGTAGTTCTAGCCATTTTCCTATTCTTGATTTTTGAATAGTGAAAATTGGGGAGGAAAATTGAAGAGCTAACTTTCTCCATACTCAACTTCCACCCAATTGCTTTTGCATACTTCATTAGGGAGCTAAGTCGAGTGCACCCAAGCTTCCTTTGGAGTTCCCATAGCAATGAAGAGTTGAATTGGATCAAGGCCGCAATCAAGCTGAGGAGGAGTTGGTCCACAGAGCTCTACACTCAACCTCAATAGCTCATACTCTCAATAGAGCTTTGTCTCAACCAGACGAAGCTTCTCCAAGGGAATCGAGCACCGGTGATCACCTCCGATGAGGTATGAACTTTTCCGACCACCTAGCATAGGAGGTGCTGGTCCTCTATGAAGAAAAGTTTCGATTCAAGTGAATCCCACCGTTGGATGTGCAACTCTTTGGGTTTAGATGGTGTGGGTTAAGTTTAGTTTGAATCCGAGCTCAATTGAGTTCAGATCTTCCCCTAGACCATGGACGGTCTTCGTTGATCAAGGGAGGAAGACCTTGGGAGATCTCAACCGTCCATCTGTGCATTTTGGATGGACGACTGAGATAATTCCCATGTTTAGATTTTTTATATCCTTTTAAAATCGTCGGGAGATCTCTGGCCGTCTGATCTTTGATCGGATGGCAGAGATCAAATCGCGTCCACCACTAGCCGCCTTTGGAGATTTGACATTTAAGTGAATCCCTCACAGTGCGACGTGTGTAAAGCGCGCCGACCTCCGCTGCCACGCATCGCGCCGTGAGCCATAGGATTAGTTAGGATGTTCAATTAAATTCTAATTAATCTAGGGATCTTCTAGAAATTATATCTCCTTCAATAAAATTTAGAAAAATATGAAATAAAATCTTATGGAAAGATAATTTAACCTAAAATATTTTAAAATTAATTTTAATGGGTTTTAAATTAAAATTTTCTCTGATTTTGAGTTTTATTGGAAACTTTATTTTGCTAATTACCTTTTAATTAAATGTCTAATTAATCCCAAACTTCTTGAGTTTGATTTAGGGGATGACTTCTGCCTCCCCTAATTTTCTTGGGATTTATTGATGGCTTGATTAGAAGAATTGCATATGGATTTCTTAATTACCCTTCTTATGTAATTAAGGATAATTGAGGCATGATTAGTGGTTTTAATCCATGGTTAGAGTTGAATAAGATCAGATCCAAATAGATAAGAGGTTTATGGAATAATTTTGAGGCATCTCCCTTAAACTATTCTCTAAATCCCCCTCTTCTTTCCTTAATCCTCTCTTAATTAAGGGTTAATTCATTAATTATCCCCTTAATTAATTTCTAAAAATTCTAAAAAACTTTCAGAACTTAATTAATCTACTTTGAGTAGATGCTTAGGTGTTTAATTACCTAAGTTCAATTAAGAAAATTAAAACCTAATTCATATGTGTGAAATGGTGTTTTGAAATTACTTAAGCTAAACCCCTTAGCTTAATTTACCTTTAATTATGAGCCAAATTGCATTCAACCTTTTCTTTATTAGGTGCATTATAAATTTAATTTTCTTGTGAATTTTTATATCATCTCATTGGCTCATAATTATTTGATTAATTATTCTGAGGTGGTATAGGTAAGGGTTAATTAAGTTACTTAATTCATACATTAACCTAATTAATGCATAAAAATGAATCCAATTATCTAAAAATTAAACAAAAATATCAAACATATGTGGGAATGGGTTAGGAACATTAAACTCAACTTACCTTTTCAAAATTAAATCAAACTCCAAACTAAACAAAAATCACATTGAATTCACTTTGATTTATTTTAAACTTTCTTATTCTAAAAGAATGTCATTAGGATTTAATTAAAGTGAGTTTTTTTACATGCTTTCATCGCTTTGAGTCTTTCCCAACATGTTAAATTTGTATATCGTGTGGTTTCATGCATTCATATTTTTCAAATTCAAGTTTAAAATGAAATTGTTTATATTATGTCAGATTTGCATGTATTGGCTAAAGTAGAAATATGAATGGCTATTATCACTACTAAATTCAAATTATTTTCAAAATATATAAATCAAATATCAAATTTGAATACTTTTATTTTAAATATAAGCTTGCAAGTGAGAGAATATAAAGGTATGCTTAGCATAGGATTCCTTTCTCTTTTATGTTAGCATAGTTTTGAATAGGAATTTGGTGAGATATATGGTTCATTTGAAAAGAACCTAATACTCACCTAATTCCATATCCTATTCATCCCTATGTTATCACCTAAGAGGGGTTACCTATACTTGCATATATAAATTGCATAAATAAAATGAATACATTAATGCAACTTTTGCATTCTTTCTTTTCAATCTATTTTTTTATACACATGCTTGTATTTAAGGAAAGTCGTATATTAGTATGGACAATCCTGAGGTTGCGAGGATTTAAGTAGCTCTAAGTAGGTCTTGTACCTTACACCTCTGGTTAATAATGACGCTGTACTCACTTATGCCTTTCTTACTTTTATGTGTGTATGTGAAAAATTGGATAAAGAAACCCTTTTTTACTTAAGAAAATCATGCATATTCAACTTCCAAATTTCCCTAAATAGATTACTTAACATGCATCATAAAATGTGTTAAATATTCTTATTTATGTGTATTGATATGCTTAGGATCCATCCATATGCATATTATACATGTTGGGAAAGAAATGAAGTAATGTGTGTTATGTGAATTTTAATTCATTTTATTTAATCTTAAAATTCCTTTCTTTTTAAATAGGTTTGTTTAGAATTTATCTAAACTTAGATTAATTAAAAGATCTAATCAGAACATTCACTAAACCAAACAAAAAATGTGGATCTACTTTAGAAATCACTTAGGTTAGGGAAGGAAAGAGAAGTCCTCTTCTCTTTCCCTCTCTTCATAACTTAGTAATTAATTGTAAGATCCACTTAAACTAAATCAACACATAAAATAAAATCAACCCAAAATAATTAAACAACTTAAATGAAATTCTTCTCTAAGTTGAACATGTTTCCACACTTAGAAAATTTGAACCTAAAGCCATAGCTAAGCATACCACACAAACCTTCAAAGCACACACATTAGCTTAAGTCACTACTTCTAGCTTTAGTTTAGGGCGGTGCATGGTTTGATGCTTTGTTTTATTTTATGAAATATATTTTAGACTAGATGCTAGGGTGTATGCGCATAGAATGAATGGTAGGATGCTCTTAGTCTAACTATTCTTTTCTGCAGGGGATTGTACTTAAGGGGCGCTATCATAAATAAAAATATAAATACTTTTGCTTGCAGGTGCTTTATACCCCTAACAATAATCCATAGGCCAGGTGGACTTAGTCACCTATGTGTGGGGTGATAAGTCCAATATATATGCTTGAGATTTGTGTGGTTTGTTTTAGCTAACCTTTATTTTGCAGGTGTTAGTTAGATTTCCACTTTTTCTTTCCATGTAAATTTGTGTAATTAGAATTTTGGAATGATTGTTATGGGGATTAAGATGAACAATGGTCATAAGATCCTATTTTATGCACCATGTGAAGCCTTGGATCATCTACCTTTCAACCATCCAAAAGGGAGAACCAAAGAAGAAAGAAGAAAAGAAGAAGAAAGAAGAAAAGAAAAAAGAAGAAATAAAGCTTGACGACCCCCATAACAATGAGTTCCTTGCTTAATTGTAATGTAATTCATTTGTAATTTAGGTTGTATAAGGGTAGAGCTCGACTACCCAATTTGATATTTTCAAGTTTATGCGGTGGTGCTCGACCACAATAGTCTTTTATTTTTTTTGCGCTTAGCTTTATAAATTAATTGGTGATTTGTTTAGCTTTCACATTAAGTGGCATGTTTTTCCTAGTTTCTTCCTTACTTTATGTATGCTTGGATGCGGATTAGGCTCTTTAGGGAAAAATAAATTTTTTACCCAACTTAATAATTCAAAATAAAAAGTTAAACAACTCATAACCTCACCTAAAGCTTAGATTTAAAATCAAGATAAAGAATCAGCAACCCCTTAGTTGGATGAGTATTTATTTTGCAACATCATGCACAAATGCATCTTATTTTACTCTTGATTGGAGGGCTTCCACCTTTGCCAGAGAAATTTGGCTTGACCTGTGAGAGCCATGGTGGAAACACATCTCCTCCTTTTTTGCTGATTTTGGCCCATAATCTCATTTCTCATGCATTTGGCATATGAATCCTATTAGCTTAAGTCAAAATGATTATCCAAAAATGAAAATAAAAATGAAATTTGAATTACATTAGATTTAGGTCATTTGAAGCATGCCCTTTACATGATCTAGTCTCTTTAGGTAGTGAGTTTAAGAACTTAGTCTCTTTCTAAATAAATAATAACTTAGCTATCTTGCATAAGCATAAAGACTTGCCTACATGTATTTAAAATCGTAAGAGGAGTTAGTTGGCAGCCACCCCCAGGCGGTTGTAAGTCCAAGTTGTCAGGTGGTTTGTCCTCTCTTGTGGAGGCAAATCAATTACCCATTTTCACCTAAGATTTAGGTTGTGCTTTTGGCTCTCGCCAAAGCTTCCTAGATTTAGGTTATGAGGTTGATTCTCCCCTTTGTGGGCCATAAACATAATTCCTCACCTCTTAGGCATTTCCTTAACCTTGTGTTAAGGAATCATAAGTCCTAAATTTCTAAAGAAAAATTCAACTCAAATAAAGTAAATCAATTTTAAAAATATAAAGCCCAATCATAGGATAGTTTGAGATGCTCGCTAGGCTTCCTAGCATCGTGAGAATCTCCTACTTATTTTCATTTGGCTTCGATAATAAATCCCTCTTTGATCAATCTCATTTGATCTTCAAAAATAAATCAATCGATTGATAGTCCTTTCCTATTAAAATCTTTAGAGACAATAATCATTTACCTTAATCGAGAGTTTTTCTAAGAAATCCTCATTCCTTAGGATGTAATTAATTATGGGGGATTGCCCCTGTAGGAAACTTAACGAACCCGGTTTAAAATAAATCCTACTTTATTTTTTCATGAAAAGTAGGCGAAGAATCTTCGGTACACTTCGAAGACCCAACGTTCTTTGGAGTCCTTATTTTGGTGATTAAGTCCATTGTAGGGTGGTGACTTCTATCTTTTGAGATAGTACACATCTCCTTAATGCCGTGCCTAATCACCTCAATAAATACATCTACAAATCTGCGTGGTGTCCCAAAAAGATGAATTTCTATAGTCTTGTCTTTCTTTTCTCACCAACAGATTTTGAAAGGCGACTCCTATACAAAATTTGTCACCAGAATTCTTAAGGCCTCCCTCTTCAGAATTCCTCACTCTAGAGCGCACCCGAAATAAGGGAGTCATCTCTTTGAGCCAACTCCCTCAATCCTTCACCAAAACTAAATTCCTCTTGCACACACCATCCCCGCACATCATTAAAGCCAAACAAATTTTCCCTCGAGCTCCAAGCCCACCGGAGGTGCCACTTCGATCAAGATTGAGCCTCCAAGCGACAAATCTTGGCCTCCCGAGCGAACCACTTAAAACCAATCCAATTGCTGCTCAATAGGGTTTCTTCTCAACCATAAGAAGCTTCCTCAAGCATGCAAGCCCCCGGTCTTAGCTCCAGTGTGGTAATGCCATTAAAACTGAGCTTCCTTCAAAATTTTTTAGAGATTTTTGAAGAGAATGTGCATGTACGCTGATCATAATCGTTGGATCTTCTTAGATCCTTCGCACAAAAGTGTGGGATAGATTTGGAGTGGATCCAAGCTTGGGTGAGCTCGGATCGCACGAGCAATGGTGGATGGGCTCCGTCTCTTGTCCCTCATGGGAAGGTAGATCACACGCCATCCATTCGGCGTGATCAGAATGGATGGCTGTGATTAGACATATTTGATTGATCGATTTGATCTGTTATTAACCCCGAGATTAATCGTGGTCGTTTGATCTTAGATCGGATGATGCACGAGAAAGCACGTCCCTCCGCTAGTTGACTCAATATTTGATGGCAACAACTTAAATATCTAATCCTGTAACACCACATGGAAAGTGTGCCGCGTTAGTGCGCCACTTGGCGCCAATGAGGTTAGGATTAATTAAGGCTAATTAAGTGGAATTAATGCCTGAAACTTTATAAAATCATAAAAAATCATAAAAAATTTAAAAAATATAAATAAATACTCATTTTAAAGGTATTTCAAAGAGGAATCTATTAAAGATATCTTTAATTAATTTTGAATAGTAATCAAAGCTTAATTAAAAATTTAATTACATTAATTACTCCCTAATTAATTAATTAATTAACCTCAAATATTTTAAAATTATTTAAGGGGTTGACCTCTACCTCTCTTAATTTTCTTTGGATTTATTGGCTAATTAATTAAAAAAAATTAATTAATTAAGCCCTAATTGCCTTCTTAACTTAATTAAGGATTAATTACGTATGTGAACAGTAATGAATTGATTAATTGGGCTTCTTAATCATTGTTTAATAGTGAGGAGGCTTATGGAATTTGGTTGTGACCTCTTTCCTAATTCCTTTTTCCTAAGTCCTTCTCACTTTTCAAGGAACATTAATTAAAGATTAATTAATTAACTAATTACCTAATTAGTTAATTAAAGTTCAAATCACATTATATCTTGCTTAATCAAATGAGGGGACTCATGGGATAGGATTGGGACCTCCTTCCCAACTTTTTCCTTAAGTCCATTTCATTTGAAGGATAATTAATCAATTTGGCAGATTAAGTAAGAGTTTAATTAATTAATTAATTAATGATTTCATTAACAAAATTAAAATTACAATCATATCTGATTTTAATTAATTAATTGAAGGGTAGATCTTTAGGTGTTTAATAACCTAAAGACATTTAAGGAAATTATGGTTAATCTACATGTGTGGGAAAATCATAAGAGTACTTAATTAAGTTTCTTAATCTAATTAACCCATAATTATCAGGTAATTGCTTTAGGCCCTTTCATTTCCTAAGACCATTGTTAATTTACTTTTCAATTCATTTGCATATCATGTTAGCTCACAATTACTTAGATAATTATGTTAAGGTAACATAAGAAAGAGGTAATTAATAAACTTAATGCATATTACAATTTAATTAACCTAGAAAATTAACTTAATCATGTTACATTAAACAAAATTAACTTACAAACATAGAGATAGGTTAAGATTAACAAACTCCTTCTTACATTCCTTAAGTCAGATTGAATATGAAATTAAAAATGACATTAAGAAAGCTTTGGTTTATTTTAAATAATTTTATTTGGTTGGTTGTCCTTAGAAATTAATTGGATTGAATGAATCACATGCTTGTATTTGATTATTCCTTTCTAATCATGCTACATATTGTATGTTATTTAATTCCATGCATTCATCCATTGTTTCAAAAATTAATTAAATCAAATGGTTTCTCTTTATGTAAGCTTGCATGTGTTGATTTAATTTAATATATGTGTGACTATTATCACTACTAAATTCAAATATATTTTTCAAAAGCTTATAAATGAATGGTAGCATGTGTTGTTATGTTATGAATACATTGGAGATGTATGTGATTATACTTTAAGTGTATGAAGTGAAGTCTATTTCCTTTATTCATATGTTGATTTACATAAGTATGAATGTAATGGGTATATAGTCTGGACATCCCAAGAATATGAGGCTTTAAGTAGCCCCAAGGAGGTCATTTAATTACCCTCACTTCCCTGGTTAACAATGACACATACTCATTTGATTTCACCTTTATGTATGTTTAACATAAGAATTTAGATAGGGCTTTAAATCATATATCTAAGTAATTCCATTAAAAATATAATCTTTGCATGATTTCCATCTTCTTAATTTTAAATTCATGTGTATATATTCAAGAAAAATGGGTATATAGTCTGGACATCCTGAGAATACGAGGCTTTAAGTAGCCCCAAGGAGGTCATTTGATTACCTCACTTCCCTGGTTAACAAAGACATGTACTTATTTATATCTTTTATACATATATGTGTGTATTTGATTGGAGGATGATAATCCCCTTTTCTAGTAAAAAATACATGCATTCATAATTGCGTAGTCATTGAATTTATTAATCATATGATTTGGTGCTTGCTTTCTTATATTCATATATATAAATTTACATATGTTTGAATTCAAATGGGTATATAGTTTGGACATTCTGGAAATACGAGGCATTAAGTAGTCCCAAGGAGATCATTTTATTACCTCACTTCTCTGGTTAACAATGACACATACCTATTTAATCTTATCCCTATGTATTTTTGTATGTAAATTTAGATAGAACTTTAAACTAATATGATTAAATAATTCAATCATATAATAGAATATAAATTGTACATACGCATACATACATTCATCATTTGAGTGTGCTATATGTATAGATACACTTAGGATTAAATCATATGCATGATATTTGTGATGAAAATGAATGATTTGACATGTGTCATGTGTTAGTAATCCAATTGAATTAATCTTAAGATGACTTTCATGTTAAATAGAATTATTTAAAATGAACCTAAACTTAGAATTAATTGAATCATTTAATAATTCATTCACTAAAAAAACTAAATCAAATTAACATACTTTAGAAAGTGGCTTAAGGTATGGATGGAAGAGGATAATCCTATTTTTTCTCTTATAATACTTAATTGCTAAGTGTAATCATATGAAACAAAAAAGTATAAATTAAAATTATTAAATCAATCAAATAACTTCAAGTGAAATCACCCCTTTATATTAAATGAAAGTCTTCCACACTTAGAAAAATCATAATACTAATGCTTAATTAAGACATACCACACAAGCCTTAACACACACATTATAACTAAGTCACAACTTCTAGCTTTATGTTAGGACGGTGCATGGTATGATGTATATTTTATTTTATGATATATTATGTTATAGTGGATGTTAGGATGTATGTTTCATAGACTGGATGTTAGGATATATGTTTCGTAGATTGGATGTTATACCGAGATTAGCTAAATCATATTATTTGTAGGGAACTGTGCTTAAGGGGTGCTTAAAATAAATATAAATGCTCTCTTTTGCAGGTTGCTTAAACCCCTAAGCATGATCCAAGCTAAGATAGCTGGGCTTCGTTACCCATGTGCAGGGTGCTAAGCCCAAATTATAAATATAACTGCTTGAGAATGTATGTTTGTTTAGCTAACACTTGTTTTGTAGGTGTAGTTAGATTTACCTTTCCTATTTTTAATGTACTTTTATATTATGAATTAGGATTAGTGTTATGAGAGATAAAGATGAGCACTAGCTATAAGGCTTTGTCTTGGGAGGCCGTGTGATACCTTTGAAGTGGAGTAAATCAAATCAAATGGAGATATGAAGATGAAGATATGAAGAATGATAACCCCCATAAGATTCATTCATTATAATTGTAACTATTTTTTGTAATCATGGGTTATATAAAGGTAGAGCTCAGCTACCCATCATTTTTCTTTTTAGGTTGTACGCCGGCACCCGACTGCACCGACCTGTTATTCTTTTTCGTTAGTTTTATAAAATTGATTAATGTTATGTTTAAAATCACACATTAGAAACAACATACTTTTCTTAGCTTTTTTTTTAAATGAATGATGCTTTAATGTGTGACCTGGATGAGATTAGGCTCTTAGGACAATAAAATTTTTACCCCAACTAATCACTCAGAATTAAAAAACTAAACAACTCATAATCTCATACTAAAGTCTAATCATTAAATAAGATAGTTAATATATTTAGCAACCCCTTAGTTGTATTATTGTATATTTCACATCATACATCATCTTGAATCACTCTTGTAAAATGAGGGCCTATGTCCTAACACACATAAGGTCCACTTGATCTATGAGAGCAACCCCTATTGACAGAGCTTCACCCTCTTCTCTTTTGGTTTAGCTTATAACTTACTTCATTATGCATTTAGGCATATCAAAATCCTAAAGCCTTTGTCCAAATGAAGTGTCAAAAATCAAATAAAATGTAAAAAGATTTACATTTGTAGATTAAGTCATTACTAATATGACTCATGCTCTAATCTCTTAGGGAGTGAATTTAAAGACTTTAGTCTCTTTCTAAGTTAACAACAACCCAACTATCTTGTAATTTCATATGACAAGATCACATAGATTTAACGCATAGGAGGAGTTAGCTGGTTGCCACTCTAAGCAATTATAAGTCCAGCAGTAAGGTGGTTTACTCTCTCTTATGGAGGTAAACCTTATACCCATCTTCGCTTAGATTTAGGTCACACTTTAGCACTCGCTAAAGTTCTCTAGATTCATGATCCGAGGTAGTTGTTTTTCTCAAGCTACAAGCATAAATCCTCACATCTCAGGCTTTTCTACACTCTTGTGTTGTTGGATTATAAGTCCTATCAATCTAATAAAATTCAACTCTAATAAATAAATCTCTTCATTTTCAAATATTTAAAGCCCAATCATAAGATAGATTAGAATGCTCACTAAGCTTCCTAGTATCATGAGCATTTCCTACTTCCTCCCTTTGGATTCCAAAATAAGTCTTCTCTTTGAACTTTCCCACTTGATTTTCCAAACATAACCATTCCCTTGATAGTCTATCCTTGAAATCTTTGGAGACAATAATTGCATATTTTAATCGAGAGTATTCCTGAAAAATTCATATTCTTTAGGATGTAATTAACTATGAAGGCTTGCCTTCATAGGAAACTTTAGAACTCGGTTTAATATAAACCCTACTTTATTCATCCATATAAAGCAGGAAAAAATTCTCTAGTATATTAGAAGACCCATCATGTCTTAGGAGTCCTTATTATGTGATTAGGTCTATTGCTGGGTGATGCCTCTATCTTTCAAGATAGTATATCATACCTCAATGCCGTACCTGAACACTTCAATAAGTACCCTTTATGATCTGCGTGGTCTCCCCCCACATACATCCAAAAATAAACACCACATATACATATCATTAATGACTTGAATATAACCAATATTAACTCCTTTCTTTTCTAGAACTCTCCAAAGAACATCTCTTGAAACTTTATCATAAGCTTTCTCTAAGTCATCAAATATCATATGTAGATCCTCATTACTTTCTCTATACTTCTCCATCAAACCTCTTAACAAATGTATAGCATCCATAATAGATCTACCTACATGAAACCAAATTGATTGTGAGAAACTTTTATATCACATCATAACCTATGCTCAATTACTCTCACATAATTTTAATATATGACACATTAACTTAATTCCTCTATAATTTGCACACTCTTGTGCAACACCTTTATTATTAAATATAGGAATTAAAAAACTCTTTCTCCACTCATCTGACATCTTTTTAATCTTTAAAATAACATTAAAAAGATTTGTAAGCCAAGAAATTTCTTGATATCCTAAACATTTCCACAGTTATCTTCTGGTCATACTGTTTTTTCACCTTTCATTTTTTTAAAGCTTCTCTAACTTCAAATTTACTAGTACGAAGATAAAAATAAAATTATCTATTTTTGTTTAAGGTATTAAGGTTGTTAAAATCAATCGTATTTTCAGATCTTTCATTGAAAAGTTTATTAAAATACAACATCTACATATTTTCAATATTCTTTTCTAAGAAAAATACTTTATGATTTTCATCCTTAATATACCTCACTTGAACTAGATCTTTACTTCTTCTATCTCCTTAGTTGGCTAACTTATACATATATCTTTCACCTTCTTTGTATCAAATATATTATATAAATCACTAAAAGCTAATTTTTTTGTATTATATATTACTTTCTTAGAATCTCTACGGATCACTTTCTATCTTTCTCAATTCTCTGAATTTTTACATCTAAACAAAGTTTTATAAAAATGTTTCTTATTTTTTATCTTTTCTTACACATTCTGACTCCACCACTAACTATTTTTATTAGAAGAAGCTTTTCTTTTTGTTCCTCTAAGCATATTTTTTATAACTTGCTTAATTTCACTCGCTAATTTTTCTCACAAAATATTAGCTTTCTTATGAACATTCCAAATTCTAAGCTCTTGTAGCTTGCCCTTAAAAATATTTTTATTAGTGTTCTTTAAATGCCTCCATCTAATCCTAGGATAATAATTTGATTTATTTTTGATATTACAATCTTTCATCTTAAAATATAAAACTAACAATCGATGTTGGGTACTTAAACTTTCATTCAGAAATGAAGTTGCATCTATTATTAATGGAGGTACAACTATTTTATAGTGCACGTACTGTGGTATAACATTTCATAAATTCAAAACAGGAATTGCATCACAACTTCGTAGATATATAGGGGAAAATGAAAAATAAAAAATAAAATCTATTGTAAAAAAATTATTAATCTATCATATAAAAGGTGAAATAGATTAACTTTTTGGCCTTTTGATACTGATATAGAATTTAAGATCTCAGTACTTCATGATCCAAATAATTATGATCAATTCCTAATTAGAAAAATAATTGTCATAAAGATTATTGTGCATGAATACTTATTTAATTTGTTTCTTGGTGAAATGATTTGCTAGATTAGTACTAGATTTTTGTGCTAAAATAATGTATTGCTAAATTATTGTGCTCTTTCTATTGCTTGTATTGGACTAGTTGTTTGTTTCTTGCTATTGAGAGAAAATACATATCGATTGCTTGATAGAGGTTGTAATGGTTTATTTGAGTTCAATATTATGACTTTAAGAAACTATCATATGTATGATAATTGCTTGATATATAAACTATGAATCTAAAGCAGGTATGGCATATGACTGTGCAACTCTTTATAGGATAACATAAATAAAAACCTAAAGGAAGATTTACATACATACTACACATGTCTTATGCATTTGTATATCTAACACCTAAAATTAGTTATTTACTTTTCTAACATTTTTTATGCTTAAAAAGATGCATTTCACTTTTAAAAAGTGAGCGATGATGATATTTTTTAATATGATATTGAATATTAGGGTGTTATATATATAAAAGTTGAAGTTTAGGTGTTAGATATATAAATATATAAGAACTCCGTGGTATGTATATAAATCCCCCAAACTTAAAATAATAATTTTTGACTCAAAATTTACATTTAGGGGGTGTTTGGTTGGGTGAAAAAAGAATACATTGCATTTCTTTTTCAATGAAAAATAAAATATTAGTGTTTGGATGACTGAAAAAGAAATGCAATATAAAATTTTAATGCATTCATTTTGTACACTTTAGTTCAGATCTAGTGAAAAAAAATTTTGTCTGATTTGGACGATTTTACTTTGCCCTGTGGCAAACTGCCGCCCACCACCTGTTGTCAGCTTGTGGCTGCCATCGGTCACTAGAAGCAACCACCACCCACCGTCACTCGTTGGTAGGGGTGTGCGTTTGGTTGATTTGGATGAATTGGATGATAAATTTTTAAAACCGATTGGTTTGGATTCCTAAAAAATTGAACCGAACCGACCAAATAAAATGCAAAACCAAACAAACCGAATATTAATTTGGTTCGGTTATTTTGGTTTGGTTTTGGATAAACCGAAGTTGGCTACATTTAAAAATTATTTGTATAATTTTTTATGGTATAATGATTAAGCAATAAGCAAAATAACATAAATATAATAAAAAATGAAATTAACTACTTCAAGCACTAAAACAAATATTTTAAACTAATTTTTACTTACCTTAACGATGTTTTCAACTTAGAAGTTGATAGAATCATATTATCATATTATGAGACCAAAATATTTTGAAAAATTGGATAATAGTTCTCTAAAAAAAGCACCTACCAAGTATTAAAAAAATAAATAAAAATAAGTGTATAATAGATAAGCCTATTATACATAAATTAATAATACCGCATTACATATAATTACTTTGATTTATTTGGTTCCATCCAAAATTTTATTTAACAAACCGATCCAAAAACCAAAAACCAAAGTTTTCAATAATTAAAACCAAAATCCAAATTACTAAGTTCAAAACCAAACCAAATTACTTAAAAACTTTGGTTCAGATTGGTTTTTTGGTTAAAACCAAATAATGCACACCCTACTCGTTGCTATCACTTCGCCTCATATTACTGCCACCGTCACGCCATCGCATTGTTGCTCGCTTGCGCGCCGCCATATTGCATTCACTCATTGTCGCCCACCTCCGCCACTCACCACCAATTTTACATTAATTTTACTTTACTTAAACTAAATTCCAAAAAATAAATTCTTGAATCTAATTTACATCCATCCAAATAACTATAAAGTATTTTAAATACACTATATTCTGTTTATATTGAATTTTTTTTTAAACTGTATTCTTTTTTAGCCAACTAAATAGTCCCTTAATAGCATTTAACGTTGCAATATTTATAAACTTAATCAATTCACATTTTGCTAATACTTTGCAATATCTTTGTCTTATATAAACAAGAAGGCTTTTAATAGTTTGGTTGCTACTTGACGGGCATAAAGAGGACTAGAGGAGGTTTTAATATATAAGTTTAGATGTTATGTATATAAAAATCTAAGAATTGAATGGTATGTAAAACCTCCTATAATATTTAATATACATAATATACATATGTCAATATTGAACTAAAAGTTCTACTAATTAAGAAGCCATATAAGATCAATTAGTGAGGACTTTGAGAACTACACATTGTATTATCTAAGTTCTTTATGTTTTTATGTTGGGTAGCTTTTTTTTTGTTGCCCTACTACACAACACGAGTAAAAAAATCAACATAGATGTCAACATTTTTACATAAAAAATTTGAAAATAAAAAAATTATAGGAGTTGATTTAGATGAAATGATCTACTATTATGTCATTAAACCTAAAGAGGTTTACATTTCCCTTAAACTGAATAAGACTAAACTATAAAGTATTAACACAAGCTTCACATTTTATGAATGCATGACATGTATTGAAGATGATGATAGACTATTATGATGATAATTGGCTGATGGTGGATGAGAATTACAAGAAGAGTTACAATGGTTGGACAATTATGATTAAATGATAGTAGATAAGTTATAATAGGTGGATGTCAAACTTTCAACTATTTATCTCACTTAAAACTCATTCCTTAAATTTAATTTTAAATCAGTCCAATCTAGCCAAAATTGGAGTAGTTTAAGTATTCCTACTATCATATTATTCTACACCTTTTGTTTTCTCACAAAAACTCCAAAACATATCTTTAGGTATCACTCTAAAGATCCATGACTATTTAATTCTCTTAATCTCACCTAAAAAATGGATACTCGCCGCTATCACTTTCAAAGCCTCCATGAAAATATAAGAAAGCAAATCCAATAGGGTTGTAAAGTTTTTTAAATCTCCAAGTTCTTTCTAATTCTAAATTTGAGGTCTCCTTCATATGGAGAATGGAGTATATTTATATTTTTTAAGAAATCATATAAAATGGCTCCTATTGATTCCTTTGAACATAAATCTTTTCTTAGTATTTAAGTTCCTCAATAATCTTAGAATTGAAGAATTTTGGGTGTGTTAGAATTCTCTTATAGAGTCATTCATTTGGATTATAAGCACATAAAAATTAGAGATTGTAGTCAATCAATTAATGTTATGAAATTTTTAATTGCATAATAAGTGCAGGATTTGAGCTCATTTTGAGTTAGATATGATCATTTTTGGTGTGATTAGATGCATCTAATTGAGATGTCTAATTTGACTAAAAGTTTGTTGAAATCAAAGTTTAAATAATCATAAATTTAATTCTAAAAATTTCTAATACAAATACTACATTGAGGTTTGTGTTGAATAATGTGACATTTTTGGCAACAAATTATCTACCTTTTATTTTGAGATATTGAAGATTGTCATAAAATTTATTAAGTCCTAAAAAAATAATCATGTAAAATTATTATTTTTAAATTACGACATGACAACTCCTTCAATGTCAATATGAACCTCCTCTTGAAGTTATGGATAAGTAAATTCTTTTAACAATAAATTCATCTTTCCCTAAACTTAAAGTGTCAATTGAAGCAAAAACTTTACTCCAAGCTCTGTAAATTGCTTAAAATTAATTGTATAAGCTCCATTTACCCTTTTATACTCTAAAATTGGGTTTAAAATATTAAAACATTATCTTAGAGATCCAAAAATATCATAATAAATTTATTCAAGCGTGAAATTAGACTCGATTTTGATTATTCTGGGCCAGTGGGCATAGGCATCGATGGGCACTGACGCCCATGCGTAGTATGTGATGTGCCTTTTATGGCATGTAAATATGCATGACTTATTTTTTTATAAGAAATGAAAAAATTTTCTCTTTATTTAAATATTTTTAAAGTTAAATAAAAATTTGATAGCAAAAAAATATTTAAAATTTTTAAAAATTTTATGAAAAATTTGTAACTCCTCTTCTTTCTTTCAAGTTTAAATAGCCCTCATGATGGAAAAAAAAACTTACACCTCTCAATTTCTCTTTAGTAGGCATTAATTCCTTATATTAAAGAAGTTAAATGTTATCCATAGAAGAAATTAAATATTGCATTTTAAAGACATATTACATTCTCTCTCATATCTTCTATGTGTGTCACCACCAAGAGTATTGAACCATTTTTCATAGGTAGAGTTGTAACTATCACCCACAATTAATAATCCTTACAGTGGATGTCCAATTTCTCTTAGAAAGGGATTGATTGTCTCAGTTGGATAGATTTCACTTAAGATAGCTAAGATTCTCAATCCCAAAATGTTTATTGAATTCCAAAAAGGCTAGAAATTTTTATTGGAGAAATTCTTCAAAATCACCATGGTAGAACTTTCTAAAATGTTATGAAAAATAATTCATACTTTAATTCATCACAAATGGTAGATTGTCAAATTAACTTAGTTTACATGGTTAGTTGGATCTAACTAACTTCAATAAGCCTCAAGAAAAGGCATTTTGAATTTTGCATGGGTAGGCTTTATACAATTTGGACAAAGAAGGCACTATTAGCCTAAGTAAAGAGAGTTTTGGGTTGACGAGCACGAAGAGGTTTTGCTTCACATTCCCTTGAGATGGCATGAAGCACTCTCTAAAAGTTGGTGAAGTAGTGCAAGATCATGATGTAGTCAATGATTTGAATAATAAGAGCTACACTCTCGAATAATATGATTAGATGGAGTGTCATATGATAGTCATTATGAGACTTCTTAAATCATCTTTCATAATGTCTTTCATTTGATTCAAATATTCACAAAATTTAATTGCTCAACCTATAGAGATTTGTTTCATCTAAAGATTCTTTGTGGATTGACATGCATCTTATTATAAACATCTTCTATGCTCATCACACCTTAATGGATAATGGTCCATTGAATCCAAAATTCTTTGCCGGTGAAACCAAGGCCTTATTAGCAAGCATAGATAATGTCTAAGAGAGGAAGAGAAAAATAAAGAGAGAAGTTTGAGAATCTCATTAAATTTTTATAATAAAGTACAAGGTGTTGTAACTTAATTATGATCAATCAGACTTGTCTATAATTCGATCAATATAATTGAAAATAAATAAATGTTTTAAGCCATCTCTATAGAGATTGCCCTCAAATCTACACATGAAGCTTAATAATAACATTTCATATTACAATCAAAGCAATTATTAAAACATTAAACTCATCTTATTGGAACTAATTATCACCTCTCTGTACTCATTTAGAACAATCAAATCAATATGTATTATCTCCTTCAACATGGAGGCATATATGCCGGCCGAGGCAACATCCCTTCATTGGCCCCGTCCCCATTCTTAACTATAAGCACAGTATCCATTCCCCAGCTCGCATGCGAGTCAATGTGGCAGTGCACGAACCAGACTCCTGAATCAAGAAACAAATTTTTTTTTCAGAATTTATAAATCAAACAAGATTAAAGAAAAAAATAAATACAAACAAGAACACATTTTTACCTGGATTCCGAGCTCTGAATCTGATAGCAGCCCAGCCACTCTTCGGAACTCCAACGGTATTCTCAAAAACCGGATCAACAAGATTATAATTCAACGGATCCTTCTCCTCGTCGAAGTTTCCAAGCCCCTTCCCACCACGTAGAAGCTGTATCCATGGAGATGCATCGGATGGTTCTCCGCAAATTGCAGATTCGTCCCCTGAAACACTATCTCCAAGCTGGTGTTATACTCCACAACCCTCGCCTCCAACGCCCTCGTCGGGAACAGCAAGGAACCATTCAGGTTCTCGCCGGTAAAGTTAAAGTTCAGCGGTGGCTCGGCTGGAAATCCCGTACCAAACACCCCGCTTATATTGTTATAATAAGCCTCGAGTACGTCTATCGTCGGGGTGGCGAAGCTTATGTTGTTAAGGCTGGCGGCGAGCCGGTCGAAGTTGGGCCCCCCGCATGTCTTCCCAGGTTCGCAGGTGAGCAAGTTAAGTGACACCGTGATGACTAAGCGCTCATCTATGGTCTGCGGGACGTCGGACGGAGCAAGAGACCGTAAGCCAGCGACGAAATCCGTCGCCGCTTTCGTGTCGTTGGATTTGGGGAGGGAAGGGAGAATTGGCGCGTCGGTGGAGTTACTGTATTGGAGAATGGCGGTGGTCGTCGTCAAATCGTAATTGATGCCGTCGGCGCTGCCGTAGGAGCTGGCCGCCATGTAGAAACGGGTGCCATTGGTGGCGTTGGCGTGGACCAGGATGTCCATGGTTTGGCCGGGGGTGATCATTATGTAGTCGGTGGCGTACGGTTTCGTGTAGCCGCAGTCAGTTCCGACGATGGTCAGGCTATGGCCGGCGATGGCGAAGAAGAGCTCGTTGTTGAGGGCGGCGTTGATGACGCGGAGGAGGTAGGTCTTGTTGTACTCGACTAGAGTCGTGAAGGTGCTCGATGACGAGCAATTGTACTGATCGCCCGGCTGGCCGTTGATGGTGAAGGCGTCGGAGACGTTGGGTGGGCCTCCTGGTCCGATCGCATCGGCGTACACTTGACTTACCTGCAACTTCCACCACTCACCTGCGTTGGGTACAATCGTTTCCCAAGTTAGAAGAAATATTTAATGAGAGAGAGGGAGAGAGAGAGAGAGGAGATATATGTACCGAGAATGATTGGGATTTCTTCGTCGGGGGCGTCGAAAGGGAAGGTGGTGCCGTTTTCGGGGTGGACGATGATGGCGCCGTGGACGGTGGCGCGATCCCAGTTGCTGTGCGCGTGCCACCAGATGGTGCCTTCTTCCTCGCTGAACAATAGCCGGTACGTAAAGTTGGTGCCTGGTTGGATTGGGCACTGCGTAACGTACTCGGGTCCATCAGACCAGGGATTCCTGGGCTGGCTAAGGCCGTGCCTGAGAAAAGTCAACGAATCACCATATTATAATTCTATCATACGAGCACAAAGAGATGAATATGAGTACACACGTGTAATGCGCATGACACCTACATCACAAGCGTGTGTGTCCCACATGTGCAGGAACCGTGGCATGAGTTTAAGAATGTAAATGAGTTGAGTCGAGTCGAGTCGAGTTTGATTTAATAGAGTTCAGCTTAATTAAACTCTGTTAAGCTCGAACTTGGCTCGAGCTCAATTACTAGACTTGGGCTCGACTCGATTTAAGAAAGTCAAGTTCTAGTTCGTTTCAAAAGCTCGATAAATTATGAAATCGATAATATTATATATGATAATTACAGTTCACCATTATATAAATGAGTCGGCTCGATAAACTACTAAGCTGAGTCAAACTAGACTCGAACTCGAGCTCAAAAATTTTTTTAGCTCAAGCTCATGGCTCGATAAACTTGGCTCGCAAGCTTGTTAATAAGCCAAGCTTGAGTCAGCTGACGAGCAGACTTGGCTCACTTACACCTCGATATGTGTTCCTATAAAATATATATGAGACAATCTATATCTCTTTCTCCTGATATATTAATGCATCATAAATAAGAATTATGTTTATATATATATATATATATATATATATGCACGTACCAATGAAGGGTGATGTTATAGTCTCCTTGATTCTGCACGTTAACGATTACAGTATCGCCTTTCTGAGCGTATATAGTGGGTCCGGGAAATTGACCGTTGACCGTCAGAATGTTCTTCGTTTCGCAGAGGCGAGTGTACGATGTTTCTTGAATCTGAATTATGAAACCACAAATCGATTCATTAGCTTTCTTATGATAACTATTAATTCTAATAGACATATGTAATTAGCTTAATATGCTTTTAAAGGGAAAAAAAAGAAGAAGATAAAAGATAATAATTTCTAAATTATAAACTATCTTATAAATAATAATAAATAATCACATATTTGATATATAAATATATAAGAATTATATAATATATATGTAAAAGTTCGAAATATATAATATTTTGATAAATATATACATATGAGGGTTGTTAATGCAAGAATTACTCACAATGAAATCATACTGCTTAGTACCAGCCCATGCTTGACAAGCCAGTAGCCCTAATACAAGTAGAACCCCTGCAAACCTCATCACTTAATCCTTTCTGATACAAAAACTGATAGATATCTGAGAGAGAGAGAGAGAGAGAGAGAGAGAGAGAGAGAGAAGGTTTAGAGAGAGAGAAAGCTAGAGAGAGAAAGAGGGAGGGGGTTAAAGGAGTGGTATTTAGATTGGAGAGGGAAAGAGAACGCAGGTTTCCTGCAAGTACTGACATGAAGGTGGGTTATATATAGCAGATTCAACATCTGCTGAACAATTCAAGACTCGGTGGGAAAGATCTCAAGCGTCAAAGATTTCGGTTTCTTCTTAGCGCGTCTATTAATTTCGGTGCAATTCTAGTTTCTGATGCGTCAAAACAGCACGTGTAATTCGAAAAAATATTACGTGTGGACTCCTGATGCATCAGCAGTCATCAGGAGTGAGTCCGCTGAGATTGCTCCGTTTTTTTTTTTTTTTTTTAAAAAAAAAAAAAATTGGAGGGTTGTGATGCGAACTCCGCACCGTGCGGAGTCCGCACGTAATATTCCCCCCGTGTAATTCAAATCCTTTCTTGGCTTAAAATTAACCTTTTTAAAAATCTGTCTCGCTTTTTATAATGATAAATAAAGAGGGGGAATAGCTTAATTACAGCACAAGCAACCGAGGGAGACAATTCAGAAAAGACTTGTGCAGCTGAGATTAGTTAGATCAATAAATGCTTAAATCTTTACTTATCTCGAAACTGCAAAAACATTAAAAAAAAGTCTATATTTATATTTTTTTTCTAAAGTGGAAAAGTCTTCATATGTAATTAATGGTAGTTAGTCGATGAATGTTGTCAAGATTTAATATTAAAGTTGACTAGTTCTTTAACTATGCAACAAATCTTAGTCCTTTGAATGATAACGGGGACTTATCATAAATAAAATTCCGATTTAAAGTCTTAATTTATAGTTAAATTTAATTAATATTTTTAAAATTTTTTTTAAATTTTGTATTGATTAACAATTTACGAGAGGTGCATTAGTGTTATAAAAATTATATAATTTTTCTCAGTGGTCAAATCCTTGCCACTTGAGGAATTGGGGGAAAAGTCCTATATAGGAAGTTTTTATATGAATACTTAGAAAAAGACTTCTGACTATTGCTCACTCTAAAGATCCATGACTATTTAATTCTCTCAATCTCACCTAAAAAATGGATACTCGCCGCTATCACTTCCAAAGCCTCCAGGAAAATATAAGAAAGCAAATCCAATAGAGTTATAAAGTTTTTTAAATCTCCAAGTTCTTTCTAATTCTAATTTTGAGGTCACCTTCATATGGAGAATGGAGTATATTTATATTTTTTAAGAAATCATATAAAATGGCTCCTATTGATTCCTTTGAACATAAATCTTTTCTTAGTATTTAAGTTCCTCAATAATCTTAGAATTGAAGAATTTTGGGTGTGTTAGAATTCTCTTATAGAGTCATTCATTTGGATTATAAGCACATAAAAATTAAAGATTGTAGTCAATCAATTAATTTTATGAACTTTTTAATTGCATAATAAGTGCAGGATTTGAGCTCATTTTGAGTTAGATATGATCATTTTTGGTGTGATTAGATGCATCTAATTGAGATGTCTAATTTGACTGAAAGTTTGCTGAAATCAAAATTTAAATAATCATAAATTCTAAAAAATTTCTAATACAAATACTACATTGAGGTTTGTGTTGAATAATGTGACATTTTTGGCAACAAATTATCTACCTTTTATTTTGAGATATTGAAGATTGTCATAAAAATTTATTAAGTCCTAAAAAAATAATCATGTAAAATTATTATTTTTAAATTACTAGACATGACAACTCCTTCAATGTCAATATGAACCTCCTCTTGAAGTTATGGATAAGTAAATTCTTTTAACAATAAATTCATCTTTCCTAAACTTAAAGTGTCAATTGAAGCAAAAACTTTACTCCAAGCTCTGTAAATTGCTTAAAATTAATTGTATAAGCTCCATTAACCCCTTTATACTCTAAAATTAGGTTTAAAATATTAAAACATTATCTTAGAGATCTACAAATATCATAATAAATTTATTGAAGCGTGAAATTAGACTCGATTTTGATTATTCTGGGCCAGTGGGCATCGATGGGCACTGACGGCCATGCGTAGTATGTGCCTTTTATGGCATGTAAATATGCATGACTTATTTTTTTTATTAGAAATGAAATATTTTTCTCTTTATTTAAATATTTTAAAAGTTAAATAAAAAATTTGATAGCAAAAAAATATTTGAAATTTTTAAAAATTTTATGAAAATTTTGTTACTCCTCTTCTTTCTTTCAAGTTTAAATAGCCCTCATCATGGAAAAAAAAAACTTACACCTCTCAATTCCTCTTTAGTAGGCAATAATTCCTTATATTAAAGAAGTTAAATGTTATCCATAGAAGAAATTAAATATTGCATTTTAAAGACATTACATTCTCTCTCATATCTTCTATGTGTGCCACCACCAAGAGTATTGAACCATTTTTCATAGGTAGAGTTGTAGCTATCACCCACAATTAATATTCCTTACCGTGGTTGTCCAATTTCTCTTAGAAAGGGATTGATTGTCTCAGTTGGATAGATTGCACTTAAGATACCTAAGATTCTCCATCCCAAAATGTTTATTGAATTCCAAAAAGGCTAGAAATTTTTATTGGAGAAATTCATCAAAATCACCATGGTAGAACTTTCTAAAATGTTATGAAAAATAATTCATACTTTAATTCATCACAAATGGTAGATTGTCAAATTAACTTAGTTTACATGGTAAGTTGGATCTAACTAACTTCCATGGTAGGCTTTATACAATTTGGACAAAGAAGGCACTATTAGCCTAAGTAAAGAGAGTTTTGGGTTGACGAGCACGAAGAGGTTTTGCTTCACATTCCCTTGAGATGGCATGAAGCACTCTCTAAAAGTTGGTGAAGTAGTGCAAGATCATGATGTAGTCAATGATTTGAAAAATAAGAGCTACACTCTCGAATAATATGATTAGATGGAGTGTCATATGATAGTCATTATGAGAATTCTTAAATCATCTTTCATAATGTCTTTCATTTGATTCAAATATTCACAAAATTTAATTGCTCAACCTATAGAGATTTGTTTCATCTAAGATTCTTTGTGGATTGGCATGCATCTTATTATAAACATCTTCCATGCTCATCACACCTTAATGGATAATGGTCCATTGAATCCAAAATTCTTTGCCGGTGAAAGGCCTTATTAGCAAACATAGATAATGTCTAAGAGAGGAAGAGAAAAATAAAGAGAGAAGTTTGAGAATCTCATTAAATTTTTATAATAAAGTACAAGGTGTTGTAACTTAATTATGATCAATCAGACTTCTCTATAATTCGATCAATATAATTGAAAATAAATAAATGTTTTAAGTCATCTCTATAGAGATTGCCCTCAAATCTACACATGAAGCTTAATAATAACATTTCATCTTATTGGAACTAATTATTAACTCTCTGTACTTATTTAGAACAATCAAATCAATATGTATTATCTCCTTCAACATGGAGGCATATATGCCGGCCGAGGCAACATCCCTTCATTGGCCCCGTCCCCATTCTTAACTATAAGCACAGTATCCATTCCCCAGCTCGCATGCGAGTCAATGTGGCAGTGCATGAACCAGACTCCTGAATCAAAAAATAATTTTTTTTTTTTTCAGATTTTATAAATCAAACAAGATTAAAAAAAAAAAAATACAAACAAGATTAAAGAAAAAAAAAATACAAAGAAGAACACATTTTTACCTGGATTCCGAGCTCTGAATCTGATAGCAGCCCAGCCACTCTTCGGAACTCCAACGGTATTCTCAAAAACCGGATCAACAAGATTATAATTCAACGGATCCTTCTCCTCGTCGAAGTTTCCGAAGCCCCTTCCCACCACGTAGAAGCTGTATCCATGGAGATGCATCGGATGGTTCTCCGCAAATTGCAGATTCGTCCCCTGAAACACTATCTCCAAGCTGGTGTTATACTCCACAACCCTCGCCTCCAACGCCCTCGTCGGGAACAGCCAGGAACCATTCAGGTTCTCGCCGGTAAAGTTAAAGTTCAGCGGTGGCTCGGCTGGAAATCCCGTACCAAACACCCCGCTTATATTGTTATAATAAGCCTCGAGTACGTCTATCGTCGGGGTGGCGAAGCTTATGTTGTTAAGGCTGGCGGCGATCCGGTCGAAGCCCCGCATGTCTTCCCAGGTTCGCAGGTGAGCAAGTTAATTGACACCGTGATGACTAAGCGCTCATCTATGGTCTGCGGACGTCGGACGGAGCAAGAGACCGTAAGCCAGCGACGAAATCCGTCGCCGCTTTCGTGTCGTTGGATTTGGGGAGGGAAGGGAGAATTGGCGCGTCGGTGGAGTTACTGTATTGGATAATGGCGGTGGTCGTCGTCAAATCGTAATTGATGCCGTCGGCGCTGCCGTAGGAGCTGGCCGCCATGTAGAAACGGGTGCCATTGGTGGCGTTGGCGTGGACCAGGATGTCCATGGTTTGGCCGGGGGTGATCATTATGTAGTCGGTGGCGTACGGTTTCGTGTAGCCGCAGTCAGTTCCGACGATGGTCAGGCGGTGGCCGGCGATGGAGAAGAAGAGCTCGTTGTTGAGGGCGGCGTTGATGACGCGGAGGAGGTAGGTCTTGTTGTACTCGACTAGAGTCGTGAAGGTGCTCGATGACGAGCACAAGTACTGATCGCCCGGCTGGCCGTTGATGGTGAAGGCGTCGGAGACGTTGGGTGGGCCTCCTGGTCCGATCGCATCGGCGTACACTTGACTTACCTGCAACTTCCACCACTCACCTGCGTTGGGTACCATCGTTTCCCAAGTTAGAAGAAATATTTAATGAGAGAGAGAGAGAAAGAGAGAGGAGATATATGTACCGAGAATGATTGGGATTTCTTCGTCGGGGGCGTCGAAGGGGAAGGTGGTGCCGTTTTCGGGGTGGACGATGATGGCGCCGTGGACGGTGGCGCGATCCCAGTTGCTGTGCGCGTGCCACCAGATGGTGCCTTCTTCCTCGCTGAACAATAGCCGGTACGTAAAGTTGGTGCCTGGTTGGATTGGGCACTGCGTAACGTACTCGGGTCCATCAGACCAGGGATTCCTGGGCTGGCTAAGGCCGTGCCTGAGAAAAGTCAACGAATCACCATATTATATTTCTATCATACGAGCACAAAGAGATGAATATGAGTGACACACGTGTAATGCGCATGACAACCGTGGCATGTATTTAAGGAGGTAAATGCGTTGAGTCGAGTCAATAGAGTTAAGCTTATTTAAACAAGCTTGAACTCGGCTCTAGCAATTACTAGATTTGAGCTCGACTCGATTTAAGAAAGTTAAGTTCTAACCATTTCAAAAGCTCGATAAATTATGAAATCGATAATATGATATATGATAATTATATACATGTAAATGAATGGCCGATAGTTCTAAAGCGAGTCAAACTAGACTCGAACTCGAGCTTAAAAATTTTTTGAGCTCAAGCTTGTGGCTCGATAAGCTTGGCTCATGAGCTTGTTAATGAGCCAAGCTCAAATTAGCTCATGAATCGATTTGACTCACTTACACTCTTATATATGTTCCTATAAGATACATATGAGACAATCTATATTTCTTTCTCCTGATATATTAATGCATCATAAATAAGAATTATGTTTATATATATATACACGTACCAATGAAGGGTGATGTTATAGTCTCCTTGATTCTGCACGTTAACGATTACAGTATCGCCTTTCTCAGCGTATATAGTGGGCCCGGGAAATTGACCGTTGACCGTCAGAATGTTCTTCGTTTCGCAGAGGCGAGTGTACGATGTTTCTTGAATCTGAATTATGAAACCACAAATCGATTCATTAGCTTTTCTTATGATAACTATTAATTCTAATAGACATATGTAATTAGCTTAATATGCTTTTAAAGGGAAAAGAAGAAGAAGATAAAAGATAATAATTTCTAAATTATAAATTATCTTATAAATAATAATAAAGAATTATATATTTAATATATAAATATATAAGAATTGTATAGTATCTATGTAGAAGCTCGAAATATATAATATTTTGATAAATATATACATATGAGGGTTGTTAATGCAAGAATTACTCACAATGAAATCATACTGCTTAGTACCAGCCCATGCTTGACAAGCCAGTAGCCCTAATACAAGTAGAACCCCTGCAAACCTCATCACTTAATCCTTTCTGATACAAAAACTGATAGATATCTGATAGAGAGAGAGAGAGAGAGAGAGAGAGGGGTTGAGAGAGAAGGTTTGAGAGAGAGAAAGCTAGAGAGAGAAAGTGGGGGTTAAAGGATTAGAATTTAGATTGGAGAGGGAAAGAGAACGCAGGTTTCCTGCAAGTACTGACATGAAGGTGGGTTATATATAGCAGATTCAACATCTGCTGAACAATTCAAGACTCGGTGGGAAAGATCTCAAGCGTCAAAGATTGCGGTTTCTTCTTAGCGCGTCTATTAATTTCGGTGCAATTCTAGTTTCTGATGCGTCAAAACAGCACGTGTAATTCGAAAAAATATTACGTGTGGACTCCTGATGCATCAGCAGTCATCAGGAGTCCGCTGAGATTGCTCCGTTTTTTTTTTTTTTTTTTTTAAAAAAATTGGAGGGTTGTGATGCGGACTCCGCACCGTGCGGAGTCCGCACGTAATATTCCCCCGTGTAATTCAAATCCTTTCTTGGCTTAAAATTAACCTTTTTAAAAATCTGTCTCGCTTTTTATAATGATAAATAAAGAGGGGGAATAGCTTAATTACAGCACAAGCAACCGAGGGAGACAATTCAGAAAAGACTTGTGCAGCTGAGATTAGTTAGATCAATAAATGCTTAAATCTTTACTTATCTCGAAACTTCAAAAACATTAAAAAAAAAGTCTATATTTATATTTTTTTTCTAAAGTGGAAAAGTCTTCATATGTAATTAATGGTGGTTAGTCGATAAATGTTGTCAAGATTTAATATTAAAGTTGACCAGTTCTTTAACTATGCAACAAATCTTAGTCCTTTGAATGATAACGGGGACTTATCATAAATAAAATTCCGATTTAAAGTCTTAATTTATAGTTAAATTTAATTAATATTTTTTAATTTTTTTAAAAATTTTGTATTGATTAACAATTTACGAGAGGTGCATTAGTGTTATAAAAATTATATAATTTTTCTCAGTGGTCAAATCCTTGCCACTTGAGGAATTGGGGAAAAGTCCTATAGGAAGTTTTATATGAATACTTAGAAAAGACTTCTGACTATTGCTCACTCTAAAGATCCATGACTATTTAATTCTCTCAATCTCACCTAAAAAATGGATACTCGCCGCTATCACTTCCAAAGCCTCCATGAAAATATAAGAAAGCAAATCCAATAGAGTTATAAAGTTTTTTAAATCTCCAAGTTCTTTCTAATTCTAATTTTGAGGTCACCTTCATATGGAGAATGGAGTATATTTATATTTTTTAAGAAATTATATAAAATGGCTGCTATTGATTCCTTTGAACATAAATCTTTTCTTAGTATTTAAGTTCCTCAATAATCTTAGAATTGAAGAATTTTGGGTGTGTTAGAATTCTCTTATAGAGTCATTCATTTGGATTATAAGCACATAAAAATTAGAGATTGTAGTCAATCAATTAATTTTATGAACTTTTTAATTGCATAATAAGTGCAAGATTTGAGCTCATTTTGAGTTAGATATGATCATTTTTGGTGTGATTAGATGCATCTAATTGAGATGTCTAATTTGACTAAAAGTTTGCTGAAATCAAAGTTTAAATAATCATAAATTTAATTCTAAAAATTTCTAATACAAATACTACATTGAGGTTTGTGTTGAATAATGTGACATTTTTGGCAACAAATTATCTACCTTTTATTTTGAGATATTGAAGATTGTCATAAAAATTTATTAAGTCCTAAAAAAATAATCATGTAAAATTATTATTTTTAAATTACTAGACATGACAACTCCTTCAATGTCAATATGAACCTCCTCTTGAAGTTATGGATAAGTAAATTCTTTTAACAATAAATTCATCTTTCCCTAAACTTAAAGTGTCAATTGAAGCAAAAACTTTACTCCAAGCTCTGTAAATTGCTTAAAATTAATTGTATAAGCTCCATTAACCCCTTTATACTCTAAAATTAGGTTTAAAATATTAAAACATTATCTTAGAGATCTACAAATATCATAATAAATTTATTGAAGTGTGAAATTAGACTCGATTTTGATTATTCTGGGCCAGTGGGCATCGATGGGCACTGACGGCCATGCGTAGTTGTTGCGTGCTGGAAAACCAGTTGCGGTAGAGTAAAAATTTATGCCTTAGCCTTGTTGATTTGTCCACAATTAATTAAAGGATGAGACAATTTTTAACGTGGAAAACCTCGAAAAGAGGGGAAAAAACCACTAGCCCAAGAAAAGATTCCACTATGTATTCTTTTAGTACAAAATCTTCCGATACTGATTACGAATTCTATTAGAAAGGGACATGTAACAACGATCAGTTTATAATAGTTGCTGATGTTGGAGATGCTAGGTAGCTTCCGGTGGAAATGCCGGATATAATTAACGATGGCGCGTATGGTGCGATCTTGCTTGGGGATCTTCAAGCTTTAGAGCTTTCTCTTCCTCCTCACTTCACTTTTCCTCTTCTTCCTCGATCGGACTCTTCCTCTTCTTCCTTGCCTTCTTCCTTGCTTTAGCTTCCTTCTTCACTTCTTGGACTTCTTCTTCTTTCTTGTTCTTCTTCTTCACTTGCTTGACTTCCTTCTTCTTCACTTGCTTCACTTCACTTAGCTTAGGCCCCTCCATGTGAGGGAGTGAGGCCTATTTATAGATGGGAGGAGGGTATTCTAGTAAATTCATGTAAGGCCCATACCACTCCCTCGATCGGACTGACTCGGGATGACTCCTTGATCATTTGATGTATTTTGAGCATTTGGATGCCCAAATGAAGTCGGAATTATGAGATCTTAGGCTCATTAGATCGTCGGCTTCGATTTGACTATAAACACTTCATATTTGAGAGCTTTTGGGATTTAATTGATGTCCCAAGATTCTAATGATATTTTAAGTGCTTGATCTCGATCGGTTTGACTCAAAATCATATAGCTTTCGACATCAAGATTTGTGCTTTATAGTGGTATTTTGAGAGCCATATCGTTCTCTATTTTTGGATGACATTAGCTTAATCATCCAAAATATATGTCTAAATATTCAAAATAACGAATTGGAAGTTTTTAAGCGTTAGGACCATGAGCGCCGTGGCCTTCTTCAGCCATCGTAGGCCTAATGTATGGCCTTGTAGCCTTAGAAGTCGGGTCGAGAAGGCGCATTTCGGTCGATGGCTGGGCGGCCAGCCAGTCCTGAAGCGGCGGGTGGGTTACGCCCATGCGTGGGTCCTCTGCGTCGCGCCGGTCAGCGCTGGCGTCCTTGAACCATTCAGCGGCATTCGGGTCTCGCCATTGCTGGCCGATTGTCATGAGCCATTCAGCGTGGTCGAACCATTCCATGCGATTTAGTCAGCGGTGTCCGGTGTGACCGGGTCAAATGGGGTAGGAGGGCGTCCACGATATGCAGCGCCCGCGGCCAGCGTCTGCATCGTCTAGCGCCCAGCGTCAGCGTCTACCCGCACAGTAGCCTGGGCCGCACAGCGCTGGCCGTGGACCGGAGCGGCCCGACTGAGAGCGGTTTTGAGCCGTTTTGAACCGTTTTGAGGGTTTACCGTTTGCCCATATGGAGGTTATAAACCCAGGATGAGAGGGAGGCACACCTTTCCCTCCCTCTTTTCTCTTAGTGAGGGTCCTTTGGAAGCGATCAAGAGGCGTTCAGGCGCATACATGTCGTGGTTTGGTTTCACCGGCCAGTCGCCGTCGTTGAGGCGTCAAGGCCCGGTGCATCGTCGTGGTTCCGTTTCACCACGTCGGACCGTCCGGGTTAGGAAGCGATCAGGCCGCCGGTGCATCGTCGTGGTTCCGGTTCACGCGTCGACCGTCCGGTTAGAGGCGATCAAGGCCCACGGTGCATACGTCGTGGTTCCGGTTTACCGGCCACATCGGACCGTCTGGGTTAGGAGGTGATCAAGGCCCACGGTGCATACGTCGTGGTTCCGGTTTACCGGCCACGTCGGACCGTCCGGGTTAGGAGGCGATCAGGCCACGGCATCGCGTCGGTTCCGGTTCTGCGCCACGTCGGACCGTCCGGGTTAAGGCGATCAAGGCCCCGCGGTATACGTGGATTCCGGTTTACGCCGTCGGACCGTCCGGGTTAGGGAGCGTCAGGCCCACGGTATCGTCGTGGTTCCGGTTCGGACACGTCGGACCGTCCGGGTTAGAGGCGATCAAGGCGGTATTCGTGGTTCCGGTTACCGCCCGTCGGACCGTCGGGTTGGGGCGATCAAGGCCACGGTATCGTCGTGGTTCCGGTTTCGACCGCGTCGGATCGTCGGGTTAGGAGGTGATCAAAGATATCGTCATGGTTCCGGTTCGCGTCGGACCGTCCGGGTTAGGAGGCGATCAAGGCCCACGGTATACGTCGTGGTTCCGGTTTACCGGCCACGTCGGACCGTCCGGGTTAGAAGGCGATCAAGGCCCGGTATCGTCGTGGTTCCGTTTACCGACGCCGGACCGTCCGGGTTAGGGGCGATCAAGGCCCACGGTATCGTCGTGGTTCCGGTTTACCGGCCACGTCGGACCGTCCGGGTTAGGAGGCGATCAAGGCCCGCGGTGCATACGTCGTGGTTCCGGTTTACCGGCCACGTCGGACCGTCCGGGTTAGGAGGCGATCAAGGCCCACGGTGCATACGTCGTGGTTCCGGTTTACCGGCCACGTCGGACCGTCGGGTTAGGAGGCGATCAAAGGCATCGTCGTGGTTCCGGTACCACGTCGGACCGTCCGGGTTAGAGGCGATCAAGGCCGCGATGCGTCGTGGTTCCAGTTCCGACTCGTCCGGTTCGCCCGTCGGATCGTCCGGGTTAGGGCGATCACCGAGACGGGGGAAGATGCTCGATGATGGGGACTAACGGCATTGGTGGTGACACTTGGTGGTGGCGAGATAACCAAGCGGCGATAATTGGTGACCGGCGGAGACGGCGGCGGTGTATGTCCGGCGGCAGTAGTGCCAGCGGCGCAGTAGTCCGGCGGAACCAGCTACGATGGTTGGCGGTCAGCGGGTGGTGGCGGCGACGGTCGGCGGCGTGGTGGTCGCGTTAGTCGACGGCCGGAGATCTTTGACCTATCCGAGTTGTTTGTCGAGTGTTGCGATGGCGTTAACACTGGAGTAGGTACAAAGTTTTGACCTATCCGAGTTGTTTTCGGGGTATTTTCGATGGCGTTAACACTGTGGAAGAGATCGCAGAAGTCCACCAAGGGGCGTTTGACCTTTCCGGTTGTTTGTCGAGCTTTTGCTCGATGACATTAACCCGTATGGAGATCGCAGAAGTCCACCAAGGGCGTTTGACCTTTCCTGGTTGTTTTCGAGCTTTTGCTCGATGACGTGCTTAACCCGTATGGAAGAGATCACGAAGTCCACCAAGGACATTTTGACCTTTCGGTTGTTTGTCGAGCTTTGCTCGACGATAACTCGTATGGAAGAGATCGCAGAAGTCCACCAAGGGGCGTTTGACCTTTCACAGGTTGTTAGTCGAGTTTTACCGATGACGTTAACCTGTATGGAAGAGGTTGAATTGAATCTGCTGAGGTAGTCGACGGTGGCGACTGGCGTCGATAGTCGGCGGATGACCGGCAACGATGGTGATGACCGGCGAAGATTGCCGGCAATGGAGCAGATGTGGCGCAGTAGTCAGCATGATCCGCGACAATAGTGATGACCGGCGATTGCCGGCGATAGTTAGCAGCGGGCCGGCGGCAGTAGTAAGCGCGGTGGCCGCTATAGTGGTTAGCGGCCGCAGAGGTGGTCAGCGGCAACCGTAATGGTTGTCGTATGCGTCGAATCGCGGATAATGGGCAACAATGGTGATGACCGGCGAATTATGCGGCGATGGTAGCGGCGATGCCGATAGTAGTCAGCAGTGGTACCGCGGCGATGAGGATTTTGACCCATCAAGGTTGTTTGTCGAGTGTTATCAGCGGCAATGCATCTGAGTTACAAAGTTTTGACCTTTCGGGTTGTTTATGAGCTTTTGCTCGATGACGATGCTGCGTATGGAAGAGATCGCAGAAGTCCACCAAGGGCGTTTGACCTTTCCGGTTGTTTGTCGAGCTTTTGCTCGATGACATTAACCCGTATGGAAGAGATCGCAGAAGTCCGGGCGTTTTCGGCGGCGGCCAGCGTCGGTAGTTAAGCGAGGATGAATGGACGATGATGGTGGTGACCGGAGGAGATTGCCGGATGGTTGATAGTAATCGGCCAGTCGGCGGCGGTGACCCTAAGGGTTGGCGGACGGGGTGGTTAGCGGTAGTGACGGAGATCTTTGACCTATCCAAGGTTGTTTGCCAGAGTGTGACTCGATGACGTTAACCTGTATGGAAGAGGTCCGATCAAGTCCCCTTAGGATTGATCATGTCCCAATTGAGATGTAACATGAGTTGTATATTTCTCAAGTGGGAGGAAAAGTAAAGAAAAAGCAAATCTTGTTAGAACAAAGCTGTGAATTCACTAGTTCAATGATATAATCATAAGACACGGGTACGGGCTTTAAGAGAAAATGACAACAACAACTGCAACAACAAGCTTTAATCCTAGTAGGTGGGGTCAGTTATACAAGGATGAAATGACGAGAGATAAAAGTCATAATAATTATGCGTAGTTCGATAATATTTTGAATATTCTTAGTATTCTAAGTTCGAGGTAGAGTTTTTCCTTACGGGTCCTTGAGCTTGAACGTTCTGGACCATAGCTATGACCACATACGGACCATCCCGGAGAGGTGAGAGTTTATTGCGAGGGCCTTTTGCGCACCGAGACTTGCAGACCAAGTCACCAGATATGGGGCGAGGTTTCACTCTTCTTGAAGTGGCGAGCTACCCGTTGGTGATAGGCGGTCAGTAGGGCCATATCCGAAGTTTCGAGGAGTAGGTCTAGTCTTTGCGGAGTTTTCTTCATTACTTCCATGATCGAAAAACCGGACTCTTGGACTTGGAACCCCGATATCCACCGGTATGATAGCTTCCGTACCAAAACACAAGTTATACGGTGTCTCACCAGTTGGGGTGCGTGACGTGGTGCGGTAGGCCCAAAGAACATTGGGGAGCTCATCAACCCATTGCCCCCCAGCCTTCTCAAGACGTGTTTTTAGTCCTTTGAGTATGGTCCTATTGGTAACTTCGGTTTGCCCATTAGTTTGAGGATGTGCTACAGCCGTATGCAGCAGCTGAATGTGAAGATCTTTGCAAAAGGACGTAAAGACTTTTCCAGTAAATTGAGTTCCATTGTCGTGATGATCTTTGCGGGAAGACCAATCGACATATTATATTTTTCCGACAAATTGTTTGGTATTTGCCTCGTGATTTTAGCGGTGGTTGACCTCCCATTTTGTGAAGTAGTCGACGGCTAGAATGATAAATTTTCGTTGCCCCGATGCTATTGGAAAAGGTCCCATGATATCAATCCCCCACTGAGCAAAGGGCCATGGGCTTTGAATGGATGAGAGTTCTGCATGCGGCATGTGAGGGAGGTTAGAATGCAATTGACAACTTAGCATTTCTTTGTGAACTCAAGGCATCTTGTTTCATTGTAGGCCAATAAAACCCTTGCCTCATGATTTTAAGGGCCAATGCTCTTCCTTTAAGGTGTTCCCACATATTCACAGTGAACCTCTTTTAGCAGCGTAATCGACCAAGGTGGAAGGCATTTGAGATATGGACCGAGAAAGCTTCGCTTGTATAGTTCACCTCCAATAATAGCAAAGTTTGAAGCTTGTCTTGAGGAGGCGAGTTCTTGAAGTTGGATCTTCAGGAAGGGTCCCTTCTTGTAGAAAAGATAGGATCGAGTTTATCCACGAACATTCCTTTTCCTCATCAATAGTTTGAATTATCCATGGCCCTTGGATACTAGGAAAATGTATTTCTTCAACATGCTTTCTCTTAAATAGATCTCCGGTGGTAGAGGTAGCAAGCTTAGCAAGCGTCGACAGTATTCTTCTCTCGTAGTATGTGGATGATTTGATGTGTCTTGAAATGAGTAAGAAGAGATTTTACCAAGTGGAGATATTGCAGTTGAGGATTATGAGTATTAAAATCTCCTCCAACTTGGGAGGCGACAAGAGGGAGTCGGTGAATTACTAAGTTTTGGGCTTGATAATGGCGAGTCTCAACCCCTATGAGAGCCTCATATTATGTTATTAGTTGGGAATTTTAAGCGAAGTCCATACTCTAGGGTATTTTCTTTGGGGAAACAAGTAGGATTCCCGACCAGACTTCAGCTCCATCAACATAGAGTCCATCGAGATGAAAGACACGTAGCAGATAGCTCTTCTAGAGTTGGGTTGGTGCATTCCACTATAAAGTCTGCAAGTATTTGAGACTTTATGGCGGGCCGAGGTAGAAAATTTATATCAAATTCTCCCAGTTCTACAGACCATTTGATCAATCTTCCAGATGCTTCTGGTTTCTGTAAGATGGCCCTTAATGGTAAATCAGTATAAACGCCGATGGTGTGAGCTTGAAAGTATGAACGCAATTTTTCGAGAAAATTAACGCCTTGAGCCACTTTATCTCGCAAATGGATAACGACTTTCTATATCGAGAGAATTTTCCGGCGTAATAAATTGGTTGTTGTGCCCCATCTTCTTCTCGCACTAAAAGCGAGCTTATTGCGTGGGAAGAAACCGCAAGATATAAGTATAACGCTTCTCCTTGAATAGGTTTGGATAGCGGGGTGGAGATGCTAGATATTCTTTTAGTTGCTCAAAAGCATACCGACATTCCATTGAAAATTATTATTTTTAGCTCCCTTCAATATTTTAAAGAATGGCAAGTATTTGTCCCCGAGCAGAAACGGGATAATGCAGCAATTCGACCATTCAAACGTTGAACGTCTTTGATATTCTTCGGAGGAATCATATCTTGGAGAGCTTTGATTTTTTCAGGGTTAGCCTCTATCCCACGGTGAGTTACCATAAATCCAAGAAATTTTCCGGGCTAACCCCAAAAGCACACTTGGTTGGGTTAAGTCGTATGTTATAGCGTCGAAGGAGGTCAAAGCATGCTTCTAAGTCCAAATATGTTGTGACTTTTCTAAGCTTTTCACTAACATGTCATCCACATACACCTCCATTGTGGCTTGTCTTTAAAACCTTATTCATGAGGCGTTGATAGGTAGCACCAGCATTTTTTAATCCAAATGGCATGACTTGGTAACAATATAAACCTTTATATGTTTGAAACGTAGCCTCTTCATCTATTGGGTTCATCTTTATTTGATTGTACCTAATAAGCATCCAAAAGCGAGCATTTGATGTCCGGATGTAGCGTCACCAATTGATCGATTCGAGGAAGAGGAAAACTATCCTTTGGGCAGGCCTTATTAAGATCAGTATAATCAACACACATCCTCCATGTTCCATTTGCTTTTTTAACCATGACAACATTTGCTAGCCATGTGGGGTAATGCACTTCTCGTATGAATCCGCTTCTCATGAGCTTGTTAACTTCTTGTTCAATAGCAAGGCGATCGGTGCAAAACTCCGCTTTTGGATGATTGGTTTGAGCGTTGGATTAATTTTGAGGGAGTCGATTACATTGGGGTCGACCCGGCATATTCTGGACTCCAAGCAAATATGTCTTGATTCTCGTAAGAAATTTATATACTTTTCCCTTTGTTCTTCGAGAGTAAAGATCCCACTTGCTTAATGGTTGGTCATCGATAATACTATTGAGAGTAAATCTTAGAAGCTTTTGAGGTACTCTTTCATCTCGAAAGTTAAGATCTTGATCAAGGTGATGGAAGGCGGTTGAGCTTATGCGAGATAACATGATTGAAGTTGATTTCCACAAACCACCCCAACTCTAGGGGTAGGAAATTTTATCTTCGAGAGATGAGCAAGTGATAGCAGAAAATTGATTGGAGGGCCTCCAAGATTGCATTATATGCAGAATCGACTTTACCACCATGAATTGTATTAAATGAGTCACTTGTCGGAATTCTCCGAGGGTACGGAAGAGTGATTGTCCCTTACATCGGGTGATTATCAAACCCATATAGTGGTCCGGTGGTTGGAGCTTTTTTGCCTAGACCCATGTTAAGAAAAGTTGAGTAAAATAAGACATCGACAGAACTCCCATTATCGATCAAAATTCTTTTAACGTTATAACAAGGATCACCGATCCCCACGCTGATGACAAGTGGATCTTGATGAGGGATATGGACTCCTTCGTCGAGTCATTGAAAGTGATGGAATGATCAATACGAGACTTCTTCAACTCGTTCTTTGAGGCGATGCGAGAACTTGATTATGTAGTATCGATCCTCCTGCGATTGTTTGATTTCTCCAATTATTTGATGATTATTTGGTTGTTTTGTGATGATTGTCCTGGTTGCCCCAAAGCGGAGGTGTGTTTGTTTGAGGTGGTTGATTCTTCACAAAAGCACGTAGGTATCCTTGTTGAATGAGTCTCTCGATTTCTTCCTTGAGTTCTCCTCTCATGAAAATGACAATATTGATATTTCAATGTCAATGGAGAGATGTTAATGCGAGGTGTATTGGCGGTGTGTATGTCTTTTCGAGGTTCACGTTGTTGATATGGGGGTCGTGGAGGGAGATCATGACTACCTTGTCGCTTCTTTTGATGGGCCTGTCGGTCCACATTTCCTGGGGTGTTTTTGCGTTTCCCCGCATATTGTTCAAATTGTTTGCGATGAGCATTAATAGCTTCATCGGCGGAGATTTGTGCTTCTACACGATGAACTAAGTCGGCATATGAGCGGACCGTGTCCCGCATTAATGACGAATAGAAAGGCCGGAGTCCTCCAAGGAAAACTCCTCTTAATAGTTCAGGGTCTATCCCAGGTATTTGGCAAGCTTCTAAAGAGAACCTCGAAGTATTCTTTGAGTGATTCACCCTGGTTACGTGAATAGGAAAGATGGGAGGAATCTTTAATGATTCTCCGATTTGCAATGTTCCATAAAGAACGGCGAGTTCATTAAAGGTATGGATGGATCCCCTTGGAAGAGAATAGAACCAAGTCTTGCCCTTTGAGGGTAACAGAAAGACGACAAGCGTGTGTGAGCTCGTTGGATATGCATGATAGTCCCTGTAATGGTCGATGTGTTAGGTGTGGTCGATTGTCCCATCATAGGAATCAATGCTCGAAGCTTGAAACCTACGATTGGATGTCGAAGAATGGCGCTAAAGGTGAGGACTCCTCATGCGGTGTGGGTGAAGATGATTTCTATCTTGAAGGTGAAATTCATCTTGTATTAAGCGTCGTACTTCTGCGCGAATGTCATGATGTGTGGGATTAATGAGATGAGCATATGTGAAGCTATCAACAACGATCGGTGGATTAAGCTTGAGCGATGGATGAGTGGAACTAGCAGTGTCAAGGAGATCAGCGTTACGGTCTCCATGCGGAGGAACTCCAGTGTCGGGAGGATTAGCGTTTTGACCTCCTCCGGGCAATGACCGATCTTGGGGGAGATATGTTTGTCGTAGTAGCGGCTATTGTAGTCCTTGCAAAAGCTGGATCATCTTATTTTGAGACTCCTCCATTCGGGATACGATCTTCCAAAGAGATTCCGTTCCCTCAACATGGCGTCCTTGGTTTAGGGATGGGTTTTGAGAATGAATGAGTTGCGGAGGTTCCATTATGACGAGTGTTGTGCCTATTGGCCATAACGTGGATGTTCACGGAAATTGAGGTTGAAGGGTTTTACTTCCCACAGACGGCGCCAAACTGTTGCGTGCTGGAAAACCAGTTGCGGTAGAGTAAAAATTTATGCCTTAGCCTTGTTGATTAGTCCAGCACACACACAGGTAATTAAAGAGCGAACATGAGACACTCCAGAATTTTTAACGTGGAAAACCTCGAAAAGAGGGGAAAACCACTAGATAAAAGATTCCACTATGTATCCTTTTGTATAAAATCTTCCGATAGGATTCTGATTCTATTTGAGAAAGGGACAACTGTAACAACGATCGGTTTATAATAGTTCGATGTTGGAGATCTTTGGGTAACCGGGAAATCGGATATAATTAACGATGGCGGCGTGGTCGATCTTGCTGGGATCTTCAAGCTTTAGAGCTTTCTCTTCCTCCTCACTTCACTTTTCCTCTTCTTCCTCGATCGGACTCTTCCTCTTCTTCCTTGCCTTCTTCCTTGCTTTAGCTTCCTTCTTCTTGCTTGGACTCTTCTTCTTCTTCCTTGCTGGGTTCTTGTTCTCTTCACTTGCTTCCTTCCTTCTTCACTTGCTTCACTTCACTTAGCTTAGGCCCCTCCATGTGAGGGAGGCCTATTTATAGATGGGAGGAGGGGTATTCTAGTAAATTCATGTAAGGCCCATACCACTCCCCTCGATCGGTCGGATGACTCCTTCGATCATTTGATGTATTTTGAGCATTTGGATGCCCAAATGAAGTCGAATTATGAGATCTTAGGCTCATTAGATCCCACGTCGAGATTTGACTATAAACACTTCATATTTGTTTTGGGATTTAATTGATGTCCCGAAGATTCTAATGATATTTTAAGTGCTTGATCTCGATCGGTTTTGACTCAAAATCATATAGCTTTCGACATCAAGATTTGTGCTTTGACTAGTGGTATTTTGAGAGCCATATCAGTAGTATGTGCCTTTTATGGCATGTAAATATGCATGACTTATTTTTTTTATTAGAAATGAAATATTTTTCTCTTTATTTAAATATTTTAAAAGTTAAATAAAAAATTTGATAGCAAAAAAATATTTGAAATTTTTAAAAATTTTATGAAAATTTTGTTACTCCTCTTCTTTCTTTCAAGTTTAAATAGCCCTCATAATGGAAAAAAAAAACTTACACCTCTCAATTCCTCTTTAGTAGGCAATAATTCCTTATATTAAAGAAGTTAAATGTTATCCATAGAAGAAATTAAATATTGCATTTTAAAGACATTACATTCTCTCTCATATCTTCTATGTGTGCCACCACCAAGAGTATTGAACCATTTTTCATAGGTAGAGTTGTAGCTATCACCCACAATTAATATTCCTTATCGTGGTTGTCCAATTTCTCTTAGAAAGGGATTGATTGTCTCAGTTGGATAGATTGCACTTAAGATACCTAAGATTCTCCATCCCAAAATGTTTATTGAATTCCAAAAAGGCTAGAAATTTTTATTGGAGAAATTCATCAAAATCACCATGGTAGAACTTTCTAAAATGTTATGAAAAATAATTCATACTTTAATTCATCACAAATGGTAGATTGTCAAATTAACTTAGTTTACATGGTTAGTTGGATCTAACTAACTTCCATGGTAGGCTTTATACAATTTGGACAAAGAAGGCACTATTAGCCTAAGTAAAGAGAGTTTTGGGTTGACAAGCACGAAGAGGTTTTGCTTCACATTCCCTTGAGATGGCATGAAGCAATCTCTAAAAGTTGGTGAAGTAGTGCAAGATCATGATGTAGTCAATGATTTGAAAAATAAGAGCTACACTCTCGAATAATATGATTAGATGGAGTGTCATATGATAGTCATTATGAGAATTCTTAAATCATCTTTCATAATGTCTTTCATTTGATTCAAATATTCACAAAATTTAATTGCTCAACCTATAGAGATTTGTTTCATCTAAGATTCTTTGTGGATTGGCATGCATCTTATTATAAACATCTTCCATGCTCATCACACCTTAATGGATAATGGTCCATTGAATCCAAAATTCTTTGTCGGTGAAACCAAGGCCTTATTAGCAAGCATAGATAATGTCTAAGAGAGGAAGAGAAAAATAAAGAGAGAAGTTTGAGAATCTCATTAAATTTTTATAATAAAGTACAAGGTGTTGTAACTTAATTATGATCAATCGGACTTCTCTATAATTCGATCAATATAATTGAAAAAAAATAAATGTTTCAAGTCATCTCTATAGAGATTGTCCTCAAATCTACACATGAAGCTTAATAATAACATTTCATATTACAATCAAAGCAATTATTAAAACATTAAACTCATCTTATTGGAACTAATTATCACCTCTCTGTACTCATTTTGAACAATCAAATCAATATGTATTATCTCCTTCAACATGGAGGCATATATATGCCGAGGCAACATCCCTTCATTGGCCCCGTCCCCATTCTTAACTATAAGCACAGTATTCATTCCCCAGCTCGCATGCGAGTCAATGTGGCAGTGCATGAACCAGACTCCTGAATCAAAAAACAAATTTTTTTTTTTTTTTCAGATTTTATAAATCAAACAAGATTAAAGAAAAAAAAATACAAACAAGAACACATTTTTACCTGGATTCCGAGCTCTGAATCTGATAGCAGCCCAGCCACTCTTCGGAACTCCAACGGTATTCTCAAAAACCGGATCAACAAGATTATAATTCAACGGATCCTTCTCCTCGTCGAAGTTTCCGAAGCCCCTTCCCACCACGTAGAAGCCGTATCCATGGAGATGCATCGGATGGTTCTCCGCAAAGAGCAGATTCGTCCCCTGAAACACTATCTCCAAGCTGGTGTTATACTCCACAACCCTCACCTCCAACGCCCTCCTCGGGAACAGCCAGGAACCATTAAGGTTCTCGCCGGTAAAGTTAAAGTTCAGCGGTGGCTCGGCTGGAAATCCCGTACCAAACACCCCGCTTATATTGTTATAATAAGCCTCGAGTACGTCTATCGTCGGGGTGGCGAAGCTTATGTTGTTAAGGCTGGCGGCGATCCGGTCGCCGTTGGGCCCCCCGCATGTCTTCCCAGGTTCGCAGGTGAGCAAGTTAATTGACACCGTGATGACTAAGCGCTCATCCATGGTCTGCGGGACGTCGGACGGAGCAAGAGACAGTAAGCCAGCGACGAAATCCGTCGCCGCTTTCGTGTCGTTGGATTTGGGGAGGGAAGGGAGAATTGGCGCGTCGGTGGAGTTACTGTATTGGAGAATGGCGGTGGTCGTCGTAAAATCGTAGGGGATGCCGTCGGCGCTGCCGTAGGAGCTGGCCGCCATGTAGAAACGGGTGCCATTGGTGGCGTTGGCGTGGACCAGGATGTCCATAGTTTGGCCGGGGGTGATCATTATGTAGTCGGTGGCGTACGGTTTCGTGTAGCCGCCGTCGGTTCCGACGATGGTCAGGCTATGGCCGGCGATGGCGAAGAAGAGCTCGTTGTTGAGGGCGGCGTTGATGACGCGGAGGAGGTAGGTCTTGTTGTACTCGACTAGAGTCGTGAAGGTGCTCGATGACGAGCAATTGTACTGATCGCCCGGCTGGCCGTTGATGGTGAAGGCGTCGGAGACGTTGGGTGGGCCTCCTGGTCCGATCGCATCGGCGTACACTTGACTCACCTGCAACTTCCACCACTCACCTGCGTTGGGTACCATCGTTTCCCAAGTTAGAAGAAATATTTAATGAGAGAGAGAGAGAGAGAGAGGAGATATATGTACCGAGAATGATTGGGATTTCTTCGTCGGGGACGTCGAAAGGGAAGGTGGTGCCGTTTTCGGGGTGGACGATGATGGCGCCGTGGACGGTGGCGCGATCCCAGTTGCTGTGCGCGTGCCACCAGATGGTGCCTTCTTCCTCGCTGAACAATAGCCGGTACGTAAAGTTGGTGCCTGGTTGGATTGGGCACTGCGTAACGTACTCGGGTCCATCAGACCAGGGATTCCTGGGCTGGCTAAGGCCGTGCCTGAGAAAAGTCAACGAATCACCATATTATATTTCTATCAAAGCTTGTGGCTCGATAAGCTTGGCTCATGAGCTTGTTAATGAGCCAAGCTCAAAATTGAATGATTTGACTCACTTACACTCTTATATATGTTCCTATAAGATACATATGAGACAATCTATATTTCTTTCTCCTGATATATTAATGCATCATAAATAAGAATTATGTTTATATATATATACACGTACCAATGAAGGGTGATGTTATAGTCTCCTTGATTCTGCACGTTAACGATTACAGTATCGCCTTTCTCAGCGTATATAGTGGGCCCGGGAAATTGACCGTTGACCGTCAGAATGTTCTTCGTTTCGCAGAGGCGAGTGTACGATGTTTCTTGAATCTGAATTATGAAACCACAAATCGATTCATTAGCTTTTCTTATGATAACTATTAATTCTAATAGACATATGTAATTAGCTTAATATGCTTTTAAAGGGAAAAGAAGAAGAAGATAAAAGATAATAATTTCTAAATTATAAATTATCTTATAAATAATAATAAAAATTATATATTTAATATATAAATATATAAGAATTGTATAGTATCTATGTAGAAGCTCGAAATATATAATATTTTGATAAATATATACATATGAGGGTTGTTAATGCAAGAATTACTCACAATGAAATCATACTGCTTAGTACCAGCCCATGCTTGACAAGCCAGTAGCCCTAATACAAGTAGAACCCCAAACCTCATCACTTAATCCTTTCAAACAAAACTGATAGATATCTGATAGAGAGAGAGAGGGGTTGAGAGAGAAGGTTTGAGAGAGAGAAAGCTAGAGAGAAAGTGGGGTTAAAGGATTAGAATTTAGATTGGAGGGAAAGAGAACGCAGGTTTCCTGCAAATACTGACATGAAGGTGGGTTATATATAGCAGATTCAACATCTGCTGAACAATTCAAGACTCGGTGGGAAAGATCTCAAGCGTCAAAGATTGCGGTTTCTTCTTAGCGCGTCTATTAATTTCGGCGCAATTCTAGTTTCTTATGCGTCAAAACAGCACATGTAATTCAAATCCTTTTTTGGCTTAAAATTAACCTTTTTTTAAAAATCTGTCTCGCTTTTTATAATGATAAATAAAGAGGGGGAATAGCTTAATTACAGCACAAGCAACCGAGGGAGGCAAATCAGAGAAGACTTGTGCAGGTGAGATTAGATATATCAATAAATGCTTAAATCTTTACTTACCTCGAAAGTGCAAAAACATTAAAAAAAAGTCTATATATATATTTTTTTTCTAAAGTGGAAAAGTCTTCATATGTAATTAATGGTGGTTAGTCGATAAATGTTGTCAAGATTTAATATTAAAGTTGACCAGTTCTTTAACTATGCAACAAATCTTAGTCCTTTGAATGATAACGGGGACTTATAATAAATAAAATTCCGATTTAAAAAGTCTTAATTTATAGTTAAATTTAATTAATATTTTTAAAAAAAATTTATTTAATTTTGTATTGATTAACAATTTAGGAGAGGTGCATTAGTGTTATAAAAATTTTATAATTTTTCTCAGTGGTCAAATCCTTGCCACTTGAGGATTTGGGGGAAAAGTCCTATATAGGAAGTTTTTATATGAATACTTAGAAAAAGACTTCTGACTATTGTTCACTTTTATATGAAGATCAGCCTTCATGTTAAGTAAAATAAGAACCAATGGATGAAATAGATGATCATGACTAATTCATTAAAGAACTATTATCATAAATTTGTGCTATAACTATACACATAAAAATATGACTAAATATAATATTATGTTAAACAATATGATTAACAAATTAATAACACATTATGGATATCAACATAAAATTTATCTAATCAAGTATGAATCTTGATATAATATTTGAGTTGACAGCTTTCGAATGTAAATTCAGAATCATTTGATATCCAATTTCATTAAATTTATAGTGGAATGAATGTCTCATTGAGATAAATCTAATAACATCATTAGTAAACAAACTTAGCTGCACAATTGATTTTTGATTAATATTGTTTGACTATTATTATCATCTCTCAACTATTTCTTCAATAATCTCTGATATAACTATAAGAGATCAAGCAAATGCTATCAACTTTGTAATCTCATCTATTTTAAGTTGTGAAAAAAGAGAGGACTTCTATAACTTTAAGTACATAATGAATTATTTTAACTAAGCAAGTTCCTATGATTTTTTGTTTTCATTTTCAAAATTTTCACTTAAAAATTCTAGTTTCCATTGTTCATCTTTATAAATTTGTCTAAGATCTTTGTATAAAACTAGGTCGCAACTCTCACTTTACTACTGTGAATATTTTAGCACACAATAATTATATTTTTGAAGCACATGTGACAATGATGATGTTATTTGCTATATATGAGAACTTGAGTAAATAGAACAAATTAGATATGCATATATCCTCACAAAGAAAACTCAAAAATTAAAAGATCATGTGGCTTTTTTTTCAGTTGAAATAACTTCCAATAGTACTTTGTGTTGATTTCAAAGAGCCTCCCTTTCTCAAATATGGAGAAGGTATTTATATAAAAAAAAAATTTTTTTTTTTTGAGATTTTTTAATTATTCTCATTGTTTAGGGTATAGAATAAGACTGACAAGGCAAATGGGGTTAATTGTGTCAGATCCTCTCTTTAGAGGAGATGATAATGAGACTTTAAGATAATAAACAAAATAACACATAAAGGACACTAGATCATTGGAGGTTATTAAATTAGGTCTCCCTCGGGGGTGGAGATGGCATGATCTGAATACAATGATAAAGTAATACAAGAAAATTATAGAGTCCTCAAAAGTAATGGATGATTAGATCTTAGCCTAAAAATGTCAATGAAGAAAATTTAGAGTTTTTGATTTTGATAGTGTTGTAAAAGGGTTGGAACAATTTTTCTTATGAATGGAGTAAAGATGAGACAACAACATGTTGGTAAGCAATATAGAGCAAATGGATAATCAATACAATCCATTTCCTAAAAGGAGGGAGGTTGAGTAACCAAGAGTCAATGCAAGACTTGAACTTTGTAGATTACAACATTGAGTTTATGCCCGACATTAAGCCAATGGCTACATGTAAAAGTTAGAAAGCTAATTAAACTTGGTTGGTGATATGGAGTTGATAATCAACCTAGACTTAATGAACAACCTAGCAGTGATTGAGGCAGTCACTCTTCTAAAATAAGAGGAGCTAAATAACCAAGTGTCAGTAAGCAACTTGAAGAAGTGATTATGGACATCAAGGGATGATGAGTGTTAAGTGAACTTGACTTTTGAGTAATAGCTCACATAAAAAATGAAGTACACTAATAATATATAGTCCTCGATAGAAGACTGAAGTTTGATGATGACAAACATTTGCTAATTACAGATGTTGAATGATGACGAGCATTAGAAAATGTTGAATATTAGATAGTTATGAAAATGGAGTAGTGATCAACATTAATATATATTTGATGTTTGATGATTATAGATTTTAAGCAATGATGGGATTTAAGAAAAGTTGGATTCTAAATGATTGTGGAGTTTGAGTCAAGACATGTAAAAGGATGACATATTTTGGTCAATAATGATTGTCGAGTGATATCTCAGACAATCTCTTAATTATAAAGAAATAAAATGAGTGATCTAGAGGTGACAAAGAAGGCAAAGTAGTTAACGCTAAAGACAAATGGTCGATACTCTAAAAAGGAAGTGCATTAGAGATTGCTAAGAAATATAGGTTCATTAATGCAATCATCCTCCTAAAAGGATGGAAGGTGCACAACTCCATGCAACCCTAAGTTTGTCTTTAACATTAAGTTGATAACTACATGTAAGAGTTAGGGAGTTAGCTAGAAATGGATGGCAATACATAGTTGGTTGTTGACATGGAGTCAATGAGCAGCATAGAGGAGATTGAGAGTCCTTCTAAAATAGGCAAATCAATCAACCATGTGCCAACAAGCAACATAGATGACAAGTGAAGATGGACATCGAGAGATGACAAGTGTCGGTTGACATTGACTTTTGAGTAGTGACTCACATTAGACGAAAATGAAATGTTAGAAAAATATTATTGTCAAGTGATAATAGACTTTGGCTGATGAAAGACATTAGATGACTTTGGATGTCGACTTATGATGAGAATTAAATAATGAGGAGCATTGGATAACTATAGATATAAAGCAGTGACCAACATCAATTGATGAGACATATCCAACAATTATAGATTTCAAGTAATTATGGGTTTTACAAAAAGATGGATGTTAGCTGATTATGGAGTTTGAGAGATGATGAACCTCAAAAAAATGATATGGATTGTACAATAATGAGTGTTGAGTGATAAAAAGTATTAGGGGGCAACTCCTTTATTATAAGGAGATGAAATAAGTGATACAAAAGTGGTAAGAAAATCAAAGGAATTGAAAATTAAAGACAATATAATTCTTATATATATATATATATATATATATATATATATATATATATATATATATATATATATATATATATATATATATATATATATATATATATATATATATATATATATATATATATATATATATATATATATATATATATATATATATATATATATATATAAAAGTTATAATTTAAAGCCTATATCAAATTGCACAAATGGATCATTTCTTGTTTTAAAAAGTGACATGATGATGCCACCTTATATCAACCCAATAGATTCACTTGATCTAGGTTTAGCCCAAGTCTCATTCTAAAGGCCAGTGGTGATGGGTCCTATAATGACCACCATTCAATTAAAGTGATCGATCAAAAAAATAAATAAATAAATAAATAATTTCAATAAAGTAGAACCTGTCTAAGTTGATTCTGCCTAAGTTAATAATCTCTAATAGTTAATACTAATGGCCCAGTCCCAGCTCGAGCCTCATACATTTATTAATAAATCTCCCAAAGTCAATAATTAATACTCTGCTGCCAGTCTCGAAAATTTTTTATATTGATGACTACTAAAAATAGCTACATATTTGTTACAAAATTTGACATCTGACCTATTTAAACTTTCGAGAAATACTGGGAAATTGGCTTCTGCATAAGCTTTGGTTGATCATCTTGATCTTATCGATCTTACGGATGAGTGTCTCCATATCAATGACATCTTGCGCATCAAGCTCCTCGCTCGCAAACACCGAAGCCATCATAACTATAGGTTTCGGCCGTGAACTTCGTTTCATCTTCGGCACCGAGATTCTGAGAGGTCGCGATCTCGCCTCGTTGGAGTAGGCCATCTCCAACTCAGGATAGTCAATGAGGTTGCGGATGTTTATTGGGTTTCGGTAGTGAAGCTCATGAACCTGTGCCTCCAGATCCCTGATGACGTCAGGATCAACGACTGCATCCTCGATGATTGGAGCAACGTCACCTCTGCAGTCCGGCAATGGCGAGCGATTCGTATTGTCTCTGACATCGGTGGTCCAGCAACACAATGTAGACGGATGCATCGATCTTTTCAAGGTCTACAACCTTGTCGAAGGAAGCGGTTGAACTGTGTAGTAGCCTTGAAGTTCCGGATAATTCCAAAGATCGCATCGGATCTTGACATGGTGTTTGGCGGAAGGTAAAAACCAGTCGTGTTGCAGAGTGTAACAACAAAAGGAAGTTGTATTGCAGGGATGTGCGCACTGCAATTATCCATGATCAAAAGTATGTGACGCCCCGCCATTCGTGCATCAAACCATTTGAGCCACTCGGTGAAGATGATATGCATCATCCACGCCCGTGTTGTTTATTACATCCAAAGTCGTCTTGGTTGACATTTTGAAACAATGAGGATTAGAGTACAGGACAAGCGGAAGCTTGTCTAAACCGTCACATTGCAACACACGTAAGGTGAGCCACTCTTTGTTACGCTTGCGCCTTTTGTACTTTGTGGCGAGTGAATTGTCTGTCTGAAATTGCAAGTGTTACGGATATAGAAATTTTTTTTGAAAGTGAATGCTTCATTCCTCTTACTTGCATCTGTAAAACAATCCGGTTTCATCTATGTTGTAGATGTTGCAAAGCTCAAAGCGGTCAATGTCAAACGGATCTGGCGGGTTCACGTCAATCGTCCATGTTGCGGATCCAAACTCTCCAAACGGCGGTAGGACTTGATGCCATGGCGATTCTTGAATGCTTCCGGTAGTTTGAGAATTCAAAGGGATCGTTGGGTCAATTGATCGGAAGAAGATGCCCTTTCTTTGATGAGGTCACCCACATGTTGACCTTATCTTGGTAGGTAAGGAACCACGGTACGCGTCCATCGGTGAAAACTTGGCTTGCCAATCGCAGTCGGTTCGTGTCTTCCTTTTGAGCAAGGATGTCTGGCGTTTGGCGTGGAAATCATCCGCGGTAGACACCATGTGTCTCCTTTAACCACATGATGAGATCAGCTTGAGTGAGAGAAGGATTTTTTTTTTGTACTCACAGAGTGCAATGCGGACCTCGTTGGTTATGTTTGTCTTCTTCGAAGCCATTGTGGTGGTGAGTGTTTGAATCGGTGAAGTGATTTGTGGTGTGTGCTGATGGGCAAGGGTTGGGTTGAAGGATAAGGATGTTAGATTTGTCGCGGAAAAACTTTTTTCCTAGTCTCCGTGCGCCGCCTCATTCCTGCTAAGTCCTAACCCTCGCAACTCTGGACTAGAATGCTCAAAACTCTTTTAGATAAGAGAGGTTGGTAAGAAAGCACACTATGCAAGAGAGCTTTACAATACAAGATTGCTTGAGAATCTTGGATCCCTTTGCTTGGTTATTGCTTGCTTGGTTCCAAATGAGGGGTGAGGTATTTATAGTCCTCCCATATCCCTGGTGCAATCTATAAAAGAATGTTCTAGAATATAATAATATATACATGGTTCTCGATCATTCCACACCACTCCCATGAGGTTACAGTATTCCACACTATCTTAGAGTTCTCTTCCTTCCAAAGACCTTCTGAATATGGTGGAACCTTGGAGTCCTCAAGATTTTTCCCATATTTCTATAATTCTAAGCTTCCTCCTTGTGCTAAGAGGATAGTTGATCTCTCTTTATTTAGCTCCATGAATGGCGGTTGGGTATCTCCAGCGAAATCAATTAATTAAATTAATCATTAATATCTTTTTAATATCATGATACCCTGATCAGTATCAATTTAGGCAGTTACTATACTGCTCTTCCAAACATATAGATTATAGTTATTATTATTAAAATTATTCTATTGGCACATTGTTTCTTTATCCATAATTATAATATCATACTTTAAGCTGTTAACGCAATCTTGAATCTCATTGATTTAATCCATCTCGATAGGATTAGGTGATGACTGGATGGATACGTGTTTTCAAATTTCAACGGTAGAATAATTAAGTAATTAATTATTTAAGTAATTAATTAATTGAGTAAGTAAATAATTAATTAATCGGAAATAACATTTTTGACCTTGTCATTTTCATAATTAGTTATTAATTGCTACTAAGCAATTTGGGGAATTTTCAGCAAAGAACGAATGAATGAATGCTTTATTGAGTTGAACGGCTTTGGTTGAATAAGTTAAGGTTTGACATTTGTAAGCTCAAAGATAAGATTTGACACTTTGCGCTTTGGTTTTAAATAAAGTATCAAATTGTCCTCCAAAAATATTATAAATACATTTTTTTAAAATTCTTTTTATGTGATTATTTTATTAATCACAAGCAATTTTTTTATACAAAAATTACTATTTTGCATTCCATGAAGCTCCTTCGAATGACCATAGTAGCATCATGGTGGCACATAGGAATCAAAGATTTCATTTTTACATTTAGACTTAGCATATCCAATATTTTAGTAATTACATTAGAAATTATAATAAATTTACTATTTTTGGTAATCACTTTCAAAATAGTAATAATGAAATAGATAATTTGAGATATTTTTTTTAGTTAAATAGAAATTTATTTGTGATCGAATTTACTACTTTAGGCTAAGTTCCCATTTTTTTAACTATAAAGTAAAAGTACTCTACAAAATACTTCTTGAGTTATTTCAGCTCTTAACAACTCGTCTAATCCGACTTGTCCTTAATCCAAGTAGCTACAATTATATTAAAAGATTCATCACATCATAAAGATCCTCCCATCACAACCGCCTTCAAGATGTTGTACATACTCTTCGCAGTAGCTATACTTTCTAAAACTATAAGTCCCGTATGTGCTTTTAGATCTTTTTGTACGATAACCCTTCTAGTAAAATTTCTACCAATATAATATCTAAGCTTTTTGCTCACCCCTTAACATATATATAAGTGTTTTTTTTTTTTTTTTTTTTTTTTTTGGATAAAAATGAGGAGAATTAGATTATGTATAATCATGAATGCTCATGAGACTAATTTTTATAGAGCGTGAATTCCCTTACTTATCTTAAGTACTATAAAATGATGTAATTGGATAATATCCACAATGTATATTCCAATATGCATGATTAATGTTGTAAAGTGTATAATATTTCGATGAGTAAGTTCGTTGATCTTACCTATAATTGTTACATGCTAGAAAATTAGTTATGGTAGAGTGAAAGTTTATGTCTTAGCATTGTTATAAAATCCAGTACACACACAGATATTTAAAGAGTGAACAAAAAAACATCAGAAATTTTTAGGTGAAAAAATCTCGAAAAGAGGGAAAAAACTACGGGGCCTAGCCCAGCAAAAATCTTCCACTATGTATCTATTTCAGAGTACAAAATTTTCCGATAACGGGATTACAGAATTGTATATGAGAAGGGAATAACAACTATGTAGTCGCGTTGGGTGTAACATTCTTAGTGGTAGCGAGATGATGGTGAGCAATGAGGGGATCGGCGATGAATGATCGTCATGATGGAGACCGATAGAGATTCGGCCAGGAGATCGGCGGTGATGGCGGTGGTTGGCGTCAGTGGTAACGATTGTCTTGGAGGATCTTCAAGCTTTAGAGCTCTCTCCTCTCTCTTGCTTGGGGTCCCTCCATATGAGGAATGAGGGGCTATTTATAGAATGAAGAAATGTCGTCTCTGTAAATACATACAAAATCTGAACCACTCCACTTCATCGGACGGCTCGGAATGATTCCTTTGATCATTTGATGTATTTTAAGTATTTGAATGCTCAAATAAAGTCGGAATTATGAGATCTTGGGCTTGTTAGATCCGGTTAGACGCCGATTTATTATAAACACTCCATGTTTAAGAGCTATTTATGGATTTAACTGATATCCCAAAGTTTCAAATAATATTTTAAGTGCTTGATCTCGACTAGTTTCAACTGAGGATCAACTTACTTTTGACATCAAGATTTGTGCTTGGACTAGTAGAATTTTCAGTGTTATATCAGTTGTCCCCCTATTTTTAGATGACATTATCTCAATCATCCAAAAATATTTATGCTATATACTTGAAAATAGCAAATTCTTCAAGGAAATTTTCGGGTCCATTAACCATACATTTTGAGAGAGCAAATCTTCATGTGAGCACAAGATTATGATCGCTGGCGAGTGCGAGTGTGCGGATGTGTGCGAATACGTGCGGCATGATTTGGTTATGGACTCCCAGGCACCAAATGCTACCAGGCGGCGTCCACGAGCGCCTGGCGTATGCCGTGTAGCCATGAGCTATGAGCGTCGCGGTATGGCGTTGCCAGGCGGTAGCGCCGCAACCGTCTGGCGAGGGTATGAGCGCCGCAAGCCACGCTGGTATGCAGTGTCGGCATGGCAGCTGAAGCGGCGTGTCAGCGTAGCGCGTAGCTTCAGACAGCGGCGAAGCATGCTGCCTTGAGCGTGGCCGCGTCGCTACGCTGGCGCAGTGCTTCGCTACCAGCGAGCGTGATAAGTATTTTCGTTCGTTTTTGTTCGTTTTCCGCAGTTTTGAGCAATTTTAAGCCATTTTTCTTGAATTTTTGACATTTTGCCTATGGGGATCTCCCTACAGGGAAGGAGAAGGCACACTTCTCGCGCTCTGCTTCTCTTCTTCTTGAGTGAAGGTCATTCGAAGGTGATCAAGACCCGTAGTTCATCAAGGCTCCGCTTTCCCTCGAAAGAGGTGTCAATGACCTCGTGACCGATCGGGTTGGAGGCGATCAAGACCGTAGTTCATCCAAGCTCCAGTTTTCCCTCAAATAAGTGTCAACGACCTCGTCGGACCGGCCGGGTTTGGAGGCGATCAAGGCCCGTAGTTCATCGAGGCTCAATTTTCCCTCGAAGAGGCATTAACGCACTTGTCGGACCCGACGGGTTTGGAGGCGATCAAGGCGTGGTTCATCTGGCGAGGCTCGGTTTTCCCTCGAAGAGCGTTAACGCACCGGACCGACCGGTTTGGAGGCGATCAAGGCGTGTTCACTCACGAGGCTCGGTTTTCCCTCGAAGAGCGTTGGCGCCTGTCGAAGGGCCAGTTTGGAGGCAATCAAGGCTCGTAGTTCCTACTTCTTATTGTAGAAAATTTGATTTCTTGAAACTTCAATGGATAGTTCAGCAGTTGATAACCGCCAAGGTGGCGGAAGCGTTTAGAACCATCGTTGAGCTCGAAAGTTTGACGGTAATTTCTAAGCATCATTGAGGGAGTATCTTCTCTCTCTTTCTCTCTCTCTCTCTCACTCTCTCTCTCTTTCTCATATGTATGTGTATCTTTTTGTCAGAGGCAAAAAATTTTATCCCAATCCATGAGAGAGTCAAAAGGATACAAGTATTGGGGTAAGTAAGCGCTTCACAAAATTTCTAGATTTTTGTCATTTCTTCCTCTTTATCTATCATGTATTTTCACGGGGTGTGTAAGAAAACCCATAACGTGACTATAGATGATATATCATCCACTATCACATCAGATAGTTTAATAATGTTCTGCAAAAAATTTCACTTCCCTAATGAGTTAGTGGCCATTGTTGCTAAAAAGTCTGATCGAGCCCATTCACCTCCACCAGGGTACTTTACTGTTTCTAAGATGATTCTTCGTGCTGGACTGCGATTCCCTTTGGCTCCCGAGCTGATTGAGATCTTCAAAACATGTGATGTAGCTTTATCACAATTTTCATTTCGGGCTTTAGTGGTCATCGTCGGTTTGGTTGTCTTCTTCAGAGAGCGTGATGTTACTTTGAACATCAAATACTTGTGCCGAATGTGTAGATTCACATGTGATGCTCGGGGGCGTGTTTTTTATCTGGTATAAGAATTGTATAAAATTTTTTACAGATCCGTCCCAAAAATTGGTCTAATGGATTCTTTTTTGTGAAAAATGAGTGGGGCCTCCCTAAGAGATAGGGAAGATTGAATGACCTTCCAGATCCATTGCTGATGATGGAGAATGAGATCCTGGCAACTCTTAATATTCCTGATGTAGGAAGCTTGCAACATGAGTTACGTCACATTGACAAATATATAGTTGAAGATAGGATGTTAAAGATTGGCCTTTCCATCCAGGCAGGAAGATCTCATGCTCTTCCATTGAAGAGGTCAAGTAAAGGTGATGAAAGGTCTCCTCGTACTCATATGGTTCTCTCAAGAAGCCCATTACGGAATCATGGTGGTAACAATATTTCATCTTTACAGAAATAGAAGACATGTGCTGAAGTGATTACGTCAGATATCTGTGAAGAAGATGTTCGCCCCCAGTTGGCCTCTGAGAATTTAGCTGTTTCAACTCATGATGGGGGAGTTCGTTTCTCAAACCACACATTCCTGAAGAGGTGTTAAATCACATATGCACTGGACGTCAACGAGCAGATGAATTAGTACGTTGTCTTCCCCTCCTTTTTTTGTGTAATATTTGTGATGGTTTTTTTTATATAGGTGACTCAAACATTATGACAGATGGCTCATTTGGGTGTCTCTTTAGATGAGTGGAATCAATTTGTGAAGATAAAATATCTCAAGCAGTATGAGCGAAAGATGAGTGTTAAGGCCAAAAAGTGGGGACTTTGGAGGATCGGTGCGAACTGAGCCGAACATGTCGACTTCTCTTTCTCTTCAGTGTCAGGAGGTGGAGTGCACTCGTGATGAGCTGATTAAGGTGAGGACAGAGACTCGTTAGAAAGAGAAAAGACTCAAGAAACTTGCAGCGGACAAGAAAGCTCTCAAACTAGAGAAGAAAGCATTACAAGATCGTCTTTATGAGAAGGAGCGTATAATGTCAAAAGAGGAAGCAAATGAAATCTCCTTGAAGGCAATGGAAGACTTTAAGAGCTCCCTGACTTATCAGGGTACAATTGAAGACCATATCCAGGAAGCTCGTAATCATATTCTTGATGTTGAAGTGAAGGACTTGGAGCATCAATGTTTAGAGGAGGGCTTCATCCGAGTGTTCCTAAAAGGAATCTACTTAGTGCATCGAAGCTATTGAGGATCTCTCCCAAGTATCGAAGACTCTTAGTTGATTCGGAGATGATGAGTTGAGAGTGAGTCAGTATCTCCTAGTGGTGAGGGCGGCGTTGATATCACCATGAGATATGATGTAATGCATTTTTTTTATATATTATTAGTGTGTATGAATCTTGATTCTTTCTTATATCATCATGTTAATGCTGAAAATATTTTTTTTAAAATGATATGCTCTTGTTTTGTTTTTTATATCCGGTAATTGGTGGAATATTTGGCGCTAACATCTTGATGAGGTTGAATTGAATCCACTGAGGATTTTGATCAATCCGAGGTTGTTTGTCAAAGTGTTACTTGACGACGTTAACCTATATGGAAGAGGTCGCGAGATGTCCACCAAGGACCTTTTGACTGTCTGGTATCCAAAGTGTTACTTGATGGCTAACTGGAAGAGGTGGATGTACCAAGGACCTTTTTATCCTAGGTATCGACCAAAGTGTTACTTGACTTCTGGAAGAGGTCGATCAAGTCCCTAGGATTGATTATGCGTGAGATACAATGTGAGTTGTATATTTCTCAAGTTGGAGGATTAAATGAAGAAGAAATAAGCTTGTAAGAAAAAAACTATAAATTCATTACTCTGATAAGTTCGGTGATACAATCATAAGACGATTTTAACACGGATATGAGTTTCAAGAAGAAATGATGACAACAACAATAAGTCTTTATCCCACTAGGTGGGGTCGGCTATATGAAGAGAAAATGACAAACAAGACAAAATAAAAGTCGCAATAATTATGCAGTAGGAATTATTGATAATATTTTTGGAGATTCTCAGTGTTCTAAGTTTGAGGTAAAGTTTTTTCCCTGGATCTTGAATGTCCCAGCTTTTACCATATATAACCACATATGGGTCATCCCAAAGAAGTGAGAGTTTATTGCGTTGAGGGCCTTTGCAACTTGAGACTTAGCAGATCAAGTCACCAGAGATATGGGGTTTTACTCTTTAGTGACGAGCTACCCTTTGGTGATAGGAAGCAATCCGAAGTATGGCCATGTCATGAGTTTCGAGGAGTAAGTCCAAGTGTTGTCGGAGTTTTTCTGCATTACCATCATGATCGAATAATTGAACTCTTGGACTTGGAACTTTGATATCTACTGGTATAATAGCTTATGTGCTGAAACACAAGTTATATGATGTCTCACCAGTTGGGGTTCGTGATGTAGTGCAGTAAGCCCAAAGAATATTAGAAAGCTCATCAACCCATTGCCCTCCAGCCTTATCAAGACGTGTTTTTAGTCCTTTGAGTATAGTCCTGTTGGTATTTGAGGATGTGTACTTCTGATGTATGTCGAATGTGAAGATCTTTGCAAAAGGATGTAAAGATTTTCCGATTGGGTTCCATTGTTAGTGATGATCTTTGCAGGAAGACCGAATCGACATACTATATTTTTCCAAACAAATTATTTAGTATTTTCCTCCGTGAATTTAGCGAGTGGTTCGGCTTCCACCCATTCAATGAAGTAGTCGACGGCTAAAATAATGAACTTTCGTTGTCCTGATGTTATCGGAAAATGTCCCATGATATCGATTCCCCACTGAGCAAAGGGCCACGGGCTTTGAATGAATGAGAGCTCCGTATGCGGCATGTAAGGGAGGTAAGAGTGCAACTAACAACTTGCATATTTTTTTGTGAATTCCAAGACATCTTATTTCATTGTAGGCTAATAGAACCCTTGTCTTATAATTTTAAGGGCTAACACCCTTCCTCCTTAGTGTTCTCCATATATCCTCGAGTGAACCTCTCTTAATGCATAATCGGCCTCTGATGATAAGAGACATTTGAGGTATGGCCCAGAAAAAGCTCGTTTGTAGTTCACCTCCGATAATAATAAAGTTTGAAGCTTGTCTTCAAAGAAGAGTTGCAGTAGTTGGTTCTTCAGGAAGGGTCCCTTCTTGTAGAAAAGATAGTATGTGGTCCATCCACGAAGGTTCCTTTATCTCATTAATTGCTTGGATTACCCACGACCCTTGGATACTAGGAAAATATATTTCTTCAACATGTCTTCTCTTAAATAGATCTCTAGTAGCAGATATAGCAAGCTTAGCGGCGTCCAGTATTCTTCTCTCGATATGTGAATGATTTGATGTGTCTTGAAATGGGCAAGAAGAGACTTTACCAAGTGGAGGTATTGGGTGAGGATTATGAGTATTAAAGTTTCCCTCAACTTGGGAGGCAACAAGGCGAGAGTCGTGGATCACTAAGTCTTGAGCTTGATTAATGAGTCTCAACCCTATGATAAGAGCCTCATATTCATATTCATTTAGAAAATTTTAGGCGAAGTCCATATTCTAAGGTATTCTGCTGGGAGGAAATAAGTAAGATTCTCGCACCAACACCGGTATTTTCTGAAGCTCCATCAACATAGAGGGTCCATTGAGGAGATGAAAGGCGTGTACCAGATAGCTTTTCTGGAGTTGGGACAGTGCATTCCACTATAAAGTCTGCGAGTACTTGAGACTTTATAGCAGGTCGAGATAGAAAATTTATATCAAACTCTCCAATTCTACGCACCATTTAATTAACCTTCCAGATGCTTCTGATTTTTGGAGGATGACCCTTAATGGTAAATGAGTGTAAACGCCGATAGTATGAGCTTAGAAGTATGGACGCAATTTTTGCGCTGAAAAAACTAAAGCCAGAGCCACCTTATCTACAAGTGGATAACGACTTTCTATATCAGAGAGAATTTTGCTGACGTAGTAAATTGGTTGTTGTATCCCATTTTCTTCTCGCACTAAGACTGAGCTTATCGCATGGGAAGATACTACGAGATATAAATATATCTCTCCTTAAATAGTCTTGGATAGTAGGGGTGGAGATGCTAAATACTCCCTTAGTTGCTCAAAAGCAGACTAACATTCATCAGTCCACGAAAAATTATTATTATTTATTTCCTTTAATATTTTAAAGAATGACAAGTATTTATCCCCAGAACGGGCTAGGAAGTGGGATAACGCAGCAATTCGTCCATTCAAATGTTGAATTTTCTTGATATTCTTTGGAGGAGTCATATCTTTAAGAGCTTTGATTTTCTCGGGGTTGGCCTCTATCCCACGGTGGGTTACCATAAATCCAAAAAAATTTTCCGACGTAACCCCAAAAGCACACTTGGTCGGGTTAAGTCGCATGTTATAACATCGAAGAAGGTTAAAGCATATTTCTAAGTCGAAATATGTTGTGATTCTTCCAAGCTTTTACTAACATGTCATCCACATATACCTCCATTGTGCAGCCTAATAGGTCTTTAAAAATCTTATTCATAAGGCGTTGATAGGTAGCACCAGCATTTTTTAACCCAAATGATATAACTTGGTAACAGTATAAACCTTTATATGTTTAAAATGTTGTAGCTTCTTCATCCATTGGGTCCATTTTTATTTGATTGTAATTAGAGTAAGCATCCAAAAAATTGAGCATTTGATGTCCAGACATAGCATCAACCAATTGATCAATTCGAGGAAGAGGAAAACTATCTTTAGGACAAACTTTATTGAGGTCAGTGTAATCAATACACATTCTCCATGTTCCATTTGTTTTCTTAACCATGATAATATTTGCTAGCCATATAGGGTAATGTACCTCTATGAATCCGCTTCTAAGCTTGTTAACTTCTGCTCAATACTGGAGGCCATCGTGCAAAACTTCGCTTCTTCGATAATCGGTTTGAATGTTGGATCAATCTTGAGGAGTGCATGATCACATTGGGGTCGCACCCGGCATATCCAAGGACTCTGCGAAGATGGGATTTCAAGAAGTCTATATATTTTTCCTTTTGTTTGTCTAAGAGCAGAGATCCAACTTGCATTGTTCGTAATGGTTGGTCATCTGATAATGCAACAGAGAGCAAGTCTTTGACAGGGGAAGCTTTCCGGGATACTCCTTCATCTCAAAAATTAAAATCTTTGATGCTGAAGGTCACAGAAAGGCGTGGTTAAGCTTATCTGAGGTAACATGATTGTGCTATCTGTTGATTTTCACAGACCACCCCAACTCCAACGGGGGTTGGAAATTTCATCTTGAGATGAGATACTGAAGTGATTGTACCGAAAATTGATTGGAGGGGTCTTCCAAATATAGCATTATATGTTGAATCTGACTTGACCACTATGAATTGAATTAAATGAGTCACTTGTCGAGGAAATTCACCAAGGACAACAGGAAGGGTGATTGTACCCTCTACTCGCACGTGGTGATTATCAAACCCGTATAATGGTCCTGCAGCGAGTTGGAGCTTTTCCCTAACCATGCTCATGCTAAGAAATGTGGAGTAAAATAAGACATCAACAGAACTCCCATTGTTAATCAAAATTCTCTTAACATTATAGCATTGGTCACCGATCCCTGCACTGATGACAAGTAGATCTTGATGAGGAACATGGACTCCTTCTAAGTCCGAGTCATTAAAAGTGATGAAATGATCAATATGAGACTTCTTTAACTTTGGCTCTTCAGAGGTGGTAATGAGAACTTGATTAGATAGTATTAGTCATCCTGCGATTGTTTCAATTTCTCCAATTGTTTGATGATTATTTTGTTATTTTTGTGATGACTGTCCTGGTTGCCCCCTAGTTGGAGGTATATTTGTTTGATTCGATTGATTCTTCACAAATCGATGTAGATATCTTTGTTGAATGAGCCTCGTGATTTCTTCTTTGAGTTATTTGCATGCCTCAGTAGTATGTCCACGACTTCAATGGAAGTGATAATATTGCTCCTGATTTCTGAATTTGGTTTCAGTGGATGCGGCCACTTGATATTTTATTCATCTCGAATAGCCATCAGGAGGTTGACACGAGACGTGTTCAGTAGCGTGTATTCCTTTTCTGGTCCTGGTTCATGTCATTGATATAGGGGCCATGGAGGGAGATCGTGGTTGCCTTGTTGCTTCTTTTGATGGGACAGTCAGTCCGCATTCCCTGGGGCGCTCTTATGTTTTCCTGTATATTGTTCAAATTATTTACGATGGGCATTAATAGCCTCATCGACAGAGATTTGTGCTTCCACACGATGAACTAAGTCATACATAATGTCTTGCATGACGAGGGGCCTGACGGAGTTCTCCAAGAAAACTCCTCTTAATAGTTCGTGGTCTACCTGTGTATTTGAGCTTCGGAGAACTGAAATATTCTTATGATTCACCCTCATTCTCGACTTAATGGAGAGATTGGAGGAATCTTTAATCCTCCTATTTGCAATGAACTGTTCCACAAAAATCTTGACGAGTTTGTCAAAGGTATGGATGGATCCCCTTGGATGGGAGTAGAACCAAGTGCGAGCTTGCCTCTTGAGGGTAACGAGAAAAACCTGACAAAGCATTGTGTTAGGAGCTCATTGGATATGCATGATAGTCCTGTAATGGTCGATGTGTTCATGTGGGTCAGTCACCCCATCATAGAAATAAATGCTCGGAAGCTTGAAACTCACGGGAATAGGATGTTGAAGAATAGCTTCAGCTAAAGGTGAGGATTCCTCATAGCCGCGATGAGGGAGAAGATGATTTCTGTCTTGAAGGTGAAATCCGTCTTTCATTAAGCGTCGTAATTCTGCACATATAATATGACGAGTGGGGTCAATAGGACGAGAATGTGTTAAGCTACTAGCAATAATTGGTGGATTAGCAGTCGGTTAAGCTGCACGTGATGGATGAGTAGAACTAGTAGTGTCAAGGAGATCAGCATCACGGTCTCTACGTGGATGAACTTTAGTGTCAAAGAGATTAGCATTTTGACCTAGCACGACTAACGATCAATCTTGGGGGAGATGTGTTTGCCGCGGTAGTGATTGTTGTGTTCCTCGCAAAAGTCGGATCATCTCATTTTGAGACTCTTCCATTCGACAGACACGATCTTCTAAAGAGGTTCCTATTGTGCCTTCACCCAGTGGTCACGCCTATCGTGGGGAGTGAGGCGTTTTACGCCCTTGGTTCAAGGATTGGTTTCGAGAGTGACGGGAGTTGGAGCGGGAGGCTCCGTTGTTATGAGTGTTGCGCCTATTGGCCATAACAAGGGTGTTCACAGAAATTGTGATTGAAGGATTCTTTTCTCATAGACGGCGCCAAACTGTTGCGTGCTAGAAAACCAGTTATGGTAGAGTGAAATTTTACGCCTTAGTCTTGTTATAAAATCCAATACACACACAGATATTTAAAGAGCGAATAAGAAAACTCCAGAAATCTTTACGTGAAAAAACTTCGAAAAGAGGAAAAAAATAACGGAGCCTAGCCCAGCAAAAATCTTCCACTATGTATCTGTTTCAGAGTACAAAATTTTCCCAATAACGGGATTACAGAATTGTATATGAGAAGGGAACAACAACTATGTAGTCACATTGTGTGGTATATCAAGTGATAGATAATGGTGAACAACGAGAGACATCGACCGATGAAGGTCATCATGATGGAGACCACGAGATTGACGACGACGGGATCGTGGCCGACGGTGGTTGACGCCGAGTGGTGGCACGACGGTGCTTGAAGGATCTTCAAGCTTTAGAGCTCTCCCTCTCTCTTGGGGCCCCTCCATATGAGGAATGAGGGGCTATTTATAGAATGGAGGAGTGGAGTCTCTGTAATACATGCAAAATCGAACCACTCCACTTCATCTGGACGAATGATTCCTTTGATCATTTGATGCATTTTAAGTATTTGAATGCTCAAATGAAGTCAATTATGAGATCTTGGGCTTGTTAGATCCGGCTCGTCAAGATGCTCGATTTGACTATAAACACTCCATGTTTAAGAGCTATTTATGGATTTAACTGATATCCCAAAGTTTCAAATGATATTTTAAGTGCTTGATCTCAACTAGTTTCAACAAAGGATCAACTTGCTTTTACATCAAAATTCATGCTTCGACTAGTAGAATTTTCAGTGTCATATCAACAATAATGCTTGCTTTTGTATTGATGATCGTATTTGATTATTGAGTATATATAATCGATTAGTAATAATGATGAATGAATTGAGAAGATGGAATAATCTTTCTCTCTCTCTCTCTCTTTCTCTACCTGCCCTATTTTGAGCTAGTCTAACGTGATTTAGGGTTTATACTAATATGAGTGTGACAACAACTTAAGCCACTCATCATCTCTAATATATTTTATTTATAGAAAATTTGAATCTACCATCATGCATACCTTATATTATAATAACATGATGACCTTATTGTGATCATGTGCCTAGTATTAAAATGAATGATGAAATCCCTAAAGGATTTACCTAAAGCTTGCCCAAGACTAATAAGCTAATTTTATAGGATTTAGAGTAGTTCTCATCTTAAAGTGAGAGAAAGTCCTTAAATTTCCAAAAGCTAGTTTAGAAAATCATATGTGAAGGAGAAAACTTCATATTCAAAGTGAAGAAATATTAAAAAAAAATTAAATAAAATAACTAAAAAAGTATATATAAATAAATAATTTAAATAAAATAACGGATATATTCTGCTGGACAATTTTGTAAGAACGTGGATTGGTCAAAAGGAATATATATATATATATTTTCTTCATCGAGAAGCTTTTTGACTATAAAATTTTCTATGTTATCTTGAATCTTAAAAAGTTGAAAAAAATGATTTCTTAATCGTTTGAACAGATAGATCCAGCAATGGCTGCAGCTGTCTTGTAAGACTAAATACTCTCGTGACCTATCCAGATTAATTAATATTATTCAAAATTTGAGTCGTGCAAGCTTTGATAATGAAGGCGTCTGTTTTTAGATAAAATATATATATATATATATATATATATATATATATATATATATTCAAACTAATTTATATTTATATAGTTAAAAATAATATATAATTAGATTATAATAATTTTAAAAAATTCCTAGACAATTTTAAGAAGATCAATAACGAAGAGTTTAACAATTAGGTCGTGATCTGATAGAGTCGATACATTCAAGCCAACCGAGTTATTTGATATGAACAATTGTATGATAGCTTGTAACTTCACTAAATCATGGGTTACTTATGCAACTTAAGCTTAATGGTAGTAGTCTTTGGAACCATGATGTTCTAGCCTGCTTCTATGGCTTTCTCCAGGGTGTCAAAATTGACCACTGATAACTTCGACCCCGACTCGAAAATTGGGTTTGGGTTGACCAAAATTTTGGTCGGGTTCGTTGAAAAATTGACCGAAAATTTTTGGTCGGTTGATTGACCCTCCAACCCGAAATTGACCCGGGTTTGATCTGCCAAATCGAAATCGACCCGAAATCGGCTTGAAATTGACCCGAAATCGGGTTCGGGTCATTCGGGTCAATCGGGTTGAAATCGGGTCGGGTTCGGGTTGAAGTTTTTGACCCGTTCTAAACCGTCGAGTTGGTCAACTTTTGGTCGAATCGGTTTAATTGGGACCCAAACCCACCCGACTGATTGACACCCTACTTTCTCCCTCCCACAATCAAGAGTCAGGGGCAGTTCTCCCAATGCCAATGCCCTATTAACCAAGCACTATCCAAACTCAATCCTTCTTTATGTAGCCCATGCTTGTTGCCAGGCTCCACCCAAGTTTTCATGGCTTCCATCTACCCTAGCCATCATTTATGTATGTTTCATAGATGCTTCCTTGAATATCAATGTCTTTTTGGCTTTAACATTCTCATCTTTCCATAGAGGTGCCCCTTTTGCTTGAGGCATCCAAAGCTAAAACCATTTATAATGTTAGGTAATCCTCAGAAGCAATCTCTCTCCTCATCTTAATATTTATTGATGAAGCCTTTTATAATATTTTGATGATGTTTCATATGGATTCTCTTAATCAAGACTAATAAATATCCAATTTAGATCACCTATTTTTTAATGTCATCCTAAATGTTGTCATTGATTGGGCTAATGTGAAAAGATAAGGCATTGGTGAGCTTCGTTATGCTCGAGCTCTATTACTAACACATATTTGTAATTTTGATTGTTTATATTTAGCTTAACTTTGTCTTACATCTATTAGTTATAACAATCCAAACAAATTAGAAAGAAATTAATATTTGAGTGACTTTTCTTCATTCATTAATGACAAATTTTCTAAATAAAAGGACTTTTTCATAAGGAATTGGAATTCATTAATTTTTGGATAAAGTGAGTTGAAGGGGGTCTCACTCACTTGTAGATCTTAAAAATGCTCTGATAATGATTAATGATGATAACTGATATGACACTTAAAATACTATTAGTCGAAGCACGAATCTTGATGTTAAAAGCAAGCTGATCCGAAGTTGAAACTGGTCGAGATCAAGCTCTTAAAATATCCTTGAAAACTTTGAGATATCAGTTTAATCCCTAAATAGCTCTCAAATATGGAGTGTTTATAATATGTCAACGGCCGGTTCCAACAAGCCAAAGATCTTACAATTCGACTTCATTTGAGCATTCAAATGCACAATACATCATATGATCAAGGGGATCATTTTGAGTCGTCCGATGAGTGAGTAGTGCGGGTTTTGCATGTATGAGACACTCCTCCGCCTCTATAAATAGTCCTCATTCCTCATATGAGGAGGCCAAGTGAAAGGAGAAGGGAGGCCAAGAGAGAGAGCTCTAAAGATCATCCAGACTGTCGTGCCACCACTTTCGGTTGTCGGCGCCGCGCCATCGCCCACCGCCGATCCTGCCATCATCGACCCACTGTTGCGGTCATCATCACCACTATCGTTGACATCATCGTTAACATCGTCAACATTATTGTGCATCGTCGTCAACATCGCTCAACATTTGTTATAGTTGTCCCTTCTCTGATTCTGTCGTAATCCTCGGAAGATCTTGTACTCAAACAGATACATAGTGGAAGCTTTTCTTGGGCTAGGCCGTGGTTTTCCCTCTTTTGAGGTTTTCCACGTAAAATTGAGTTTTATTGTTCATCATTTAAATACGTGTGTCTTTGGACTCCCAAAGCTAAGGCGTAAACTTTTACTCTACCGCATTGGTTTTCTAAGCGCCAGTTTTGGCGTCGTGGGATATTGATTCCCATTATTTCATTTTGTATGACGACCAAGTTTCCCAACAAGATCAAAATCACCATCGAGGTGGAGCATTTCAAGCTTTTAAATGGCGAAGAATGAAGATTCATCAAACTTTGTTCCTTGATTTTGTTGACGGGGCCTCTTAATCTCGAGAAGATATGTTAAGCATCTAATTGATTATCATCCCAAGAAACAAGTTAAAGTTGGAGGATATTTCAACATTGAGAAGAGATATAACTTTGCAAACTATGATTTTCCAATCATACTCATGGAAAAACAAGGCCAAGGTTAAGGAGCAACTTTGGCTACAACCACAAATGGATGTTTTAATCGACCTCTTCCATACAGGTTAACGTTATCGAGCAAAGACTCTAACAAACAATCTAGGATGGGTCAAAAGGTCCTTGGTGGACTTCCTACGACCTCTTCCATACAGGTTAACGTCATCGAGCAAAGACTCTGACAAACAACCTAGGATGGGTCAAAAGGTCCTTGGTGGACTTCCCATGACCTCTTCCACACAGTTAACGCCATCTGGGTAACACTCGACAAACAACCGGATAGGCCAAAATCCTCGGTGATTCAATTTACCTCTTCCACACAGGTTAATGTCATCGAGCAAAGACTCTGGCAAACAACCTAGGATAGGTCAAAAATCCTCAGCGGATTCAATTCAACCTCTTCCACACAAGTTAAAGTCATCGAGTAAAGACTCTGGCAAATAACCTCGGATAGGTCAAAAATCTTCAGCGGATTCAATTCAACCTCTTCCATACAGTTTAACGTTATCGAGCAAAGACTCTGACAAACAACCTAGGATGGGTCAAAAGGTCCTTGGTGGACTTCCTACGACCTCTTCCACATGCGTCATCGAGCAAAGACTCGACAACTTAGGATAGGTCAAAGGTCCAGTGGACTTCTACGACCTCTTCCATATGCAGTTAACGTCATCTGACACTCGACAAACAACCTGGCGGGTCAAAATCCTACGGATTCAATTCGACCTCTTCCATAGTTAAAGTTAACACCGACAAACAACCTGGATAGGTCCTCCGGATTCATTCAACCTCTTCCACAGTTAGCGTCGAAGTCACACTCGACAAACAACCTCGATAGGTCAAAGATCCTCGGCCGGTACCGTCGCCACCACCCGTCAACCAAACTGCCGTGGTCGCGCCGCTACGTGTGCCTGCCATCGCCGCGAATCTCGCCGGTCACCCTGCCGTCGGCGGTCATCATGGATTCACGCCGGTCGCGCCATGCTTACCGTGTTGCAGCTGCCAACCCGGCCCGTCGGCCACCAACCAATATGCCGACTGCGCCGCCCGTGGCAGCCTGCGTCATTCTGCGCCCCATCGCCATGCCGCGGTCCCCACCATCTACGGTCATCCCCATTCGCGCCATTCATCGCCGGCAACCAGAGTCACCACCATCTTTGCGGTCATCCCAGCTCACGGCTTGCCGGTACTACCGTCGCTGATTCACCGACCACCCCGTCGGTAGCCAACCATTAGTAGGTCACGCCATTCTGACTCGCCGGTCACCACTGCGACCATCGCCGACAATCTCCGTGGTCGCTACCATCGTCGGCGATCATCCAGCTACCGACGCCGATCTCCGCAGGTATGCTGTCATTCGCTGCCGTAACCACCTCGGTACCATAATATACGGTCGCCGCCCTAGTTCTGGGTCTGCCCGACCATCGGCAACCCGCTGGCCGGTCTGCCGCCGTCATCGCTAATCGTCAGCCAGCCGCGACCGGCCATCTCCCGATCACCACCATGTGATTCTCCTTGCCGACCACGTCGCTCGCCACGCGCAACCACCATCGCCGCATCAGCCGTCTCGATTATCGTCGGTGATAGCCTCCGAGGTCGGTCGGTCCAAAGGATCAGCCTCTTTCGAGGAAAGCGACCTGGTAAGAACTACGGGTCTTGGCCTCAAACGATCTTCTCTCAAGAAGAAGAGAATGTGTCTTCTCCGCCCAGCCTGGGGTTTTATAGACCCCATAGGGACAAAAAAACGTCAGCTGGAAACCGCAAGCGAAAAGCTCATTCGAGCACGCGCCGGGCTCGCCAGCCGCTAGCAGCGCATGAGAGCAACCGGCCCGCGTTTGCCGCCGCGACCCCAAGCATTCTGCCACTGTCATGACCCTCCTCCCGTAGTTCCGTACATCTCCGGCCTGATCAGCCTGCGACACTTCTCGATTCGATCGACCCGTGTCGTTCAGCAGATTCAGACCGTCGGCCGACGCTGACCCACGCCACACGGCAGCGCCGCCTTGGCCATGTCGCTGCCATGCGTAGCATCTGAGCGCCATGACTCAACCTCGGATGATTGTAACCTCTGAAATCTTGCATACCTACCGCATTTTACCTGCGTCGCAGTCATATTGTGCTCTGAAGATCATTCTCTGTGCGGTTAATGGACTCAAATTTCATTGAAGAATTTGCTATTTTTAGTATTTGACATATATTTTGAATGATTGAGATAATGTCCAAAAATAAGGCGATTGATATGACACTTAAAATACTATTAAGCACGAATCTTGATGTTAAAAGCAAGTCGATCCGAAGTTGGCGTCGAGATCAAGCTCTTAAAATATCCTTGGAAACTTTGGGATATCGGTTTAATCCCTAAATAGCTCTCAAATATGGAGTGTTTATATAGTCCTCGGCGTCGACGAGCGGTTCCAACAAGCCAAAGATCTTACAATTTCGACTTCATTTGAGCATTCAAATGCACAAAATACATCATGATCAGGGGATCATTTTGAGCCGTCAATGAAGTGGAGTGGTACGGGTTTTGCATGTATTCTGAGATGTCACTCCTTCAATCTATAAATAGCCTCATTCATATGAGGAGAGGTCAAGTGAAGAAGGGAGGCCAAGCAAGAGAGAGTAGAGCTCTAAAGATCCTTTCGTACCACTGATGGTTGTCAACCACTGCGATGCCACCATTCATCCGCCATCCGCCGATCATCGACCACTTTGCGGGTCATCATCGACCACTATCGTTGACATCATTAATCATCGTCAACATGTCAAATTGTATTGTTACAAGCTGGTTGTCCCTTTCTCATATACAATGTAATCCCGGTGTCGGAAGATCTTTGTACTCAAACAGATACATAGTGGAAGCTTTTTACTGGGCTAGGCCCCGTGGTTTTTCTCTCTTTTTGAGGTTTTCCACGCTACATGATAGCATGATGAACATTAACCCCATTTTTATCATGTTAAATGAAGCATAGATCAGTCTCTCTCTTTCTCTCTCTCTCTCTCTCTCTCTCTTTTAATGACACGAGCACAAATTTATTTTATAAAAAATTTTTTTTTCCAAAAATTTAATGACACGAGCCTTTAAACATAAAACTTTGATTAATTCAACTTTATAACCCAATGATATTATTTTGTAGATCTAATATTAACATAAAAAATCTCAAAAAATATCATTTATTTATTATGAGAGAGCTTTGAAAACTTTGACTTACTTTAAATGATTATATAATTTTGTATGTAAACTAAAAAATTATATTGTATTGATAGTAGCAGCAACCTTTTCTTCTCTACATTCAACTCTTATCTTCACAATAGATAGCTATGTTCCTTCTTATTTATTGTCATAAAATCTCTATTTGTATCTTCGCCTTTATAATAAAAAAATTATTAATTTATTGATCGTGAACATAAATAAAATGCAATCATCTATACATTTAAATGTACCATAATTTTATCACCTCGAGCTCATAATCTTTTTAACAATACATTTATATGATGTGAGCTATATATAATATGTGAGAATGATAGATGATTATATGCCTAGGGCATACCACAAGCTAGGGGTGTAAATGAGTTAAGCTGACTCACAAACCAATTCGAGCTCGGCTTGTTAACGAGCTCGCGAGCCAAGCTTATCGAGTCACTAGCTCGAGCTCAAGCCCATAAATAAGCTCAAAAAAATTTCAAGCTTGAGTTTGAGCCTAGTTTGACTCGGCTCGATAGCTTATCGAACCGGCTCGTTTATATAATGGCAAACTACAATTATTGTATATCATATTATGGATTCAATAATTTATCGCTTTTGAAATGAGCTCGAGTATTTGAGTTGAGCTTGAGCTTGACTATCTTTAAATCGAGTCGAGCTCTAGCCTGGCAATTGAGTTCAAGTCGAGTTCGAGCTTAACAGGGTTTAAACAAATCTAGCTCGACTCGACTCGACTCGACTCCTTTACACTCCTACCACAAGCAAAGCAAACTCGCCCAAAGGAGGATAATCAACAAGATCAAACTTGATAGACAAAGTAGCATATAGGCCCTCGCTAACCCCTCATCAACTCAGCAACCGAGAAAGTATGCCGCAAGTCAAGCCACAACAAGGTCTATATGAACATTTATTATATATCAAAGCTCAAAATGGATATATTTTTACTGTGTACATGTATGCAATCAATCCAATTACATTTGAAGAGTTTAAGGAAAAAATGGCCAAAATTTTTCAGATGATTGACACCGAGCTCATGTCATTTTATATTAGCATTGAAGCGAAGCAACAAGACAGAGATATTATCAACATTCAAGAAGGATATGCTAACAAATATGATATTGTTGGATATAGTGAGAGCAGTTGAAATGAAAATCTAGATGAAAGGAAGAATAAAGACTTTCTGAGCTACATTAATTTATTAGTTTGTTTAGTCAAGGTATGATTTAAATCATGCATTTCAAACTGATGCAGATGGATCTTCGAAAGTCTAGGTATGGAAATGCTTAACCTTTTAACTTGTGTTATAGCATTCAAACTTAATTAAATGCTTGCTTACTTGCATTTGACTTTATAAACCAATTGGGCCATGACCTTTTCAAAATTAAGGGGGAGTGGAGTTTAATTAAGAGTCTAACTATAGCATTTTCAAACATTTATGAAGGATGTTTATTTACATTTTATTGCATTCAACAATTAAGGCATGGTGTTTAACATGGCAATAAAACTATTGAAATGCTTTATGATATTATAGGCGCATGTGGTTCTCTTTTTTTGCAGTACATGGAATGACCTGAAAAAATAGATGTCAAATGCAAATTAATGTAGCAATTGTGTAATTTTTTTTTTAAAAAAGTAGAAACTAATGATAATTTTATTGAATATAAAGAGGAAATAAAAAAGGATGGTAAAAAAGAATATATAAGAATTATGTAAATATATAAGAATTATGTGGTATGCATGTAATTCCCCTAAAAATAAAAAAGGATGGTCAAAAAGATAAACCTCAGCCAAATGGAGAACTAACCATAGTTTCTCGTTCAGATGAGCCACTACACTTTTAAAATTTTTTTAAAAAACTCTTCTATAATGAAGGGGCTTCTTAATATATTTCTTCTAGTATCTGTCTAATCGATTTGAAGAATGTGTCTTGAAATTATTTGAAGAATCCATATACAAATCAACTTCTGATATGATACTATAGGTTATATAATTAATTTTCTGGTTGGCTGAGTAACAACCAAATTAAAGAGAGCAGCTAAGCATTAAAGATGAAGAGAATTAGAAATTATTGAAGATGAGATATCAGTAATATGTATGATTCCATCTTTATGATTTCTTTACTCTTTTGTAAATAGGAGAATCATCCCAAAAAAAATGGAAGTAAGAACAAAAAAAATAAATCCTTTCCATCATTATCCTTTGCCTATAACTATGCAAACTTGAACCAATTCATATAGAATTTGAAAAATATTAGGCAGCATCAACTTTAAGTAACATTCTAGCAATTGATGGTCTAGTAAGCTTAGTAATAAGGGCATCAACATGAATAGGTTCTCTAAATAAAGAAATCAGAGTAAAAAAACCGTGCAATTTAATTAAAAAGGAGAAGAATGAGATGCAAAAATAAAATCAAATTAGTGCAATATAGAATTTGTTAACCAAGTCAAAATGAGAAGTCAATTGACTTAATCTTATGAAGAATATCTCAATTTTTAAAACATGGTGCATAGACATAACACAATAGTGTAATCATTGACCGTATCAAACTTCAATAGAACTTGAAAATTCCACTGGTCGGCGAATCTTGATGTCAAAGCGATGATTAATGAAGGCCAGATCAAGCATTTATTATCAATCAACACTTAAACATGGAGTGTTTATAGTCAAATCGAGCGTCTTGACGAGCCGGATCTAACAAGCCCAAGATCTCATAATTTCGACATCATTTGAGCATTCAAATACACAAAATACATCATATGATCAAGGGAATCATCATGAGCCGTCGTCAGATGGAGGAATGGTTGGATTTTGTATTCTGAGCCACTCCGTCTATAAATGTCCTTATTCCATATGGGGAAGGCAAGCAGAGAGAGAGAGCTTTAAAAGATTCTCATGTCGTGCCGAAAAAAGACTTGGTTAAGATGTATAAAAAATGATCTTAGTATACTTGAATTAAATGAGTGACATAATAGGACACAATGGAGACGAAGGATTCATGTAGCCGACCCCACCTAGTGGGATTAAGGCTTGTTGTTGTTGTTGTTGTTATTGTTGTTGTTGTATGGTTGCCTATGGAATGACCTGAAAAAATAGATGTCAAATGCAAATTAATGTAGCAATTGTGTAATTTTTTTTAAAAAAAGTAGAAACTAATGATAATTTTATTGAATATAAAGAGGAAATAAAGCCACTTAGAGACTTATCAACACTATAAGAATCAGATTAAAGCATGGCATATCTACCGGACTCAAATTTGAGACCACTAACATAAGAACAAAGAAGCATTTACAGATCTTTTGTTATGGAGAGATTGTATAATACTCTTATGCAAACATTTGGGTTTCCATACTGTCTTTCGGTGGATTAACACAACCAGAAGTATTAGTCGAGTAAGACTTCTTCAGTATGATAAGTTTCCTATAATAATACTCAATTTTAAAGCCAAAGAGCTTGTGGCTTCCTATTATTCTAATGGAGATGACAAAAAATCAGTATATAAACAAATAGGCACTTTGATTTTTGAAAAAGCTAATTCTTTTCTTGCTTTTTTTTGTGTGAATTGGATGAAAACTTATATCAATGAAAACGAAAATTACAAAAGGTTGAATTTTTTATAGTTAGAAGGCAAGCTGCCTATGTATCTCTTATAGGAGGATCAAACCAAACATAATTCAGTAAAAAAATAATAATAATCATAAAAAAAAAACTTAGTCCCAAAGAAAAGATGACAAAAGAAAATAATAAAAAAATAAAGGAAGATTGAAATACATACCACACAATTCTTATGAAGAATATCTCAATTTTTAAAACATGGTGCATAGACATAACACAATAGTGTAATCATTGACCTTATCAAACTTCAATAGAATATTCTTGGTGCTAAATAATAAAATAAAAATCTTTCCACATAAACAACGGGCCGGCCTTGCATATAGAAATTTTCTAACTAAGAAAGATAATAACGTGTGATGAAATTAGTGAGTTCACTATCACTAAATAGTAAATACAAGACTAGACAAACTATACTATGAAGCTAAGGACAGTGGTTCAATATTATCCCCCCGCATACAACAACTGGAAGGGTAGAACCCTAACCTGAGGATCCAATAGTGGCGTCCACCATTGAAGCAGCTAGAGGCGACACAAGCTCATCAAACGGACGGCAAACAGTTGATGAGCAGAGCAAATTAGCAGCAGGTGCGCCAAACCCGAAACAAAACCCGTCGGGGGACCAACAGCAGGCAGCCAGCCATGAGAAATTGGTAGCCGGAATGTCCCCACCACCACAAGTGTCGGTACAGGCAATCGTTGACGGTGACTCTTCAGTCAAGAAGATTAGCGTTGAAGGAGATCACCGAGTGGGAAGACAAAGGTAGAGAGTGATGGGAAGCATTCCGCCGCGACGGCTACGGCACGGACCCGAACAGGTAACCCACCAATTGCAGGAGATGAAGGGGGGAATGGCAGTATGACAAACAAAAATGGAAAAGCTTGAAGAGTAATTTCATTGTATTATGTCTCTATACATAACAAGGGGATTTGCTCACATACCACACAATTTTTATGTATTTATATATAATACCTAAATTTTAATTTTCAAAAATATAATGCATCAATTTTCAATATCACATCATTAAAAATATTGGCTCACTTTAAATATAAAAAATATTAGATAAATAAATATTTAATTTTAAATATTAGATATATAAATGCATAAGAATTATGTGATATATAAGTAAATTTTTCAAAAAATTTTAAGCAATTCTAAAATTATAGAATACAATGAAATAATTTATGTCCATGAGTAATGTCTTTCAAAGCTCATAAATAAGCTCATTAAGGAGATAGAGTACGACATACTTAAAGTTGTCTGAATAATATCATTTTAAATTTTAAATTTTTAAGTTTAATGAGCTTTAATTGATATAGCTCATGTATAATTCTCAACAAGCTATTCCTGAACAAGCGATAATTCAATTTGAACTGAGCTCATAAATAACTTGAAACGAGCTTAAACTCGATAATGTTAAACAAGCTCAAGCTTAAATACTATCCTAAAAAAGACTAATTGAGCTCGAGTTCGATAATGATAAATAAGCTTGAACTCAAATGCCAAGATACTCAGCTCATCTCGATTCATTTTCAGCTCTAGATGTTATAAAATCTAAAGTAGTTTTTCATCAAGCATGCATTAGAAGAGAGAGAGAGAGAGAGAGAGAGAGAGAGAGAGAGAGAGAGAGAGAGGAAGAGGGGCTATTCTATTGAACAAAGAAGTTATATTATATTCTCTCTTACTTATCATTAGGAATAAAATGATATTTCTATTTTATTTTATGAAGAAAAATTTTTTATATATATTTTTATTTAATAAAATATTTTGATTTATATAAAAATATATCAATATAAATAAATTTTATTTATTTTTTCAAAATTTAATAAAATATTTTGATTTATATAAAAATATATCAATATGAATAAATTTCAATTTATCACATATATAAAATTTTCTTATATTTTTATTTTTAAAATGTTTTTAAAATTTTTACTATTGAAATATTTGTTTCATATTGGCTTTGATATCTCTGATCTATTATGGCCTATTAAAGTGAGCTCATTTTTATTTTCAAAAAAAAAAAGAGCCAACATGCAATTCGAATATGATATATGATATGACACTAAAAATTCTACTAGTCAAAATACGAATCTTGATGTCGAAAGCAATTTGATTCTGAATCAAGTAACTCAAGCTTATTATCAATTGACTCTTAAACATGGAGTGTTTATACAAATCGGCGTCTTGGCGGTCGGATCTAACAAGATCTCATAATTCGACTTTATTTGAGCATCAAATACTTAAAATACATCAAATGATCAGGGAATCATAATGGTCATCCATGGTTTGGAATTTTGTATGTATTTAAATGTCCTCTCTAATCTATAAATAGCTTATTCTTGTGAGGGAGGCCAAGAAGAAGAGAAAGCAAAATCCTCCGGCATGTCGTGCCACCACTCGGCTCACGGCTTACACCATGGCCGGCGTTGGCCGCACCGATCATCGCCACCGGCCCGTCGGTCGCTGGCGTCAACCACGTCGTCGGTCCATTGTCGACCGCGTCGGCGTCACCACTGCTGCCGGCCGGCCTCGCCATCAAACCTCGATTATCGTTGCGTCATCATTATCATCGTCCGACCAGTTAATGTTCTGCATTCTATCGGGTCGTGACCATCGTAGGCCATCTCGTAGGTCATCACCATTATCGCCATACTTTGTTCACTATCGCCCAATTCGACAAACCCAACGCATGGTTGTTGACGGTTTATTCATTTTCGTATCTGATTCACGTAATCGTGTCGGAAAACTATGTATTCCAAAACGGATATATAGTGGAAAATTTTCTTTGGGCGTGATTTTCCTCTTTCGGGATTTTTTTTTACATTAAAATCACGGGTTTCGTTCAAATATCTATGCGTCTTTGGATTTTATAACAAGGTTAAGGCGTAAACTTTTATTCTACCGCAACTGACTTTCTAGCACGCAACAATATAATTAAAATCATAATTTATTTTGAAATATATAATTTTATTTATTTTTTTATGTGAGGAGTGGAATTAAATCTTTTAGTTTTATTAATTCATTTACATCATGCACTCATGATCCAAGATTGTTTAGCATTAATTTTTTAATTTTTTATTTTATATAATATACATTAATGAGAAATAATATAAATAAGATAAATTATTTTTATTTTTTGAAATAAATTATATTTTGAAAAACATTCAAAATAAATTTGAAAATTTTAAATGTTTGCAAATAAATTATCTTTAGGAGTTTGAATTAGATTAATTAATCGAATTAAAAACTTGAGCATTATTCTTTAAGTTCTAATCAAGTCATTTATTATGAAAAAAAAAATAAAAGAAAATTTACATACATACCACACAATTCTTATGTATTTATGTATCTAACATCTAAATTTTAATTTTTACATACACATATATATATATATATATATATATATATATACATCCCAATCTTCAATATCACATCACAAATATTATTATCGCTCACTTTTTAAAAGTGAAATACAACTTTTTAAGTATTGTAAAGTGTTAGATAAATAAATATCTAATTTTAGGTGTTAAATATAAATACATAAGAATTTTGTATTATATATGTAAATCTTTCAAAAATAAAATAATTTTGATTCCATCAATTGATAAAATTAAATAATGAAAATAATGAAAATTTAAAAAATAAAAAATAAGTACTTGATATAAGAAAATGAGAACTTTCATATATTTTTTTCATAATTTTAAGTATAAAATATTGAATTTTAATATATTTGAGTATATTTTATTTTAATGTTTCTTAAATGAGCTATTTAATGAGCTAACGAGTAGAATCGAGATTATCTCAAACTAAGCTCCTTAGCTCAATGAGCGAGCTATGACCATAGTTTAGATTATCGCACTCATTAATCATCTCTAACCTCTAATCAAGCTATCAAAGTTCCAAAATAATTCTAAGTTCTTTATAATTTTTTGGTTTATTTTGAGCTAATCTAATCGAAAACACATACACTCTCTCACATTTACTATATATAAAAAGTTTTAGAGCCTAATATCTCGTGATTGAAATTCTAAGCTTTCAACCAGTATGCTAAGATACCTCACACTTTTGTTATAATTTTAAAATATATTTGTATCTATTTTTATTTTTAAATTAATAAATACATAAGACAATGAAATAACTTTTAAATTAATTAAATTATTCTTTTCTCATAATTTTTAGCCTAAAATACGAAAATTAGAGATGGCCATGGCTTTATTCCATTTGCCTCGAACGAAATTTCCCACTTAAACTTTCTAACTTTATTCCATCTCTCTCTCTCTCTCTCTCTCTCTCTCTCTCTCTATATAAAATATTACATTTAAAATATTCCATTTAATTTATATTTATAATTCATATATTTGACTCAATTTCATTGGAAGAGAAAATTATTTATGACGCATATATTTTTTTAAAAAATAATTAATTAGTTGTAAAATAAATTCAAAAAACTTAATTTTTTATGTATTTGATTGGCGGTAAAACTACTTCATTTTTTTATTTTATAAAAAATAAATATAAATTAATGTAAAACATCCATACAATGATAATATGAATAACATTTTTAGAATTTTCAATTTTCCTACAAAATACTTTAAATTTATTTCACTTCACATTAAATACCTCAAAATAAAACACACAATCCGTTTATTTACACCTCTACTACACACCAGTCAAAACACAGAAGAAGAAAAGAAGAAGAAGAAGAAGAAGAAGAAGAAGAAGAAGGGCAGTAATTTCACGTTTTTAATCAGTTCTCATAGTTCCCTTCTTCTTCCCTCAAAACTAGAAGAAAAAATTTAAAAAAATAAAAGTTAATTAAGCTCCTCACATCACGTTGCATCCCAAGGTATTTTCATCATTGAAATAATCCGCCATACCAGCACCCTCCGGCGAACTCACCGGCGCCATCGCCGGCGGGAAGTTTTGGTACACCGCAGGAACGCCACAGCTACAACACTGCTTCGCCACGATCGAATAAGACGGCATCGGAACACCAAAATCCTCGGCAAATGAAGCTTCAGGCACTGTACCATGATTCACTGAATAACTTACTTCAGCCTTAATAATCTCCTTCTTCTTCTCACCATTCTCTGTCTGCTCCTTAAGCCTCTTTAACACTTTCAGTGCTAATTTTCTTCAATTCTTTCTCTGTAGACTGTGCAATATAATCAGTTTGAACTAATTCTGAGGCCTTTCCACACTTTGCAAGTTTTTTTATCAGTATTCCGACGTCCACTGTTCCAGTAACAGTGACTTTGGGGAGAGTGGGATGAATCTCCGTCTTCAAAACGCCTAGTATCAAACCATGTTTAATGAGACTAATTCATCTCATATATGTCTGGTAATTAGAACAGATTCATGGAGGGAACTAATCAGGGTTTATTATAAGCTGAGAAATCTAATTAGAAAATTTACAATTAGTGATTAAATGATTGCCTTTAATGTTCAGAGCTTTCAGTACTTTCTTCTTGCAACCGTCGCAGTTTACATTCACTTTCAGCTCAACTCTCTGCAGAGAAAGTGCAATAATGGTAAAATTTATTCAGTACTATAGAAGCTGATTAATATCTGACTTGAAGTTTATTTGGCTCTTACCTTGAGGCTTTCTTCCTTTGACATGAGTATGCTTCCAAAGCCTGGGGAGAACCAGAGAGGAAGAGGAGAAGAGAAGCTTGTTGCTAGGTTCTGAGGGAGAGTTCTCCGGGCTTTATAGATGGAATAGATGAGCTTTTACTGTCATTACCGTTATGTTATTCAAATTTCCTGTCACTTTTACTGAGTTATACTGTTGTAACATGTTTTTTTTTTTATATAGTGAAAGTGGTAGCTCAATTTAATTAAAAAAATAATCAAATTTATACACAAAATGCATAAAGAAGAAAAAAAATAAGGCTGTTACTACCGAATAAATAGTTCACAAATAACAAAAAGAAGATACTCCAAACAAAAAAAAAAAAAAAAAACACAAAAGAGAGGCTAACGTACTGCATTATAAAGTCATAAAGTAACTCTGCTAAAGAAAAGCCAAAAGCTACATGCAATAGTTACATGAAGCTATCAGAATATATTGAACTTAAGGAGAAATTATTAAATGCGAATTTTTTTTATATAGAATTTAGAGAGTATTTTAAATATTTTTAACACTAGTACACTCTATATGTACATAAATATTGAGAGCACAATTAAAAAAAATTAAAAAAATAGCTAAAATAGCTCATTTTTAAGCTTTTTTTTTAATTTTTTAAAATTGCTCTCAAAATATCCCTCTACACATACTATGTACTAGTGTTAAAAGGGCTTAAAATACCCCCTAAGTTTTTTTTTTTAAAAAAAAAAGAAAAATTAGTGTACACACACTATATACACCAGTACACAACAAAAATTCAGACATAGCTCGTAATAATTTTTCTAAACTTAAGACTGTTGATGATGTTGATCTCTAGGGTTTTTAGATTAATTTGATAAACATTTTTTTTTCTTTTAGTGGACTATCATTAAGGATAATTGCCACTTGTTACTCGAGAGTAGCATTACTTGGGATCTTATATTATTGTGCCTTTGTTTCCCTACATAAACATTTCGTTTGATCACATTAACCATTGAATTTATCTCAACAAGGAATTTGAGCAATAATCACATAATTTTGTAAAAAACATGACTAAAGATTGAGTTTTATGCATATATTTAAAAAATTAGGATTTATTATGTGTGAGAATATTTATGAAAGTAGAGAGAGTATTTATGGCCTTAACATTGATGATAAATTTATTTATATATAAATAAATAGTTTACAACACACAAGTGATGTATGACTTTTATATAAAGAATCTAAAAAGGAAATTATTTTGGGAACCTAGATGATTGAGAATAATGATGATTCACAAAAAAGAGATTTGATTACAAGACTTTAATCATAAAGAGTGCCTCCAATAGCGATCATAAGAGGAATGCTAGAAAGAGGTTATTCTATTAAATGTTGGATTAGGTCAATCGTTGGCATTGCCTAATAACAATAATAAGCATGAATGTTAACAAAATGAGTAATGGTAGATGACTACTTCAATCATTATCATCGATCGTTGATAGGGAGAGACATCAATGATTTTCTTAAATAATGATAAACATTAGACTTGCTCATTAATATTGGTAAAGATAATAGGTGATAAATGATAATCTACATCTTTTTTAGTAGGAGGGAAGATAGAGCTATCAAGACAGATTTGGACAGATGGAATCATAAAGACTGTTTATCGAAGTTCCTAATAGCGACTAAAGTTTTGAAATTTTTTAAATACGAGAACTCTCTCCACTCAAGTTGATGCAAATCACAAGCACCTATGATAAATAGACCAATCACTAGAGCTATGATAAAAGAAAATTAGTACATATATAGTCTTAAATGAATTAAATATAGAAGTTTATTGTTATGATATAAGCTTATTATCATTATATTATTCTTTATTTTTATTAAGAAAATAAATTAAGAAAAATTACATATAAAATATCACCAATTATGCACATAGTGCACATGTAATTTATGTTAAATTCATGCATAATAATATGACAAGTCTTGTAAATAGCTCTTATTAAATTTTTTTACCACATTTTGAGTTACAAGTTGATATGAGTTACATGTGAAGCTTTTGTAACTATTAACCTCAAAAATCAAGACTTAAGGAGAGAAAACTCTAGCCCAAGAGGAGAGAGGAGAGAGAAGTGATGAACACATGATGGAGGAAAAAATGTAAGTTGGATATCCACCTCTTATTATGTCCTAATTTGATGAAAAATGGAAAGACAAAATCTAACAACTTATATAATTATGTATATTATTTTATATTATATCTCATATAATTTATTATTTTTTATTAAAAATTTTTATATAATAAATCTTAAAAGTAATCACAAAATTATGTATTATAACACACTACATTTTTAAAAAATAGTTGAGATTACTCTATTTTCTTTCAAATTTAACTTGATGGCATGATCATTTTCTTTTAGTTTTGTCAAATTGACAATAATGCACATCTTTAAGGAGGTTGTGATGGTTATCTTGTTACTTCTTAGCTTGTGCTATTATATTATTGGTGTTCTTAATCCATACCAATTGGCAAAGGTAACACTTCATCAAAAGTTCTTACTAAGTTTCTAATATCATCAATATTTATAGTTTTTATCGTAAAAAGAGGTAAAAATTATCTTAAAAATGATACAAATTTACGAGCAACAATCACGATTGACAATTCTTGTATTGAGACTCTAATCTTCATAAATAAAAAAATAAAAAAACTAAATATAGCACATAAGTAGTTTGATATGAATGCTTATGTGTTAATTTTTCAAATCAAGAAAAAAAAATAGAGGATGTTTAATTCTTGGAACAAATTAGAGAAGTTTATGCTCATAGTTGTTTTCTTTAAGCTCATCTGGATTCAAATCATGAGATTATTAGTATTGTTGTGCTCATCTCATTAAATCACATTATTTTGGCTATAAGTTTAGTAAATGTAAAATTCAAATAATCTTGAAGTCAATTTAGTGTGATTTGTGATCTAAAAATTATGTTAAAAATTAAAGCTTGATCAGATAGGACTTTTTTATGGTATCAAATTAGTCATATTCTTTTATGTTATCGTCACTACCTCCTATAGAAAATAATGTGCTGTTGATGCATTCTCATGGCTAATGATTGCACGCATTATATATATATATATATATATATATATATGAGAGAGAGAGAGAGAGAGAGAGAGAGAGACTTGTAAAAAATAGAAAAAATAAGAGAATGTTTAGCTTTCTAGATTCTGCGTCTTATTAACGAGCGGTTAAAGAGAGTTTGGAACCAAGAGCCGCTGCATCGATTCGTTCCTTTAGTTTAGTATAGCGAATCAGCATATAAGATTAAAATCAGCGTTGACTCATTCAGGCTTGGATGGTTAGCAATTAACCCACTACTCTCTCTCTCTCTCTCTCTCTCTCTCTCTCTTGATTAAGCATATTTGATTTTTTTAACCAAACAATCGTTGGCATAGTCCGATTGACCTTAGAATCAAAGTTAGTGCAAGATGAACTCATACCTGACTCAAATAGACATGTTCAAACATTTTAATCAAATTGATTTAAATCCTTGAGCCCAAACACTCAAATTGATTTTATTGATTAGCCATATCCTAATTGAGTAAGTCAACCCATGGAGTTGATCTAGGTTAGGCTAGACTTCATTTAAACCCAAATGGGTCAAGTTTGACCTATTTAGCTCCTTTAGCCCAATTAACCCTAGGACTACCCAAGAAATTATCCCTAATTTAGGATGAGTTAAACATGAATTAGTGTCTGACCTAGGTAATTAAGCTAGAACAATCCTAAGAATAATCTTTAGTTAAAACTCTAAGTTTGATCCTTAAGATAACTATGGCCACTTCAACTAGAGTAGGGTTTTCTCTTTGAGCTCCAAGTAAAGTGTGGGATCAATTTAAGCCTAGTTCATCTACTATATAAGTATAACCTTTAATTCTTAGCTAGAACTAAGTACTTTAGTCTTGGGGAAAGTTAGGGGCACAACCTTCTATCTTTTTCCCATTGCATAAGCTGCCTAGTGAAATTAAGTTCACCTAAAGGTTTTAAATATTTAAAAAATAAAATAAAATGCTATTTGAAAAAATAATTGTTGGGTGCTAGAAAACCAGTTGTGTTAGAGTGAAAGTTTACGCCTTTAGCCTTGAAATCCAAAGACATACAGTATTTAAAGAGTGAACAAAAAAACTCCGTACTCTGAAAGAAGGAAAATCACAAAGAAGAATCTTCCACTATATATTTGTTTGAAGAACAAATTTTCCGATAATGCGATTACAAAATTGTACATGAGAAGGTTGAGAAAGGGAATCGAATAACACCATATAGTCATGTTTAGGTTGTAGCGATTCTTAGTGGTAAAATGATGATGAGCAAGATCGATGGCGATGAATATCGTCATGATGGTGACCGAGATTGGCAACAAGGATCAGCCGCGGTGGCATGGCGGTGGTCGGTGGAGTGGTAGCGTTAGAGGATTTTCAAGCTTTAGAGCTCTCTCCTCTTCTTTGCTCCCTTATAAGAAATGAGCTATTTATTATAGGTGGAGTGGTATCTGTAATACATGCAAAATCGAACCACTCTACTTGGGACGGCTCGAATAATTCCCGATCATTTGATGTATTTTAAGTATTTGAATGCTCAAACGAAGTCCGAATTATGAGATCTTGGCTTGATTGCTCATCAAGACGTCGATTTGACTATAAGCAATCAATGTTTAAGAGCTATTTATGAATTTAACTGATATCCCAAAGTTTTCAATGATATTTTAAGTGTTTGATCTCGACTAGTTTCAACTGAGGATCAACTTGCTTTTGACATCAAGATTCATGCTTTGATTAGTAGAATTTTCAGTGTCATATCAATAATGAAACTCCTTATGCAGGTTTCAATTTTGATTTTTATTGTATTATGATAAATAAAGTTTTGGATTTTATTTAAATTCATGGCATGTGTGGTTGATCTAACCTTAGTGGTGGTTCCATTACATATTTATCCTCTCGTTAAATATCCCTAATTTTTTTTCATAATTTACTGATTTTTTTCGTAATTGAAACACTTAAGAATTTTAATCATTAAAATAATAATATTGTATGATTTAGTCCATTTAAATTCACTGATTGGATTTGCATTTTTGTTTAATTCAGAATATATATATATATATATATATATATATATATATATATATTATATTTGCTTCAATGTTAATGATCAAAAAATAATGTGTATGCTTTTTTATTTTTCCTAAATAGTATAATGGCAGCATTAATTATAAAAAATATTAAATAATTAAATAATAATAAAAACATTTGTGAAGCATCTTTACATTGATGTGAAGATTTGGTTAAATATTTGATTTATGGTTAATTGAAATTAAGCTTTTCGTTTATTGTTCATGAGCTTAAATCATGTGCGCAAGATCATTAATCATGTTGTAAATATTCCTAAACATTTTTTAAAAAATCTATTTATTTTCTATTTTTAATAATTATAACAAAGTTATGACACATAATGAATAATGAATGATTCCAAATATATATATAATTTAGAGTATTAGCTTTGATATGTCATTGAAAACTCTAATAGTTGAAGCACTAATCTTGATATCGAAAGCAATCTAAATCTGGGTAGAGACTAGCCTAGACGAAGTACTTAAAATATAATTGAAAACTTTGAGATATCAGTCGGATCCCTAAATAGCTACTAAATATGGAGTGTTTATAGTCGAAAGTGTGACGAGCGGATCTAACAAGCATAAGATCACGACTTCATTTGAATATTCAAATACTTAAAATATATCGATGATCGAAGGAATCATTTTGAGCCGTCGATGATTTGAATTTTATCTGTATTTAAATGTCACTCATAATCTATAAATAGCTCATTCTTCACATGAGAGGCCTCAAGCTAAAGATGAGAGAGAGAGTTCGAAGAATCTCAAAGATATCACCGTATATGGATCATCGCCGACCCACCGGCACGGCGTCATCACCGCCGGTCGCCACCGGACATCCGGATCACCGTTGCTCAGCGGCTGACCACCACTGACAACGGCCGGTGGCCCGCCGCCATCGGTCATCACGCGCCGCCATCGCCACCACCGGTAACGCTTGTCGACCACGTTGACCACGCTGGCACCCACCGCCGCGGTCACCGCTGCTGACCACCATCATTATCGCCATCGACTTACGCGGCTCGTCGGACTCATCCGGATCGCATCGCGTCGGCTGTGCGCCGACCACCATTGACCGCCGGCCACTGCGTGGTATCTTGCCGGTCACCCCGGCTGATCGTTACACCATCGGCTATCGCCGCGCCCGGTCATTGCCACCAACCACTGGCTCACATCCACGCCGGCCTGACCACATCGCCACATCGCCCGGGCTCATCGGATCGCCGGCTGGTCATCATCTCACTGCGGCGTTTGTCACCCCGCCGACCCTGGCCATTGCTGTTACCACCACCGATCATTACCACCAGTCACGGATCGCCGAAGCTGACCCACCACGGCCTTTCGGTTGCCACCCGCGGATCATGACCACCGCCGTTCATCATATATACACCACCTGACCATCTTGCGATAATTTTTGTCAAATCATCAGACTACCACCTCAAGCAAGGCCTTCATCGCAATCGAGTGAAGCTTATCACAAAACTTATTCTTGTAAGCTATCATTCTTCAACTTTAAGAGAAAAGATAATAATTATAATAGAAGCTGATATAATGAAATTATTTTTGAGTGGGCTAGGCCCTGTGATTTTTCTCTTTTTGGGTTTTCAATGTAAAAATCATGAAATCTCTCAAACTCTTTTGATGTTTGTACGAAACTTTTGTGTAACACTAAGACATCGAATTCTCTTGCTCTACCGACCCGAATCTGGTTTTTCCCTTTTTGGATTTTTCACATAAAAATCCTGAGGTCTCTCAAACTCTTTTGTTATGTGTGCGAAATTTTTGTGTAACGCTAAGACATCGAATTCTCCTACTTTGCCGACCCGAATCTTCCTGCACGTAACCAGCTCAGTTCATTTGAGTGAGTTTAAGTTAACTTTCTAAATTTTCTAAAAAAAGGCTTTATGACCTTAATTATTCAAATAATTAAGGAAAGTATGTACTAATCATTATTTCCAGTAATTAACCTTCATTACAACTTAAACTCCTTAATTTTAGAAATTTAAAATCATCTTAACGTTTAGTTTAATGTTAAAATTCTTAATTTAAAAATCTTAATTTTGAATATTAATTAATTTTAAAGATTTTTAGAAAATATTTTAAAAACTTGAAATTGAATATAAATCCTAAAATATTAGCCTTCTAATTCGCCTGAGATTATCTTAGGCAAAGTGACATAGACCTTCAACTTCCTTTAATTCGTTAAGTGTGTCTAGACCTTAGCTTTTGGATTGGTCTATGATGATCATTGATTATTATTATCAAGTGATAGTTCATCTAACAATAAAGCATCGATTTAAATAGTATGGTATTTATTTTTGGTTGTATGTGTATGTGTGTATATGAGGGGATATCATGTAGATCTGAGAATGTACTTATTGAGATGATATACACGTGAGGAATAGTCTATCTCGAAAGATAAAATCACTACCTACTGGTAATACCAAAGGACTCTAAGGCATAATGAGTCTTTGAATGTATCGAGATTTTTTTCCCTACTTTATATGGATGAATAAAAATTTATTTAAACCGGATTAAAGTTCTATGGGCTAATATAGTTAATTACATCCTTAAGAATACTCTCGATTAAAGTAATTATTATCTCCAAAGAATTCAAAGATAGGACTATCAATAAATTGGTTATATTTGGAAGATCAAATAAAATAGATCAAAAGAAAATACTTATTATTGAAGCCAAAAGGAGATGAGTAGGGGATGCTCATAATACTAGGAAGCTTAGTGAGCATCCCAAACTATCATATGATTAAGCTTTATATATTTGAAATTAAGGAGAATAATATACATTTGAGTTAAAATTTTATTAGAAATCTAGACTTATAATTTCAAAATACAAGATTATAAAATGTCTAAAAGTGAGGATTTTCTTGTGAAAACATTAACCTCGATCCTAAATCTAGGAGCTTTGGCCAAACCCACCTAAATCTAAGGCAAAGTGGATATATTATTTTTTCCACAAGAGAGTAAACTACATTGTTGACTTAGATGCGTGAGTAACTCCTACGTTTTAAAACCATGTGATCAAGTCATATGTTTTGCAAGATAACTAGATTATTATTATTTAGAAAAGAAATTAAAGCACTTAAACTCACTCCCTAAAAGACTAGAGCATGAGTGGTATGAATAATGACTTAGTCTAATATAAATTTTATTTGATTTTGGACTCTTTGTTTTTGATACAGGCCATAAGATTTTATATGCCTAAATGCATGATAAAGTTAATTATGGGCTAAATCAAAAGAGAAAGAGGTGTTTTCCATCATAGGTTCTCAAATGTCAAGCCTTGTTTCTATCTGCTAAAGATGAAAACCCTCTTTTAGGAAGAGTAAAATAAAATGATATGCATGGTATTAAGCATACAACATTTAGCTAAGGGGTCGCTAAATATTTTATTATCTTGATTTAATGCCTAGATTTTATGTGAGTTTATGAGTTGTTTTAAAAATTTTAATTATGAGTTATAGTTGGGGTAGAAAATTTATTTTTTCCTAAGAGTCTAATCGCATCCAAGTCATACAACAATTACCAATCATAAATAAACTATGAAGAGACATACTTTTTCTAATGCACAAGCTAAACAAATCATCAAAATAATTTATAACCTCAACGTGAAAGAATAAAAGGCCGGTGCGGTCGAGTGCCGCCGTACAACCTGAAAAAAAAAAGGGTAACCGAGCTCTACCCTTATACATCTAGGTATAATGAAATAATAATTACAATTTAATTACAACAAATCCTTCATTTCATTCTTTCATTTGGTTGGGAAAGCTTCATGATCACATGGTACATATTACTGTAACTAACGCTTATCCTAAGCCTCCATAACTAATCATAATTCATAATACGTAATTATATTAAAAATAAGAAAAATAAATCTAACTATACATGCAAAATAAGTAGTTGAATACACCATACAATACAAGCATTATATGAATAATTTAGACTTACACCTACACATGGGTAACCAAGTGTCCAATGTATATTATGCTTAGGGGTTAAACAACCTGCAAACAAAACATTTATATTTTTTTATAAGCATAATCTCTATACATAATTACTAACCGCGGCTAACATCCAATCTATGCACATACACATCCAATCTATAACATTTATCAAGCATACAATCAAATCATACATCACCCTAAAATAAAGTGGTGACTTAATCTAATGTGTGTATTAAGGCTTGTGTGGTATATCCTAACTAGGCTTTAGAGTTAATATTTTCTAAGTATGAAAATGTTTAATTAGAAATGGTTGTTTCACTTTAAATAGTTTAATTGATTTGTAAATTACTTTCTTTATTCATTTGACTTATAAAACAACTAAGTATTATGAAAAGAAAGAAAGAGAGAATCACTCTCTTTTATCCCTATCTTAAGTCACATCTAAAGCAAATTAATTAATCAATTCCCTTTAGTGAATGTCTTATTACATGTTTTAATTAATCCTAAGTCTAGGTTCACTTTAAATAAACTCATTCAATAAGAAAGACATCTTAAGGTTAATTGGAATGAATTACTTTCACATAACACATGTTTGTTCATTTCTTTTCATCATCTATATCATACATATGATTAAATCCTAAGCATAACTATATATGTAACTTGTATCTTCTTACAATGATGAATGTGAGTAAATGTATTTAGAATTAATATTTCATTTGGTTGAATGATTTTATCATATTAATTTAAAGCTCTATCTAAATTCTTATGCAAAAGCATAAGGAAAGAACCTTAAATCACATGACTAATCAACTCAACCAAATAAATAAAGTATGAATGCATGTCTTTTAATAGAAAAAGGGGATTTTCATTCATTAGCTAAGTATACATCCACATGTATAAAAGTTTTAAGCAAGTACGTCATCATTGTTTTGCACCAAGGGAACGAGGTAGGAACCTCCTTGGGGCTACTTAAAGTCGTCGTCCACGGAATGTCCGGGACTAATATACGCATTATAAATACATATGGATGTATAAACAATTACAAGAATAGAAAGCCATGCAAAAATTATATTTTGATTTGATTGATTTATTTTGTATAAATGAATTAAAGCTCTATCTAAATTCTAATATCCAAATATATAAGAATGAAATCAAGCAGGTATGTCATCATTGTTTGCAAGGAAGCAGGTAGGAATCTCCCTACTTGAGGTGCATCCCAGGATGTCCAAATAATATACCCGCATTTTTACTTATATAAATCAACACATGAATGTAAGGAAGAGACTTTATCTTACACACTAAATTTATATTCACTTGCATTTCCTATGTATATACATAACTAAATTTCAATCATTAGTACACTTTTGAAAATATATTTGAGATTTAATAATGATACTAGCCACACATATTTTTAATTAAGCCAACACATGCAAATTGACATAAAGAAAATCATATTCATTTGATTAATTTGAAAGACATGAATGAATGAGTACAAGTGACATACAATATTTAGCATGATTAGAAGGAAATAAAATAACACAAGCATGTGATTTCATTCAAATCAATTAACTCCCAAGGACAATCAAATAAAATAAAATTATTTAAAACAAACCAAAATTTTTTAATGTCATTTCATTTTCATGTTTGATTTGATTTAAGAAATGTGAAAGAGATTTGTTAGTCCTAATCTCATTCCCCATGTGTGAGTTAATTAGTTTAATGAAGAATAATTAGGTTAATTTTATGTCTTAATTAGGTTAGGGTATGAATTAAGTCAATTAATTAACCCGTACCTATGCCACCTTAAGTTAATTAACTAATTAATAATGAGCTAATATGATATGCAACCACATGAAAAGTAATTAGCAATGCTCCTAAAAAATGAAAGGGGGTCTAATGCAATTGGCTCATGATTAATAATTAGGCTTAAGGGATTGAATTAATTACTTTTATAATTTTCTTATATATAAGCTAATCACAATTTCATTAGATTCCTTTAGACTATTAAACATCTAAAGGGCTACTCAAAATTGATTAAAGGTGATTAGATGTGAATAGATTTTAGATTGAGTTAATTAAGTTCATTAATCCATTTGATTAAGCATGAAGCAAGTTCAATTAATGAAATGAAATTAAGGAAAGAGATCAAGAAAGAGGCCTTAACCCTAAGTCCTATACCTGATCACTTTTAAGCTCTGATTTTATCTTGATGATTAATTAATTAATTAATTAAGCAATTAATTACTTCATTAATCATTAATTAATTTGATTCCAAAAAGTAAAGAAAACTTAAGAAATGAATTAGGAAAAATATCCCGATCACATTCCCTAAGCTCCCTTACTGTTCAACAAAAGTAATTAGGCTTAAATAATTAATTAAGCCACTCTTCATTCAATAATTATCATTAATTAAATTAAGAAAATGATTAAGACTTAATCAATTAATTTTCCTAATTCAGCAACTAATAAAATCCTAAAAAAATAAGGGAGGTAAAGGTCATCCCCCTAAACATTCATAGAAAATTTGAGATTAATTGAGTGATTAATTAAGGAGTAATTAGCTAATTAGATTTCCACTTAAATCTTAATTAAGCCAAAATCATTATTCAAAATTAATTAATAATAATTTTCCTAAACTTTACTCTGAAATATCTTCAAAATGAGCCCAAGTTTGTATTTTTTTTTAAAAGATTTTTCTAGGCTTAGTTATGAATTTAAGAAGTTTCAGCCTTAAAAATAGATTATTTAAGCTTAATTAAAGCCTTAATCCACATGGCGGTGACATGGGCGCTTTCGCATGCGTTGATTCTATTTAAGTTGTCACATCCGTCAGACTTCGGTTACGGACACGCTAACTTCATGGACCATCTGATCTAAAGATCAAACGATCATGATTCGATCCGCAGTTTAGGAAAGGAATCAGGGGATCTAACGCAGGATTAGATCTTGACCGTCATTCGATCATGCAGGCGGTCCATGATTCGTTCCGGCGGCGAAAAGGCGGATGTCATTCATCTTTTCCCGTTCAATCCGAGCTCACCCTAGCTCGAATTCCTCCAAATTGATCCAACACCTTCGAGGAGGGGAGGCGTACACATCCAACGGCTAAGATCTAATGACATTTGAATTTGCTTCACAAAAGACCAAACAATTTTTCATTCAATGCTCGATTTTGCAAAATTATATCACCAGAGCTAATGTTCGGCGGTGGGATCGACGGAGGTAGCTTCGCGTAGTTGAGGCAAGACCCTGTTGAGAAGCTTAGGGTTTAATTTGGTGTAAGCTCTCGGTCGATCAAGCCACGCACGTAGGAGCCTCAGCTTCGATTGAACTCCGATCTTCGGTGGTCGGGAAGGCTTGGAGATGATTCAGTTGGCTTCGACGAAGTATAGGGATAGTGTAGGTGTAAGGAATTGGTATTTGATCGAGTAGAGGAGGAGTATTGCTCGACCCTGTTTCAGCTTTACACACAGAGAGCAATGGCCGGTCAAGGGAGGCTTGTGATGCTCTCGGAAGCTCTGAGGGATTTCAAACTCACTTAGGAAACTCAGAAAGTGTGAATGGTGTCTTTGTTCAATTAAGGGGTATACTCAATTGCACTTGATGGATGGATTCATCCCAAAAATCCGTTGATTGTGCCGTCGAGGGAGTCGTCGGCCTCCACAAGCCAAAGTGGGACGAGCTGGGAGGAGTCCAAGGTCGATATGGAAGAGTTGGTTCTTCCCTTGCACCCATGGGGTTCGGCCATGGAGGTGGCTGCTTGGCTTGGTTCTCTTGGTCCATGGCAAGTGCTAGGATGGCTTAGGGTAAGCTAAGGTGGCCTAGGAGTTCCTTATTAGGAAGTTTGATAGCTGTCATGGAGATGAGGAGTGGACTTTGCCTCTTAGGCAAGAATCCAATGCAAAGAGGGGTTCCATTAGTTAATTCCCTTGGGTTGGGTCCGCCATGGACTTGGGGTGGTTTGGAGCTGACCTAGAGTCCATTTGGGTCGGGTTAGGTCTGCCACCAAGGTTCCATAAAGTGATTTTGGGTGATTTGACTTCATATGATCAAAATAAGCTCATTTGGGTTAGGTTGGGTTGAGTTGACCAATTGGTCAAATCGGGTCAAACCAAGACTTGGGTTAGGTTCATATGATGATTTGGGATGTTTTGGTTCAATTGATTTTGATTAATTTGGCTTAGGTTTGAATTTGACTTATTTGGATTCAAAAGGGTCAAATGGGTCAAGTTGACCAATTTGACTAATTTGACCAAATTGGGTTGGGTTAGGTGTTGAGTCAAATTCAATTGGTTAATTGAAAATGATTGTAAGCTTTGGTTTGGATTAATTTGAAATTAATTTAGATTTTGGCCAATTTGACTCTTTAGTCAATTTGAGCTAGGTTGGGTCAAGTTGACCAATTGGTCAAATTGACCTCAAGTATAGCTTTGATCAAGTTCAATAAGTGATTTGGAATGAACTTGAGCCATTTGGTTACAATCAATTTAGATCAAATCATGATTTGAGTCGTTTTGGCTTTCTAGGCCAATTTAGGTCAACTTAGGTCAAATGACCAATTAGGCTTGGTTTGACTCAAGTGAGGGTTTGGTCATATTCAATCATTTATTATGAGTTAGTTTGAATCAACGGTTTAATCAATTTAGCATATGGTGGATTTCGGCTAGTTTGTATTTCATTTGGGCAAAATATTAACTTGGTCAAATGCTAATTTTGAGTTGGTTTGACCCAATTCAAGACAATTGATTAACCTAGGATGATTGTTGATCATGATATGGGGTTTAGATGAGCTTAGTTCAATCCAATTTTGGTTGGATTAGAACTTGGCCCAAAAAGACCTTTTAGATCACTTTGGGTCAAGTGGACCTAAATAGATCAAATGGCTTGATTCAAGTTTAATTGAACTCACATATGGACTTAAGATGAAAATATAAATCCAATTGTAAGTGGTTTGAAGCCTTATAAATTTCGGTTCATATGATAATTTCAAGTCAAAAAAGGTCAACATGAGTTTGACTTGGGTTGACTTGGATTTAGATTGATAATTATAATTTGTGTTTATATTTGCAACAATGATTGAATGAGTGATTGAATCATGAAGAAATTCATGAATTTTGAGTTGATTTGGATATCATTTAAATTCAAGAAATTCACTAAAAAATAAAATTGATTTGATTTGGGTTTTGGTTTTAGCCATTTGGATTTATATTTTATCTATATTTGTGAATATAAATAAAGATATAAATGATTCATGAGAAAATCGCTTGAATTTGTAGTAATTTGGAAGCAAATTTGACAAAATTGAATGATGTAGGTCAAAAGGGCTTACGTGGAGAATTGATTTGGTTTGGTTTAGTTTGATTTGATTTGAATGGTTTGAATTTAGATTTCATTTATACTTGTGAATATAAATGAAGGAATGATTGATTTATAAAGAAATCAACCAAATTTGATTTAGTTTGAAGGATTTTGGCTAAACATATGAAGATGGTTCATATGGCTTAGAAAGAGTTTGGAGTTTGAATTCAATCATGAGTTTCAATCATTTGAAGTTGGATTTGATTTATGATTTGAGGGTTGATTTGATTTGATTTGAGAGAAAATCAATTGAATTGGGGTTGATTTGAATTTAGTTAAGGCTAAGTCCATAAGATAAATTCAAAGGCCTTAGGAAAGGATTTGAAATTTGAATTCAATCATGAGTTTCAATCATTTGATTTAGGATTGAATTTATGATCTTGGATTTGAATTTGAGATTTTGTTTGAAAGAAGGAAGCAAGAATTGGGTTTAAAGCTATAGGGTAGGCATGTCTTCCTAAATCTCTAAGGTATCCTATTCTTATGGCTAACTCTAAGTCTCTAGTACATAAAGTGAACATATTCCTATGGTTAACTCTAAGTCTTCCTAAATCTGTAAGTCTCTAGGCTTAGGTTAAGCGTCCACTTAATCACTAGTGTCTTACCAAAAGTTCTTGTCTACAATAGTCCAGATTTATGATGAAGAAGTTGAGCTCACAAAATGAAACATACATACTACACAAATTTTATTATATATTTACACATCTACATAAACTTTAGATTTATATACATTATATATATCTATATATATAGTTATCAAAACATTTATATAATTTAGAACTTATTATAAATTTGTGCATTATATTGGCATTATTTTTAATCATTGGGTATAATTATTTAATTTATATCTTACATAAATGCTCATCATATACCTGCAAATTTTGATTCACAATTCAATTCCATTATATTTATGTCATTGCACAAATATAAAGCATATACTATACATATAAGAGTTTTTAAAATCAATTAATTATTTTTAAATTTATTCTAAATCAAATTTAGAATAATTTCAAGCTATGCTATATTTTAAAAAAAAATTATATTTTCAATTGTAATTAGAGGTGTAAGTGAGTCAAGGCGGCTCATGACTGAATTGGCTCGTTAAGAATCACACGAGCTCGAGCTCATAAACAAGCTCGAAAAATTTTCGAGCTCAAGTTCGAGCTTAGTTTGACTATGCTTGATAGCTTATCAAGCCGGCTTGTTTATATAATGACGAATTAATTATTGTATATTATGTTATCGATTTAATAATTTATCGAGCTTGACTTTTTTTAAATCAAGTCGCGCTCGAGCCTAGTAATTGAGCTCGAGTTGAGCTAGAGCTCGAGCTTAATAGAGTTTAAATAAATTTAGCTCGATTAAGTCAAAAATCGACTCGACTCGACTCATTTACATCCCTAATTGTAATACACATTTCTTCTTATTCCAAATGTTTGTTCAAAGTTCAAAAACTACTTATACATGGCTCCATCCTATAATTAAATATATATATTAGCAAATATTCAACTTTCTCATGTATTATTTAAATTATTTCCCATATCTATTTTATGATACTCGACTAAGCATCAAAAATAGAAGTTTTATTAAATTATTTATTTGCAATTCAACATTCCTTTATTTTTATTTTAACATATAACAATACTTCATATTATAATCCTAAAATAAAACCTTAAATTCCTTTTATATTCCTGATAGAAAGCTTGTTATATTTACATCTATTGTCATCCATTCATACTATATATATATTGTTTAACTGCATTTCCATATCATCTTACTTAAAAGACTTGTGAGAAGTAAATGACCAATTGCAAATAATAGCCCCTAAACATTTTGACAACCAATATCCACTCTTATAATCCAAGGCCAATATGTAAGATCTTCTACAATTCTCTATTGAAGATAGCCATTGAAGCCTTATCATCCAAAGGCCAGACGAATTAGTGTTGAAAGGCAAGGAAAACTTCATTTAATAATCTATAGCCTCTTATCATCCAACAAGTTTACTCAATTTTTATTTCTTTTGTTACAGTTTAGCATCTTGTAACATTCTAAGTCTCGAAAGTAGCATGAGAATTTCCAATTCTCCATCATCTTATAATATAATTTTCATTTTGGTAAGTGCGTTAGAACTTCTTATTTTTTCAAAAGTAAAAAGCAACATCTTCGTTTAATTTTTTACTACTTTTAAATTTTATGATAAAAAGGTTGTTTTGAGAACCAGAGCTCTTAGAGTGTAGTGATTGTCATAAAGATTTTTTGAGTTTTAAAGAAAAAATATTTTGTATACTTTAGAACACTTCTATCAATGTCTACAACTTGCCCAATTTAAGTGGGTTTAGGATAACATTCGTTTGACTACTAACTTTTTGGCTGTTTTTCAAAAAAATTTGTGGTGAAAAAAATGTTTTGAGAACCAGAGCTGTTAAAGTATGGTGACTGTCAAAAAGTTATTGTTTAAATTTTTCAAAAAAAAAAAAAAAAATTGTAACACAATAATTTTTTCAAAAAGATGCTTTCTCCACAACAACTTTCTATTTTTTAAGTCTGATTCAAAAACTACCCAAAATATTTGGAATAGTATTTATATGAAAAAAAATAATAGATCTTCAAAGTTGTTGTGTGTATAGAATTTTTTTTTATTTTTATAAAAGTCAAATACTCTTTCCACCAGTAAGAATGATGTTAGATTAAAATCAACTTTTATTTCTGATTCATTTAAAATGGGCACCTCAAAGGCACAATCATGATACATCGCCTTAGCATTGTCGCCTCAAATGGGACCTAAATCATTGCTCGTAAGACCACCTTAATACTTCTATGGAGCCAGCTTATGTAAGGTTTAAAATAATATGATAAATAAAACTCTCTTACCTAAACAAAAATAAATATTCTTTTATAATGAGATTTTCCTCAAGGACATAATTCCTTTAATGAGGTAATGTGGTAAAAGCCATTATCAAAATTTTTGAAGTGCACATAGTTTTAATGAATTTTAGGGGCTCCATGGATATTCATTTTAAAAAAAGAATTAAACTTTTTGAGAGCCAAAAACAACTAATTTTATGTAAGCTTGATCCAATTTCAAGCTAGTTGAAATATTGAATTGGTTCCACTGAGCCGGCTCGAAATCAACTTGTTCTGACCCAACTTATAAGTCTTCCAAGTGGTTCATAAAACCCATAATCCCATGAGCCAATCCTCTTAAAAAAAAAATTAATATGAGCTTAATGGGATAATGCTAATGGACTCTTGATCATTTAAAAGTCTTATTAAGGTCCAGATGGCCTTTTCCAATCAACCAAAAAAATTAAAAGAAAATAATATTGGAGCTATGATTTAATCTCATATGAACATAACACTTACTAACAAATCACATAATCCTTGGGTTTTATTTATTATCACATATAAACATTATTATTTTTATGATGGCTCAAATCTATTTTTCATTTAGCTAAGTTTTGAAGATCAGTCAAAAAGGCAATTTAATCAACCAATTTATTTCTATAGCACTAAAGTTTTGATGAGCTCAATCCGAAAATGTTGCATTCATAAAATATTACCAAAAAAAAGTTATATCTGTCATTAAAGAATGAATAATCATCTTCATTTTCATTTCAAATGTTTCATCAAACTAAATTATTTGTAGAATGTTTGCTAATACCACAAAGAACATCATATATAACTTCAATTTGAGGATGAGACTTACCTGTAGATAAGAACTCATGGAGAACTCCATTTAATTCAATGAAAGACAATCCAGGTTGCTTCTGAATGCTCCGAGAATGCATAGTTCTCCTTGTCCTGCTCGCATCTGTCCATCTAGACGCCGCAGCATAAACATTAAACAGAGAAATGACAGGTCCTCCACACATCCCTGGCTCCAACTCCATGATTCTTTGAGCTGCAAGTTCTGCCATTTTAACATCTTCATTAATCCTACAAGCAAAAAGCAATGATCTCCAAATGACCACGTCAGGTGTAATGGGCATAGCGTTAACAAACTTCTCTGCTTCTATCAATAGCTTTGCGCGGCCCAAGAGATCAATCATACAACCATAGTGCTCTAGTCTAGGCAAGAGCTTGTAAACTCTTCTCATTCGATCGAAATAATAGTATCCTTCTTCAATCAATCCGCCATGACTACAAGCAGATAACACGCCAAGAAAAGTAACTTCATTTGGCACAACTGGACTTGATTCTTCCATCTGTGAAAAGAGTTTCAATGCTTCGAATGAATTTCCATTCATGGCAAGACCTGATATCATTGTAGTCCAAGAGAAAACATCTGGTTTTTCTAAGTCATGAAACAAGCACAAAGCTCTATCAATTTCACCACACTTTGAGTACATATCAATCAGTGCATTCTTTGCAGATAGGCCCAATTCTATGCCGATAATATTGGAATAAGTATGGATGTACCTTCCTTGATCCAATGCACCCAACTGAGCACAAGAGGATAGAACAGATGAAATTGTACTTTCATCAGGTTTCACTTTCTCAGCTTGCATCTTCCTAAATAACTCAATTGCTTTCACAAACTGGTTTGATAGTACGTAACCTGAAATCATTGAAGTCCAGCAAACGGTGTTCATGTCATGCCTTTCATCGAACAGGTTGTGTGCGTGGTCCACAGCTCCACATTTGGAATACATATTGATCAGAGAAGAACACAGATAAGAATCCATGTCAAGACCTATAGTTACAACTAATGAATGGATCTTCTTCCCAAGATTTAAAGCTCTTGTTTTTGCGCAAGCTGTTAGCGCGCCGACCAGGGTGTTGGAGTCCAGAGTCCTCGAATGCTCAACCATCAGCCGAAAAACCATTAAAGATTCTTCATAGAGGTGATTGTACAAGTACCCAGATGCCATGCTATTCCACGAAACTACATCGCGGGAAGAGTCGGGAGCAAGATCAAAAACCTTCCTTGCCACGCCAACCAAGCCGCAAGCGGAGTACATGTGGATGAGAGAATTTAGCACGAAGGTATCGGATTCTATACCTAGTTTCGTGGTAAGGAATGAAGCTCAGCCCCTGTGTTGGGCTGTGATATGCGAGAGGTTGCCTTCAGTGCAGAGGTGAACGTGTAGCCATCGAGGGCGAGGTCGTGAGAGCGAATGAGTTCGAAGAAAGTGAGGGCGAGGGACGGAGAGGGGCCACCAGAGAGGGAGTGGAGAATGGAGTTCAGGTGATGGAGGTGGGAGTTCTGGAACTGGAGACCGAAAGCGGTCGCCCAGCAGAGCAGCTGGCGGAGCTGGTTCGAGTTGGAGATGCGACGGAAAAGGACGAGTAATTGTTGGGAGTTAGGATGAGGTTTCGTAATGGAAGAGATGGATCGGAGGAGAAGATATTGGGTGCCGTTGCTTTGGGATTTAGGAGGTGAGGAACGAAGCGATCGGAAGCGGCTGAGAGCGTACAGAAAATGGTTCATTCATTCAAGACCTCAAGTAGAAGCCAAGTTCTGATGCTCGTGATGGCTCAAAACACATTATGTTCAGAGACTGTTCTGTCCATTTTTTATTAATATAATTATATAAATATATATATATAAATATATATATATATATAACATTTAAAATTTATGCATATTTATAAAATTAATATTTATATTATTTTTAATCATTAAATTTATAAGTTTATGTGCATCATAATTAAACTATTAAATATTTATTAAAAAAAATTATATACATAGCATATAATTCTTATATATTTACATATCTAACACCTAAATTTTACTTCTTCTTTTTTTAATTCAGCATTTTTCTTATGAATAGAAAGGTGTATTTTATATTTGACACACTCCTAAGGGTGTGTTGGCGATTCGAGCCATAGTACAAATCGGCTCGAAAATCGAATTCTCGGAATGTTCGTGGCTCGAAAGTTTGAGTTCGAGCCGGATCGAATGTTCGAGCTCGATCATGGAATACGGCCGCGAAATCAATCGGCGGTTCAATCCAATCGAGCCTCGAAATCAAAGCCGCTCGTTACTCGTTATTAATCGCCCGTCGAATTAATCGGACGGCGATCTGTTTTTGGCTCCTTGTCGCCGACGGGCAGCAGCCGCTCGTTCGATCACTTGAGCCGAGCGAAAACCATGCTTCGGCTCGAAGTCGGCTCGAAATAAATTCGAACCACATTTATCGAAAATCGGCTGTTTTGCTTCGATTCGAGCCCAAATTGAGGTCGAGCGTGCGATCTTCGAGCTAATTTCTCAGCCCTACACACTCCCAATTATAAAATAGTAGAAATTTAAATGTTATTTATGTAAATATAAAATTTATATGTTAAATATATAAATAAGAATTATGTGTTATATATGTAAATATCTACAATAATAATAACAACAACAAGCCTTTTATCCCACTATGTGCGCTCTACAGCATGAATCCTTCTTCTCCATTGTGTTCTATTAAGTGTCAGTTTTTCATTTAATTCAAATATATTAAGATCATTTTTTATACATCATAACCAAGCCTTTTTATGTCTATCTTTATCTTTCTTAGCATAAGACAAATCTAATTCATCTACACTCATAGTTGGGTCTCTGGACGGCCAAAACTTTATGTGACCAAACCATATAAGGCAACTCTTTCTAATCTTATTTATCACTAGAGCTACTCAAACCTTTTCACATATATATTGATTTCACATTTTATCTCTAAGAGTAATGCCACGCATCTACATTAGCATTCTCATCTCTGTAACTTTTAACTTAATTTTATGCTTCTCTTTTATTGACCAATATTCTGCACCATAAATCATTGTAGGTCTTATCACCATCTTGTAAAATTTTCCCCAAATCTAACGGGTACTTTTCTATCACATAACAGACCAGATGCTTTCCTCTACTTCAACCATCCAACTTGAATTTTACTAATAACATTCCTATCTATTTCACCATCATTTTGAACAATAAACTTAAGATATTTAAAAGCGTTCTATCTTTTTTTAATAACTTAATCACCCAAAGTCTTACACTAGATTTTCTACAACTAAAATTACAGTCTATATATTCAGTTTAGATTTACTCAAATGAAAACCTTTGACCTCCATAATTCAACTTTCTCTTGAACTCCGTCTCTAATATTATCAACAAAAGAATGTCATCAACAAAAGCATATATAAAGGTGCATCCTCTTGTAAATATCTAGTGAGAACATCCATAATTAAAGCGAAAAGATATGGACTTGAAGCTAATCCTTGATGTAATCCAATTGAAATAGGAAAATATTTGCCAATCTTTTCTTGTGTTTAAACACAAGTAACAGCTCTAGTATACATATTCTTAATAACTTGGATATAACCAATACTTTTTTTAGAACACTCCAAAGCGCTTCTCTTGAAACTTTATAATATGCCTTCTCTAAATCAACAATATCATATGTAGATCCTCTTTATTTTCTTTATAATTCTTCATCAAAGGTCTCAATAAATGTATAGCATCAATAGTAGACCTATCTAGCATAAAATGATTTTGAAAAATATTTGTATCATATACCGTAACCATTACTCTCTCCCATAATTTTTATGTTTACTTAACTCCTCTATAATTTGCACATCTTGTGCATCACCTTTATTCTTAAAAATAAGAATCAACAAATTCTTTCTCCACTCTTCTGATATCTCTTTTTAGTCTTTAAAATAATATTAAAATGATTATAATAATATGTAAGCAAATGTCTCAAATAAAAAAAAATTAAAATTTTATTATAAATTTTAATATTAAAATAATAATGTAAAAGTGTTTATTTTATGAATAATAATATTTAGAGTGTTATATATATATATATATATATATAATAGTGATGGTGTTATTTTTAATAGAATAATAAAAAATTGAGTATTATTTAAGTAAATATAAAATTTTAGATTATTATATATATGTAAATATATAAGAATTATGTATACATGTAAATGCTCCAAAAAATTTTGTTTGCTTCATTTAATTTTTTAAAATGTTTTGTTTTAAAAATAATTAAATACTACCTAAGCTTCTTGAGTAGAATTCAGTTACTCATTTTTATTTTTACCTTGGATATAAGGAGATTGCATAACTATGCTGATCTATTACTTATTATTTTACAGCTATCACAACATAGTTATTATTTATGCTTATTCTATTTGCTTGTGTTTTCACTTTTTATTGTAATGTAATTATTTGAGCTATAAGTTTTTTTTTTTTTTTTTTTTTTTTTTTTTTTTAAGATTTACATACATTCCACACAAATCTTATGCATTTATATATCTAACACCCAAACTTAGATATTTATTTATCTAATATTTTCTTATATTTAAAAATATGTATTTCACAGGTGATGATAATAGTTTTGATATTGAAGATTGGAGTATTATGTATATATTCAATTCGATGCAGTCACAAAAAAAGCGTATAACATGATTAATATATACATTTAGACACCATGATTAATATTTTGTCCCCCACCCACAAATTTTTTTTAAAATAAGCATTTAAAATAAGCATGGCTAAAAAAAATTTTAAATAGCGGTCGCCGTTTAACGAAGGCGCCCCAAAAAAAAATTACAAACCGAGATCGGACGAGCGATCTCGTTCGTTTTCTGTTAGTACCGGCCGCTCGAACCGCCTTCCCTCACCTACCATCACGAAAAGCGTACCGATGACCGCTTCGAGATCGATGGCGGAAAGTAAGGTTTTTTTTTTTTTTTTTTGAATTAATGAATAATATGTGAATGTGATTTGTATTTGTTATATTTTATGATGTTATTAGGAAAATGTAATGTGAATATTAGGTATTTTAGGTATTTTTTTTAGGTATTTTAGATTTTTTTGAGGTATTTTAGATATCTGTATGTGAATGTTTAAGCTTTTTTGCTGTTTTTTTTTTCTTTAAAAATAAATGAATAATATGTGAATATGATTTGTATTTATTGTATTTTATGAAGTTATTAGGCAATTGTAATGTGGATTTTAAGTATTTTAGGTATTTTTGGTATTTTTGACTATTTTTTTGTAAAATGAGAAATATGTTAATGTGATTTTGATAAATTGTGTGTTGTTAAGTTATCATTGAGTGTATTATATGATTAACTAGTTTTAGGTTGATTTCAGGCTAATGGAATCTGGATTTTAGGTATTTGAGGTATTTTCTTAGTTTTTTGAATTTTTTTTTTGTAAAATGAAGATTATCAAAATATGATGTTGATTTTTGTGTGTTATCATATGTATTATGTGAATAATTATTTTAGGGTTGATTTTAGGCAAATTGTAATAGGCTGATTAAGTAAACATCTGTTTGACCCATGATGCTTGTAAGTATCATTTTTTTAGTTCATCGGTACGACTATCTAGATTACGCTCCTGCAACGAATTATTTATGTCATTCTAACTAATTCATATAGTACTCATGAATCTAGCTAATTTAAGCAGTGCTCTTCATTCTCTCATATTTGATTCAAATATGAGTTCAAACATCAGTACTTGGTACTATATTATGGTAACTTAGTGTTAGTGACAATTTCTTCCCTGCGTATAATGGGAAAGAATCATATTAATTTCGCCGATTTTAGTAGCGTCTGAGAATAGAATCATGCATTCTAAAATGATTGATTTAGGATTAATCTCATATGTAGATTTCCTGTTGGTGCCAATTTTATTGCTACATCATTAAATGATGACGAAGTATGTAAGTCAGTCATTAATGCAGCGAATGTACAATCTCAGTTGTACATAGGCGGGTTGAAACCGGATGATACCAAAGTTCAAAATTACACTGAAGCTAAATTTCAACCAACTGAAGCATATCATTGGTAAGTTCCTTAAACTTCTTATCTGAGTATTATTTCTCATTTTAGTCTTACATACTATATTCAAATGCGCAGCACTGATAATCGAGATGTATCTTCATCTCCTATTCATGTTCATCATATTCCCTCGACTTCTGCAAGTATAGGTGAATATTGTAGCGATCAGGTTGCTCCTCTACAAATCGAATATGACGACTATGAAACAATGCTTAGTGTAATGAGTTCAGACACAGATGACAGTGAATGTGATATTGGAGAACAACAATATCCAAACACTGGAAACAGTCGGTTACTCAGAGATTACTCAAATAAAACAATCACTGTTGAAGACACACATATGAATGACTACAGCTTCAGGCTGAGGATTTGATGAATTGAACTTTGATGGCCTCTCAGACAATTTCCTCAAAGCCATTAAGTGAATAAGGAATTTATTATATAAACAAATAATAAATATGTGCTTTTGATTCTAATAAACAGTTCTATAGGCATTCATTGTCATAGTATATGCCATGTTTGTGGCATCTACATGCCATGCAGCAAGAGGTTTGGTATTTTGATGCGGTGATTTTCACAGCCACACACATGTTCGAAAGATGGCAAAATGTACGCATTTTATTAGCCACATCTAACACATAATTAGATGTGGTTGGATTTGAGGGAAAATTATAGGTCGTATGGAATCAAAATTTAACATTATAGTGTCCTACATGAAAGCCTGGGATGCACGCAGAAAGACTATACAAGCTATATTTGGTAGTTGGAAATAGTCATACCATTTTCGGATTACTTGTGACGTATGTATGTAGTTATGCGACCGGTCGCATTCACTCAAAATCAGTCATTTTGATTTTTTTTGGTCATTTGGACCTTCTATAAATTACAAATTCTGATTAGTCTTGATGAGATTTTTTCTTGGGAAAGAATCTGAGGTACTCTAATTGATGTTGGTATTGATGCTAATAATGGTTTGTACCCTCTAGCATTTGTAATTGTTGAAGCAGAATGCAATGAGTCCTAGAGTTGACTTATCATGATATTGCAAGACTTGATTCCATTTATATGCACTAAGCCCGATTTATGCATTATATCTGACCGACATTTTGGCTTAGTGCGTAGATGTCGTGAAATTTTCCCTTAAGCAAAACACCGCCACTATTTACGCCATCTTAGAGAAAATTTCAAAAGGCTTAACTATGGGAATCTAGATCTTTGAGTTTGTGTCTTTGAAGATGTATGTGGGTGTCTGTGACATTCATATTCACACATTACATTCTGGACATAAGGAATATTAAACCAGACTGAGTGGATGCTTGCTGAGATGTGTGAGTGGAAGTCATGAAATAAGCAATTTATATTGCGAGCAGACCGTTCTTGATGCACGATACGATGTTCGAGAGTGGCTGTAAATTACCCCGACTTATGGATGGGTGTTGCTTGATCTTGGTTTTGGGCCATTTATTCTGATCTCGACTTGATCACACTCCTTAGTTGGCCGGTCACATGAACGAACACATTTCATTTGGCGGTTGATGAGATGATTACTTGAGCGTGGACTAGGTTTTATTAATGGACCTTCTATTAGGCGATGGGTATCTTGACACGATTGTTGGGATGAGCTTATGGAGACATCGAGCATGATGTGGTATCACAAAATACCATGTTACATCGACATTTCGCGACGGCGCACAGGGACACAACCTTGCCTTTACGCTAGTTGCAATGGAGATTTTATAGGGATTCATATTTGGATCTATCGGATCGACTTTCGATGCACGAACCATCTTTATTATTATTGCTTCCTCATGTCAGATACATCCGGGTCAAAGACACATCTACAGTACTTACCGTTGCTAGCTGATTTGAGTTTGTTTAGCAGGTACTCCATTGGAGCAGCTGTGTTAGCACACATATATAGAGAGTTGAATGATTCAACTAGGCCAAAGTGGACGAATATGGCAGGATGTCTGCATTTACTCAGTGCAGTGTGGAAAGCATATTATACATGTTGGACCCACATTGGAGGTACCTTTTCCACGAGTTGGAGTGCGGCGTTGGCGTGGAATGAGGGTTACGAGAGAGATGACACCTTGTTAATGTATAAGGTGAGCTAGATGGTTTACTGAGTCGGGTATCGTAAGTGTACATTTGATTCATATTTTTTACCTAATCTTCGTATGACATATATTTTTTAATGATATTGTAGGTGATATATGGGAGCCTTACGGCAGGCGTCATTGCGAGTGGCGGATATACGTTTCTGGCAAAATTTGGCTCGCTCGGGTACCATTGATTAACTGGAAGATAATTAAGTGATACCTCCCAGATCGTGTCCTTAGACAGTTTGGTCTTTCACCTAGGGTCGACTTGGAGCCTATAGATCCTTCATTTCATCGGGTCGATGGTCGGGGGAAGGCTGACGTTGACTGGGTTGAGTACCACCAGGGTTACATATCATAGTGGGAGGCCAGACATCCTTCAGTTGTTGCTGTAGATGCGGTTCCACCTCCAGTTGACCCAGCGATTAGTTGGTACATAAGGTGGTAGGCCGGGCCTCCTGCTCAGCTCACCATTCCACCTATCACCTACTATCCTCGAGCTTCTGGAAAGAGATTGATGGTAAGTATTGAAAAAATATTTGCTAATCAAATATCTATATGTTGTGCAACTTAAATTATATACTTGACTCTACAGCGTGAGCATATCTTGGACACACAGGATATTTTTCAGCCTTATTTTGGGAGAGACTTGGACACTGATTTTCAGCATTTCATCAATACCTATGAAGAGTTATGCAGTAAACTACAGAAGGACATGCACATATCATATAGTCTGAGAGATACTGAGATGGCCGGTTCTTATGCGACACCTTCATCTTCTCCACATATGTAGGATTTGAGCGGTCCATCGATATGTCGGTCCATCTGATTACCCATATGACACACCCTCGTACCCATCGAGAAGCCATGTTGGTCCATTTCGTCATGGCAGACGGCCTCCTATGTATCCTCACCCATCTACATGTCGCGATTGCGCACCCATTGTCTCCTTTTAGCCAGGACCACGATAAGAGATAGCTGATGTTACACCCCTCGATGCTGAGCGTGACGGTTGGAGGCGAAGTGTGGCATCGGCGGCCATCTCACCAGATCCTCGACCGCTACACATCATACTCGAGGGTAACACACTTCCACTAACGCGTTGTCGTTAGATGTCCTCGTTATTCGTAGTTGTAGATCATTTGATAACTTAATAACATTACGTCATTGTTTTATATTTCTATGTATCGCATATCGTGACACCGTTTATCTATGTTACATATTTTCAGTTTAAGTAAATTGCATTCTTTCCAGTTTATCTATGTTACACCGTTTATCTTATTGGTATTGAACTGTCAGACTTTAGAAATTTTGGAGAAGTAGATAACGGCTATGAATTTATTATGTTTGTAAATTTTTTTTGCAAATTATGTAATGATCTATCCACTATTACTATTTTGAATCCATAATTTTCCACAAAAATTGCTACGCAACGATCCAAAATCACATCTCTGTGTCAACATAAAAGTCATGTGAAATTTTGTGCCGATTCCAACCAAATAAGCTAAATTCGACAAGATGGCTCAGACGACCAAAATAATGTTGGTGGTACTTATTCAAAATTACCTAAGATTTTTCAAACTTTGGCGAAATCTGTTATGCAAGGAGCCACAATCGCATTTTTGGGCCAACATAAAAGTCGTGGAGAATTTGTGGCAATTCCAACGATGCCAAGCTAACTAAATTCTAACAATAGACGACTCCGATATGTCCATAATATCGCAGCTGGTCGCAATATTCAAAATTGTGTCCCAGCTTTTCAATAGAAAATACGAAATCTACTATGCAAGGAGACACAGTCGCATTTTTTGATCAACATAAAAGTCATGAGAAATTTTGTGCCAATTCCAACAATACCAAGCTCTTCGACAATGAAGGCTTGATGCGATCAAAATATGGTCAAATTTTTTTTTTTTAAAAAAAAAAAAAATTCAGGGAGTGTAATTTTAGTTGTAGAAGTTTTAGTAGTAGTGTTGTGACTTTAGGTGATCAAGTCATTAATAAAAGTGAGCGAGGATATTTAGGCTCTATTGTTCAAAATGATGGTGAAATAGATGGAGATGTTATTAGTAGAATTCAAGTTGGATGATTGAAGTGGAGGAATACATCGATATTATGTGATAGAAAAGCTCCACTTAAACTTAAGGAAAAATTTTATAAGATGGTGGTAAGACCAATGACTTATATGCAGAATGTTGATCAATAAAAGAGAAGCATAAGTTAAGTATTACGAGAGATGATGCTCAGTGGATGAGTGGCTTTACTCTTAGAGATAAAATGCGAAATGAGTATGTTCGGGAAAAAGTTGGGTAGCTCTGGTGGTAGATAAGATTAGAGAGAGTCGCCTTAGATGGTTTGGCCACATAAAGCGTCACTTGATTAGGAGAGAGATGCATTAGATTTACTTATGTTAAGAAAGGTGAGAATCTAAAAGACTTGGTTAAGATGTATAAAAAATGATCTTAGTATCTTGAATTAAATGAATTTGACATAAAATATGACACAATGGAGACGAAGGATTCATGTAGTAACCCCACCTAGTGGGATTAAGGCTTCTTGTGTAAAAAAAAAAATTGGCCGGTTGCCGTTTAACTGAGCTATATTCGACATGATCCTGTTAAACAGACAACTGTTTCTATTTTAAAAAAATTTTTTAAGCCACTAATTAAAATTTTAAAGGTGCTTATTTTAAAAATTTAGCGTATTTTTTCCCCCACCCCCAGCCCTTTTTTTTTTCTCCCACTAACCTCCCTTGCTACCCTAACGGTAACCCGAATCCCTTCTCCTTCGTCCACGCCATTGCCTTCTTCCATTCTGCAGGGTTCGCCTCACCATCCCCCACCTCCACGCCATCCAATCCACCCCTCCATTATTGGACCCTTCGCCATCCTAACGCTTAAAGCCACCTTTCCCTCTCCTTCTATGGCTTCCATGCCAACCCCACATGGCAACGGCCCTCCTACCTCCAGACCGACTTCGATCCTTACATCCATGGCCTTTTCTTCCAAGAGGAGTGCGTCATTGCAACGATGCAGGCGGTGATGGTGAATCGAATCCTGGCAATGTTAGGGTTAGGTATGGAGGGTTTGAAGTAAAGATGGAGGAAAGTGCATTTGGAGGAGAAGGATGAAGGCCCGTGTTCTCATCAATGGTGCTTTCATTGAGAACTTCTCGCGACAGAGAAGGCATTGTCGTTCTGATGTAGGTACGATCATCTCTTTATTTTGAATTCTTTTTTTGTTGTTGTTGTTCTTTCACCCTTCTCCATGAACCATCAACTATCAATTTTAGTAGTAGCCATGGCAGAGGGGATACAGAAAACATTAAAAATAATACGATTTCATGGTGTTTTTATGTAAAGCGGAGGCACAAATCATCAATCACCATGATCTTATCTGACATCACAAGCATTTAACGCACAGTAACAGCAAGACCAATAAAAATAAACAATGGAGGATAGTGCGATGGACAATTAACACAAAGGAAGCTGAAAAATGATCTGTAAGTGGATATATTTTCATTTTGATGAAGAATGCCAAAAGAGGTCACATTTATTTTAATAGCTACAAGTAATGAAAGAGAACAATCACATGAACTACCTGTTTTGTTCAATTCTAACGCCTAAATATCACATAATGACTGTTCACAAGTCAATTACAACGCCTTGGTGTGACAAAGTATAACTCAAAACACTATGTTTGGAAAGGTAAAAATCAAATTTTAGGATATTTAAACCTTAACTGATAGCAGTTCAACTCATAATTCATTCAAAATAGAATGGCCATAATCTGAAATTTATAGTTGCTCCACCCAAATTTTCAAAGTGTTGGTTGGAAATATCGACTCAAATGCATGATGGAGTTTATATTCCTAACTGTTAGTATTCATTTAGGGACATTCCTTTAAAATTTATTAATATATTTTTCTCAAACTAGTGGTTCAAATAAGCCGAGAGAGAGAGAGAGAGAGAGAGAGAGAGAGAGAGAGATAATAATGAGCCGAATATGGTTTATGCATCTTCAGCTCATTTAAAAATCAAGCTCAAAATATATATTCGCATTTAACTCGCTTAACAAATGAATCGAATGCAAGCTTTTTAATGAGATAAACACGAGTTATTCATGAGCTCATAATCATGGTGCTTATATTCATAATTATTAGTATTCACTTATCAATATTTTTTTAATTAATTGATATTTTCTTCCCATATTAGGGTTGTAAAAAGTCGAATTTGAGCAAGTTGAAGTTTTTTCATGTTCGACTTTTTTGAAATTTAGCATGTTTGTGTTTAGCTTATATTTGAAATTATTACTAAACAATATATTTGTGTTTTACTAATTACAATTTAAATTTAACATAAATCAAACACATACACAATATATATATATACCCAAAAGTATAAACTTATAGATGAGGATCAATCACTTTATATCCTTATATCAGCATAATTTTTCTATCCATTATTTTAACATTATGAACTAATGAATCAAATACAAGCTTATAAATGAGATAAACATGAGCTATTCATGAATTAGAACTTTTTTGACAGCCCTATCCCATATAAGGAGAGTGCAATGTTGGGAGTTCGATGTCCAAAGTTGTTAAGTCCTTTTATAACTACTTACAATGACCTCATAATAGAGTTGTCATGACGAAGAACTCATATTAAACTTTACAATAACTCATTTCCTATCTTTTAAGTATATTTACATCCCTATGGTTACCCTTCTATTAAAAAAACTAAAATTAAAATTTGATGTTGGAGTAACCCAAAAAGGGAAAAGCTCATTTTTTTTCTTCTCTGTTATTATAAATTCGAATGAAAGATGTGTATAACACTCGAATGTCGAATATCATACATATAACCAAATTTCTATCATGAACAAATTTCCTTTATGAAAAGTATGGGTTACTTGGTGAGTTATATCGTGTTATTATTTTCTCTAAACTAGATTGGAGATTTCATTATCTTCAAATTTGTATGATAGAAGAGGATATATTTAAAACATCATTTTCAATCTTGAATAACACTATGAGTTTATAGTAATATCTTTTGACCTAACTAATGGACCGATAACTTTTCAAAGTATTGTAAATAACATTCATCATCATTGCTTATGTCATTTCTTCTTCATTTTCTTTGATGATAGTTTGGCTCATAGATCACATATATGACACATCTTCAAATTGTAATAGTCACTCTTCTACACTCATGTTATTTACAAAACCTAGCAATTATACATTTCCTTAATTCCATATAGAGTACTTGGGTCACATCATTAGTGTTGAAAGTGTAGCACCAAATTTGATAAAGATATAGGCTGTTCAATCATTTCCATCCCCAAAAAAAATTAGGAGGTTTTAGGTTTAATATACAACAACAACAACAACATGCCTTTATCCCACTTGGTTATTGAATCTTTTTTTTTTCCAATGTGTCCTATTAAGTATCATATTCTCATTTAATTTTAATAAATTAAGGTCATTTTTTTACTTCCTGTCTTTTAAGATCTACATCTATCTTTCTTAATATATGTCAAATCTAATATATCTACTCTAAGGGTGTCAAAATTTCGACTCATTCGAAAATTGGTTGGTTGACCAATAATTTTGTCGCGTTGAAGAAATTGACCCATTTAATCGGGTCGGGTTCAAGTTGATCCCACCAATCTGAAATTGACTCGCTTTTGACCCACCAACTCAAAATTGACCTGATTTTTATCTAAGAACTCAAATTTGACTCAATTTTGACTCGATTTTGACTTAAAATACTTACCTAAATAGATCATTCGGGTCGTGTTAGGTCAATCGAGTTGAAGTCGAGTTGAGTTCGGGTTGAAGTTTTTAACCCATTTAATAAATGGGTCGTTAGTCAAATTTAGATGACCTCCGACACAATTGACACCCCAAATCTACTCTACTAATTTTGTCATCAGACGGTTGATGTTTCATATGATCAAATCATCCAAGACAATTCTCTCTAATCTTACCTGCCACTAGAGCTACTCCATCCTTCACATATATAGTCATTTCTCATTGTCTTTAAGTGTAAATCCACTCATCCACCCAAGAATCCTCATCTCTATAATAATTAACTTAATTTTATACCAACTTTTTGCACCATAAAGTACTGAAGGTTTCACTACTATCTTATAAAATTTTCTCTTAAGTCAAAAGTAGTACTTTCCTATCAGACAATAGGTCCAATGCATTCCTCCACTTCAACCATTCAACTTAAATTCTACTAATAGCATTCCCATCTATATCACCACCACTTTGGACAATATACCTGATATATCTAAAATATTCACTCTTTTTAATGACTTGATCACCCATTGTCACCACTCTGCCACTAAATTTTCTACAACGTAAATTATAATCTATGTATTTGATTTTATATCTACTCAAACGAAACCCTTTAGACTCTAAGGTTGATCTCCAAACTTAAAAGTTTTTCTAGAGCCCCCTCTCTAATCTTATTAACAATAAGAATATCATCAGTAAAAAACATACACCATAGTACATCCTCTTGTAAATGTCTAGTAAGAACATCCATAACTAAAGGTAAAAAATCTAGGCTTAAAACCAATCCTTATGTAATCCAACTAAAATAGGAAAATATTTGATCAATCTTCCTTGTGTTTGAACAAAAGTGAGGTCTCTAATATACATATCCTTATTGTCGTGAAAATAAGCAATAGATCGATTTGTGTCCATTTGTACTACTCTTGATGTCTCTTTGACATCTTTGTTATCAATAGATCAATTTTGTGGGGTTCTGAAGATGATAATAATATCAAATCTTTTAAAAATTAGGAAGATTTACATACATACCAAATAATTCTTGTGCATTTACATATCTAAAACTTAAAATTTGATATTTATTTATGTAATAATTTTCTATACTTTAAAAGGTACAATTTAAGTATAAAAAAGTGAAAAAAAAGTCTTCTATTTATTATTATTTAGTCATATTTTAATAATTTTAACTAAATTTTTTAATCATTTTATTAGATAACTCGTATTAATTCCCTTGATCGTATATTATTTTTTAAACATTTAATTATTTTGATGAAATGAGAGTTAAGTGATGCTGAGCTTATTAAACTTTTTTTAATAAGATGCTTATTTTAATTATAAGCAATTGGGATTCAAAGAACATTTGAACCTTCGAATAATATTTAAAAAATTTATTTTTATTTCAAATAGTTGATTTAGGTTTATTTAAATATGAATTAAAATACCTTTAGTGATATCAAACTCATCTCATTAAAATATTTATTTATGCTATTATTTTTAAAATTATAATCTTAAATTCAAAAATATATCACACAATTTTTATATATTTATATATCTAATAGGTAAACTTTAATTTTTACATTTATAATATCTTAATCTTTAATATCACATCAAAAATATTATCATCACTCATTTTTTACAATTAAAATATACTTTTTTTAAATATAAAAAATAAAAAATAAATAAATATCTAATTTTAAATATTAAATATATAAATACATAAAAATTATGTGATAAATCTTTCATAAAAAAACTCAAATTAAAGTCAACTTACATAATAATCAAATTGGATTAACTTAAATTTTAATTAAATCATATTAGATCAAAAATATTGAATTTATAATTTGATTTTTTTTAAAATTTATGATTAAATTATATTTTTAGCAATTGTAATTATATCAATCTAATATCCGGTTAATCTCAACCCATCAGAATTTAATTTATTATTAAGATCAATAATATACATAACACAAAATTTTAATATTAATAAAATTAACACTATTTTTATTTTTATTTTTTCTCAAATTCTGAACAGTTTCATCCTAGCATGTGTATTAAAAAACAATATAAATATAAATTTTAGGAGGATTTATGTATATACTCAAACTTTATTTTACATATCTAAACTTTAGATATTTACTTATCTAATATTTTTTTATGCTTAAAATTGAAGTTTAGATGTTAGATATATAAATAAAAGTTTGTATATAGGGGTGTAATGTGGCGAGCATAACTCTTGTTTGTGTTACGTTTGAAAATTATTCTGCTTATTAGATTCTGAAATACCGAAATTCCACTGTTAGGTGTTCAACTGGTTTGAAAATCGCTTTTGTCCGTGTTATGTTCAAATTGGCCAATCAATAATCAGAAAAATCAGATGGAGGATTCAACTTGCTATCCACCTATCTTATATTTTGTGATAAATAATTGTGTTAGTATATATTTGTGATAATAATATAATATAATTTTTTTATTTGAAAATCATCACGCGAACACGTTGAATGATTATTTATGTTCGTTTATATATCGAGCAAAATAATCGTTATGTTATTTATTAACGAAATGTAACAGTTCTTGGCCAGAATCTGAGCTTTGTGAATAATGAACTTTTTTGACAGCTTTGTGGTATATATGTAAATCCCCCTAAATTTTATTAATGGTATGCTTTGTACTTTTATCGAATGCGGGTTGAGATTTTTGACCTAAACGGGTCGGATTCAAATTTATCGGGTTTCCTAATCGAATCCGAACCGTGGCTGCCACATTGCCACTTATTTGTCGATTGGTCATTTCTCTTTGGCCATTCTGATTCCCCTTCTTCCCTTCTCCCTTCTCCATGGACGTTGCACGGTACCTCCTCTTCCTCTCCCTCCTCCTTTACTCCCCTCCTCCTTCCTCATCCTACTCCCCCATCGTCGGCACCAAACATGGCCCGAAGCAGTTCCACTCGATTCTCTTCATGAACTACAGCGGGCTTTCGCTGATTGACCTGTGGTACGATTGGCCCAATGGCCGCAATTTCAACATAGTCCAGGACCAGCTCGGTGGGCCGCCCCTATACGACCTCGAATGGAACAATGGTACTTCCTTCTTCTACACTCTCCCCAACACGCCCTCCTACCTGCCGCTCCGCTCAGCTCCCCGTCGGCATCCTTCGCCCTAATTGGCTCGACGGCGCAACCTACCTTGGCCAATTCACCGTTGACGGTTTCCTCTGCAACGGCTGGGAGAAGGTCGAATTCATCCGCTATTACGAGGACATCGCCACCCGCCGGCCCGTTCACTGGGTCTTCTACACCGGTGAGATTATAATTATCTCTTTGGTATAGATAATTAAATGTAGGGTTTGGGGGAAATTTTCTTGATTTTTGATGCAGGTAGACAAGCTCATGTGATGACTTTCGAGGTCGGAGCAGCGCTCAACGACGACAAGTGGCAGGCGCCGGCTTACTGCTTTGAGAATGGAGGGGACGAAAAGCTCCAAGGCATTACAGGCGCTGAAACTTTTGAGGATATGACTCAGATCAGGTTTCTATGAGCTTAAATTATATCATCCATTGTCGTTTGTTTAAGTTGTTCCTGTAGTCTACAATTAAATCAGTAAGTCAATAAACTGAATTTCTAGTCAATGTATTGAACACGAAGAGGGTATTTGGTTCTGAGTTCCAAATTTATTTTTTAAGGAATAATAAGGAAAGAAAAGAGATTAAAGAATTGGAAGTTCTCCTGCCATTGTCTGAATGTTGCAAGTTAACTCTGCATAGAAGAAATGGAAACTGGGTTAAGTTGCTGGATGTTAAGGGTTTTAGATTATAGAATGAACGTGTGCTTGATGAAAGAGGAGAGGTTTAACCTTGGAGAATCTAGGTAGAAGGGCCTTGCTTGGCTTTCATCACTAGTTCTTCTGTTGTTGGGCCAATAATGTCGTTGGCTCGCTTCAGGGGGACACAGTAGATCCGACCTATGGAGTCCTGCATTAAAAGTAGATGATTGTTATGGAAATTTGAAATATTTAGGATTTATTTGAAGGGAAAAAGTTTTAGCTCCTAATCAAATTTTTAGACAATATAAATTTTGATTAATCTTGTATATATTGTATTCATTTCAAAATAAATTTTGAGATCATTCTAATCATAATTTGATTGAAATATTCTCGCTCTTGGCTAAAAAAATGTTGAGCAAATTCTCTAAAATAATCACCAAAAGTAATAGTATTTATTTTGCAGTGGATTGATTATACTTACATTGTAGATAATTAGATAGGTCGATAGTTTAAGGTTAGCCAGGGATGAACATGAAATTGTCATAAGTAGTTTAACAAAAATTACTTAGGGAAACTAACAGTAGAGTGAATGCACCTCTCAAGTGAAATAAAAGTAAATGGAATCATAAGCTTATCACTGTTGAAAATAATTGTCATTAAAACTTCAGTCTCTAAAACTCAATGATTAGTGCAGAATGCAACTTTCCGTTCAGTCTTAAATCCACAGCAAACATCCAAAAAGTAGAGTTTGTTGTTTAAGCCTCGTTTGATTCCCTGTTTTCAATAAGTTGCATTCTTTAAAATAACGTTAATAAATTTTTAAATCTGTTTGAATTTTCTGCACTTTTTGCAAAACGTCGGTTCTCTCTCTTTATAAAATAACGTTTACATACATCGTTTTAAAATTGCTTTCTTAAAAATTATTTTAAAACAACTTTTTTTAAAATTAAAAGCTCTCAGTCATCTACACATTCTTTTCCTTGTATTAAAAGAATGAATACTACCTTCCATCCTTGCTAAAGCAATAGTACAAGTTTCCTACTAATAAGGAAATTTTTGAAGAAAAAATCCCTTGAGGCACATGAAAAATTAGGCTATATAGCTTTATTGATTTATATCAACAAAAAGAATTTCTCAACATCTCAATAACATGAAACAACTAGGCATCATAATTAGAATCTTCATAAATAGATTGTGACTTCGGGAAACTCGGTAAAGTTTAGAATGAAGTTAAGCAAGGAGTAAAATTAATAAAAAGCTCACCCTGAATGATGCCGGTTTCTCTAACTTCATCTTGGACTTCAAAATTACATTTTACACCAAACTCTTCTTGAATAAGTTCTTCGCACCTGATATCTAGATCCTACATTACAATTTACAGCACACATTAATAATTGAATAATGGACATAAAAAAAATGAAAATTGGAGTTGGAGCTATACTTCCACTGTAGCCTTTCCTTGTTCCATGAGAATAAAGTAGGAAATTATAACCTCCTTGACCTGCACAAAGAAATAAGAAGATAACACCTAAAATTACACAATTTAAAATGAATAGTAAATGAAAATGTTCTTCATGATATTTAAAAAAAAATTCTGTTTGTGAGGATAATTTTGATTTTGTGCTCACTTCACATAAATGTAGAATAGTCCCTCTCCCACTATCCAATTGTTTGTCATACATGGATTGTGTTATTAGGTTCTGGTAAGTCACCATATTCTGCTGAAAACTGCACAAGTCCCAAAACTTTATAATGAATCCCTGTGAACTAGTTCAGACATAAACTATTAGATCTGCTACTAATAATCACAGGAAGCTAAGATTAATACCATGAAAAAATATTGAAATCAATAGAATATTTATCAAAATGAAAAACTTTTCGACTAGAATATAAAGGAAGGGAAATTAGATTAAGACAGTAGAAGCTACCATATAAGTCATTGTGTCTGTCATCATATCTAGCGCACAAACTACGCAAAGTTATGTAAAGAGACAACAGAAAAATCTGCACAAATGCAGAAACCACATCCAACTGCAACATCAGACACTATTTGGTGTCATATTATAGTTATTATTTTTCCCATGTTAAAAAAACAAGTTATGCAAATTTAGGGTGCATTTGGGACAACTTTTTTGCTACTTTGCTTTTTTAGAAACAATCAAAAAAATAATGATTGTATTTAGTTAAGTTGTGGAGTAATTTTTTCTTCGAAGAAAACACGTTATGCAAATTTAGGATAAGTTTGTGACAGTTTTTTTAATGTTTTGCTTTTTAAAAAGAAGTCAGAAAGTAACTACAGCTGTATTTGGCTACCAATTTTTTTGATTATTTTCAAAAAAATTTGTGGTGAAAAACTGCTTTTAAGAACCAGAGATGTTAAGAGTGATGGTTGTCAAAAAATTATTGTTTGAATTTTTCAAAAAAAAAAAATTTTGTAACACGATAATTTTTCAAAAAAACTGTTTTCCTTATAGTAGTTTTATAATTAGTTATTCAAGAAGCTACAGCTGCTCCCCACATAGACTCTTAATCACCGGTAGACCTTTGCGGTAAGGTTGCTGCAGTGGTTGAAACGGGGGTGAGGAGCACCGCTCACAGGGGTTCAGAGGCTGCTTTGGGGTTGGAGCCTTTGAAAGGTATCTAATATTTGTGGTTACCATAGAAGAGATACGGCCTTATATTATACAAGAGATATTAGAGATGTATTTTTCTCTATATTCAAATCAAAATAAAAATCTTAAGTCGTGACAATAGGACGTAGCCATCAATTTCTAAAATTCTTCTTTGTTTATGCGAGCTGATCTTGTTTACCATTTCTGTTGTTTTTCGCTCTCTGTATTTAAATAGTTTTCATCTGTTCCCCAACTTGTTTGTCGAGTAACCTTTATCAAGGATGAATCCTAGTTTTTAATCATTTATAGCAAACTATCAGTTTTCCCTTTCTATGTTCAATCTAAGAAAAGTAGCAGCATCCATTCACCAGAATGATAAAAGCGCAAAACTTCACTGCATCAGAAATTAGCATCAACTCTAATTTATTAAAATTGGTGGTGGATAAGGAAATCTTTCAGAAAGACCTAACAAATGATCTTAAAGTCAAGAATCAAAATATCTAATGTTTTTTTTTCTGCTTATCAAAACATCAAATATATGCTATTGACTCAATTTAAAACTTGGCAGTAACAAACAACTCTACCCAATTCAAATAGATGAAGAAGAGAATACTTAACGAGAAGTATATCTTAGCACAATAACCAATTAGACCAGAGAGAATTGCTGCAACAACCCATATATCTGCTTTAGGCATTTCAAGTGAACTGATAAGCGTAACCTGGGAAAAAAAATTAAGTAATAATAAATGAAAAGTTGAAATAATAGCATTAGAGTAAAATTATAAATTTTCAGAACTTACTAGCCCAATTACAACAGAAACCAGGAACTTGACCCAATCCATTGGAGTTAAACTTGGGTTTTTCTTTTCAGGCTACAAAATCAATCATTCCAATTTGTGAATAGTAAATTTCTGGCCTTGATGATATGCTTATTTGAACTATGTTAATTCTGATACAAAAAAATTTTTTAAAAAAAACATTAGGCAAGCATTTAGCAGAAACACTTACCAAAACTAACTCCATGTCAGCCATTGGAATGTTCTTAAAATGCTTCACAAAAATTCCTCTATCCTTCTTAGCTTTATTACTGGCCCTTCTGCAGGACAAACATTAAGATTCAACTGTAAATTATCAAAGATCGAAAACATATTGAATTTTCTCAACTTGAAGACTTATAGTAAATAGTCCCTGACTATTTATTTGTGTAATTTAATCTCAAAATTTCACATTCTCCAATTTAGTCCCCAACTATACAAAATTGATCCAAAATGGCCTCTCATATAGTGATACAATATTGATCTCAATTTAATCTCGAGATATCATTTTAAAGCAATTTTATAATCAGGGATTAAATGGGAGAAATAAAAAATGTGATACTTTGAGACTAAATTGGCTACATGAAAATAATCGGGGACTATTTTGGGATTTAGCCCTATCAAAATATTATGGAATCTCTCTAAGAACAAGGTCATATCACATTTATTTTTCCAAAACAATGCATATATTTCCGTTACCTATAAATAACAATCATCCTGTCAAAAGTTGGTTCTTGTATTGTGATATTTCCAAGCAGATTCTTCATGCTGTGACAAACAAGAAAATAAGAGAACTATTATGAGGACTTGATGATATTTAATAAACTAAATACCAGAAAAGGAGAAGTAATTACTACCTTAATTCCAGCTTTTCAAGACGAATGCGTTCCACATATAGATCTTCTTCCTTGTCAGCAGTAACTTCATCAGTTTTCTTTGCATCCATTATGGTGGCATCACTGATTTTCGGGAGAAGAGTTTCTCAAGCCTATAGAAATCATCAAATTTCTTTAGAAGGTGCTTTCAAAGATTAGGTTGAAGAAAAGGTGAATCTAAACAGCTTACTTTGTGATTTTAGAAGCCAAGACCATGTTAGCTATGATCACATCCAATTTCTCGATAAAAAAGTAATCTGTGGTCCGGTCTATTCCAATGCCACGACGAAAGATCACATACTACATACAAAAAAAGAGCAGAGAAGTAATAAGTGATCAAAAAAAAGTAGCACAATGAAAGAATTAGATACATCACAAGTCATGAAAAGAAATGTAGGTTATAAATTCATACTATCTTGCAAGGCTTCTTGTTAATACTTATGATATGACATAGAGACTAAATTAGAATTAGTTGCAGAGTGATCAAGGAGTTCATAAATACCATAAGATTACAACATGAATCACAGTCAAGTATGTATTTTCTTGTATTAGTTATGGATATTATACCAAAAGATATTCAAAATGAGGTACCATAGTGCATGCTATTTGCAAATGTTATCATTCTAATTAGTGAAATATCTAGCAAAATAAAAAGAAAATTAGAATATTTGAGAAAATATTTAGTAATTTTAGGATTAATGATACAAAGATCAAGTATGTTATGGAAATTGAGAATTATAAGTCAACAATGATTGATGATCAAATAGTACCTAGATGTGATATAAAATCTATTGTACAACAGAATGAGAATATAACTTCTAGAGTTCATATTAGATGGTTAAGATGAGTACCCTCATAAACTGTCAAAAAAACTTGCGTTACACAGATTTGAGTTTTAGGTTGACTAACAAATGTTGAGTGTGGTAGAAATGACAATTTTGAATTATATGTTTGCTAAAACGGGTTAAGATAGGTTGAAAAATAGTTATATGATAAGGATTCTGGAAGCACAAATCGAAGGCAAACTAATTAAAAATACTTTAGATGATTTGGATATGTATAACTAATGTCTACAGTATGTACCAATTAGATGAACAAAACAAGGCTCAAGGGGACTAAATGGGGAATGAGGGTTCACAGATATATTAATCACAAATAATTAGAATAAGATTGATGATGATGAACTTGTTTTCTAATGAATGCTTTCTAAGAAACAATAAATAAATTTTAACACAGATCACTTAGGCATAATCTAGCAAGCTATTGCAAAATAGAAGAGACAACCACGCATAAGATCATAGTCAACATTGTACAATAAAATCAAACAAATCAACAATAATCAACCTATAGTTTACAAGAATATACCCTCAAATATATTTATACAAGCAAATCTAGAGCCATCTAGGAATAAGAAATAATGCAAGAGAGGGTGAGAAAGTGTGTTTTTTCAAAAATCCATCAACTGATGTGACTGGGATTTAAGTACCAGAAAAAAAAAAAGTTTGTGCAAAGTCACTTCTTAACAAGCAATCTCTCTCTCTCTCTCTCTCTCTCTCTCTCTCTCTCTCTCTATATATATATATATGTAAGCCCTGCATTATAAATAGGTTGTTTCTGTTGATAATCAGTGACCTTAAGTCACAGTATAAGAGGCTTAGTCACAGCTGTAGTCCCCCTTCTATATTGCATGAATAAATAGTATTGAGCAAGTGGAAATCTTGTAGTTGGCTTCTCCACCAACTCCAACTCTTGACAGGCTGAACAATGTTCATCCTCCTTATAAATAACCAATAGCCATCTAGAAATATATTAAGAATCTTTCAAAAGACAAAGTAATAAAAGCTTAACATTTTCCAAACAATTAGGAGTTGTTTGAGAACACTTTTATATTTTGTTTTATATTTAATATTTTATTTTATTTTTATTTTTATTTTAATTCAAAATAAAATATGTTTGGTGGTGATAGTTGTATCCAAAAATACTCAAAACATCTAAAAGATTGTTTTGAGTGCTTTTAAAATAATATTATTCATTTTTAAAAATACACAAAATACATATATTTTAAAAATAACTTTAAAATAAAAGGAGTATTTACATACATAGCACATAATTCTTATATATTTACATATCTAACACCTAAATTTTAATATTTACATATATATATATATATATATAGCACCTAATTCCTTAATAGTACATCAAAAATAACACCTTTATTAATTTTTTAAAGTGAAATTAATTTTTCAAGCATAAAAGAGAATATATTTGTAAATATAAAATTTTAATTGTTAGATAGGTAAATGCATAAGAAAAGCTAAGGATAAGAAAAGATAGACAAAGGCACTTCCATGTGTAAATAAAACACGACAATAAGGATTCTTATAAGATTTATGAGATATCTTAATTATTTTTTTGAGATATTTGAGTAAATTTAATCATAAATTCATGCACACAATACATATGCAGGTCAGAAACTCAGGATCTCTTGATTGAAAGCTTAAGCTCTCAATCATTAGATTAAGGAGATTTGTATGGGATATTAATCTTTGCTTCTCCTCTTTAAAGGTACACAAAATTCAAGACTTATATTTACAAATCTAATATAGAGGCATGCACGGTTCCTTAGTAGAAGTTGCTGAATAAATTTATAATCAAGTTAATATGAGAGTATTCCGAAATTGATGTAGCAGATAGAAGCTAAATAACACTATATAGTTTTGCAAATTAAAGGAATTGACTAATATTATCCCAAATTTTTATTTTTCATCTGCAAATGCTGATTTAATAGTTAGATTAATTTCATAAATTACAGCATTTCGGTCTTCATTAAGTTTAATCAATGTTAGGAATCACTAAACCCATGATAATGAGTTTTTAAGAGATAAGGTCTGTGGATTAGCCCAGCCAAGTCAAGTATTTATTTATTCAAGTGCGTTCAATTTTTATTTTGAGCAAATTTAACTTGAGCTTGAACATGGCCTGAATTTTAAAATCTTATTCAAATTATTAATTTTTTAACTAATTTGAGCTGTAATCAAGTATTATCATATATTTGTTGTTACTGATTTAAATGCCCTGTTATTAGACATAAACGAATTTATTGGGAATAATTCATTAGATATTATTTTGTTCTGTGAAATTCAAATATTAATTTAAAGGTATTTTCATCTATGTGGGTGTATTTAGAAATTTATAAAGGACAGAGAATAAATTATCAATCAAAGAAGCAATTAAGCTTTTGGGTTAAGGTTTTAACAAGCATTTTATCATGTTTTTAATGAACTATTCATTAAACAACAAATAAGCATATTTATAATCATAAATTTTTGTTTAAGCTCAATCAATTTCTTAAATAAACAAACATATATAAATGAGACTGAGTTATTCATTGAATACACTAGTTCATTAGTAGCCATATGAGAGAGCAAGCTCAAAATGCAATAAATGTTAGAGAAATCCTGCATCCAGGATAAACAAATTTAGATAGTTTGTCAACCAACACATCTCACAACATTGTTGCTTAAAAAGCATGCTTAAAGAGACCATAAGTGTAACTTGTTGATAAACTCCTATTAAAATTTTGTGTCAATATAAAATATGCCAAGGATTAAATTTACGTAATTAGGTATTGAGATATTTTCTATCTGCAATACAAGATTTTGAGCATTTTGAGGTGAAAGTCTTAGAATTAATAAATTGTGCAAAATAAGAAGCATTATATTAATATCAAAATATGAAGTAAGAAGTAACATATAAAGATCCAAACACTAAATCATAAGTATCATACAAACATAAAAATAAAATCACAAAGAAATCAAAATAAATTCAACATAATAAGCATCTAATTCTTTCACTCCCAAATCAAAGTAAGAGCCCATTCAAGTAAAATTCAAGCTATGTTCGAATCATCAATTTGAATCTAATTTTGATTGAACTAGGTTCAAGTTTCAAAATGTTTGAATTCAAATATGTTCAACCCATCCTAAATCCTAAATACTTCACATTTAAAAAAGCCATTTACAAATACAAGATATCATTCCTCATTGGGTGTAATTTGGTCGAAATGAATTTTTTAGGGACATTTCTCAAACAAAAGCGAGCATATTTCTCTAATTATCACGCTATATAAGGCATAAAAAATCATATTTCTCAATAATAAAAATCAATTTTAGTGAATATGTTTTAGTTATACTTTTTCTTAAAAAATAATTTTAAATCTTAAATATGAGGTGCGCGTCTATTAAATTTTAAGGCGATGCATGTTTTGAAGTACAACTCACATACTAGAAGGCGTACAGCTCATGGTGAAAATTCTTTAAACTATGAGGTAGGTTGATCAATCATTTGCTTCAATATGAATAAATAGTAATCATCATCGTAGACTTGATAATTTAAGGCTACTTTTATGAAAAGTTTCTTCTCCATTTAATCTTGTCAAGTGTTATATAAGGTGCTTGCCACTTCTATTTTTTGCAAACCTCCCACTTTCAATCCTATTACTTTAATATAAATTGTATATTCCCAACAAGTTAGATCATCTTAAGCTCTCCTTTACAATCATATAAATTGCATAACCCACCTAAATCTATTTTCTACAATCATATCTTCAATATGTGTTACATTATACAATCATATATCACTCTATCCATTTTAGTTTTACTAATCATCTATAACATCTATCTTAGCATGGTCATATGTGTCAGTCAACTTGTTGGCAATTAGTTATTTATTCAATAATAAAAAATATAATAGTTAATCTTATTACAATTTTGAAAACTATAATTTGAAATCTTCATGATATCCTCTCATACATGAAAGTACTAAACAATATCCTAATCTATATCCCTATTTTTTATGATAGATTCAAAATATTTAAATCTATTATACTTAGTATCATTTGACCTTTTAGCAATATTTATTGAAAGTCATCCAAAAAAGCTACTAAATTGCCTACCATACATAAACTCCATTACTAATCCTATCTTTCTTATTTTCTAAAACTTTACTCCCTATTTTTAACATTATAATTTAGAAGTGATCATGCCCTTATAATTATGTTATATGCAAAATAACATACGCAAAACATGTCAGAACTTGAATATTTGTGTAAGCATTTGCTTATCTTGATTTTGTATTCTTCTTAGAGACTAGGGCAATTTTTTAGCTACTTTATTTTTCAAAAAATAACTATAATTGTGTCTGACTACTAGTTTTATGACTGTTTTTTAGAAAGTTTTGTTATGAAAAACTGATTTTAAAAACTGTATTAAAATGTGATGTTATTATCGACTTTTAAAAATATATATATTTATAACATCCACAACAACTGTCTAAAAAATTATTTTTCCTACAATAGTTTTACAACCATCTTTATAAAAAGCTGTAGCTACCCAAACAGACCCTTAGACAAAATATTGCTACATTGAATACAAAAAATTAAATAAGATTTAAGAATTCTATGAATCACAAAAACAAACTATATAAAAAAACATCTAAGGTAGTTACAATTTAGTTAGAGCTAAGATATGAAGAATAACATATATAATCCAAATTTCATTTTAAACGTTGGACTAATATAAATAATAACCAAATATGAAGCAACACAAATAAATATACAAACCTTATCTGAAAATAGAGGAAGATTTTCACTCTAAAATATTTTGTAAGCAGGCTCTTGTCAAGCTGAAATATCCACCAAAGGAAAAAAGAGAAGTTATGGAAGAGATAATAAATAATTCATACTGTTCAAACTTGTAAGGTAGAACCTCAACTCAGACCTTGGATTCGTCAACTTTTATTGGAAGGTTCAATAGATACTGCCCAGATTGTGCCACTTCTATCTCCTCGTCAGTCACCAAATTAAAGTTGCTTTTTTCCATTACCTGCTAAGAAAACTGAAGCAATTACAACCATAATAGTTTACAAGCAAAACATACTCCATAAATTGAATAAGAAAATGATAACCAGCATTTCAGTCTCTCAAGGTCTAATTTATATTTTTGAGTGCCAATTAATCTGATTGATAAGGATTAGTTTTGAATTTGAATCTCGTCTACACCATAATAAAATCTCAAACTTTAAGTATATTCTCTTATCTTTATTTACATGCAGAGCTTCAATCATCAAGAGTACTTTCTGTTAGTGCAATTCAATCAATATATAACACAACAGGACTCACCAAACATACTTGGCCCTTACTCTTAACTAAGCGAGTCCTTTAACTTGGAAGGCCACATCAAAAAGGACCTTCACCACCTTATAGGATTATTATACAAGCGTCTGTATTTGGATAGACTGCATATTTCCTTAAAAGGTTGGAAGGTCTTTGGACAAATATATCTTTTGTGCTCATATTTTGTGCCCTCTCTCTCTCTCTCTCTCAGTCAGGTGCAGCGAGCATAGATTGATACCATTGACAACGAGTCCAGCACTACAAGAGGTGGAATAGCAAACTCAAGGGAGTTCAATCAACGTGAGTAGGTTCATACATAAAGGAAAGCTTCTTTCCACTATTTATAATTCTCTGACTTGTAAAAAAAAATCATTTAAAATTTTAAAAAACATTCAAGAAGTGTCGAGTTAAAATATATAACAAGTAATAATCAAGAAATAAAAAACAACTCGTCGGAGTAGAGCAGCTTGCCCCATGTACTCACAGTCTACTCTGACCCTCCACGTACACTTCTTCAACGTCTCCAACAATTTGGGATTGTCAGGATCACCCATCAACTTGGGAAAAGATGAAGCCATCTCGAAATGTGAATGCTTGTCAATACGAGAAGCTGGAAGCAAATTCATGAGCGAAGCATCTCACGGACTCTTCAATTTATAGGCCAAGAACATCTCAATAGTCAAATCAGAGGTCGATTAAATAAACAAGTTCCAATTCGCCAGCAACCAAAATATCACACTAATCCGGGGGCAATATCCGACAAAAAACTGGCCACCTCACCAGAGAGCTCAACATAACTCCACCAAAGGTACTTGACTGTGGAACTCACTCAACTACTCGCCCATAGTGCATCTCTATGACTTACCCAACGTACTTGTTCCTACTCTTTTTTTTTTTCTTTTTTTTGGAAAATATGAGGGGATAAACCCCAATTTCTTTCCAATAAGATGATCATATACAAAAAACTAACGGTAATCCATATAGGACTGAAACGATCAAGAAGAACTAACATAACTGATCTTCTAGAAAACAGTAAAGACAAGAGATACACAGATTTAGAAAAAGAGAGAAAACTGAAGGACTCAGATCACAAAATTTATCTAAATCAGGATCATGTCTGCCAAAAACCAATATTCACCGGTTGCCAAAGTTGCCGTCCGTGAACCAATAAAGTAACAAAATATTTTTTTTTTTCATCTTGAACTGAGAATCAGACGGAGTAAAAGGAAAATTTGTTAAGTTTTTTAAGGAATCGAGCATATAATTTAGATTTTTTTGTTAAGTTTTTTAAGGAATATTTGTTAATCTTATTATATGTGATATATTTGGGTATTATTAAAGAAGTTAGATATGTACAAGTCTTTTATCCACTTCTTAGTTACACTACTTACCTTTTGCCAACTATTAAATAGATTGTATGCATCTATGAATTTAGCTTAGCATATGAGATGCACCATGAGAGAGAACAAATTGCCTTATGTTAGCCATTAGATGTTGAAGCAGACAAATACTTTGATCTCACATATCTACTTGAAGCAGACAAATTCTTATTGGAAGATCATATGTTAGAAGAATTTAGGATGCTTTTTATTAAGAATAGGATGAAAAAACATTTAATCCCCCAAAATGATTAAATGGAGATCACCTATGAAAAAATGTTTGCAAGGTATCTAAAAAGGCTGAGGCACTTATACCAAAAGATGCAAATGAATGTAATTCAAACTCCAGTAAATGTGCAAATCTGAGGTTTAAAAATTTATTTATGATGAAGAGTCAGACCTGTCACATTTTCGTGAAGTCTTACTTTAAAGAGTGATTTCATTATTTTATTGTAAATGATTTGAAATACATTAACAAAAATAAATCAATTCAAGATTTGAGCTCTATACATTGTGGGAATATTTCTTATTATAAGGCTTTTTTTTTTCTTTCTTTCTTTTTTTCTATTCAATGGATCAATTTCCTATGCATTTGTTATTCAAAACAAGTGCTAGAGGTTCACTTCAATACCTTTAGATGTATATGTTATTGGTGGAAAATAACCTATTATCAATTAAGAAAAGTTGCCAAGACTTTTTTTATAGTACAGGTGCATGTTCTCCAATTAAAGAAGCAAGAATGCCCAATTGACGAGGGGTTTGCATTAGTTATGAGCTTCAAGGATCTAATTTTTGTGACTATACAAAGTCAGAGAGTATTGCTACAACTACAACTCAATTCTTCTAATTCTTGGCGACAACAAAGAGTTCACACAACATATGATTTGAATTTTAATTCATTTTTAATTCAAATCTCATTCATATTACAAGTTCTAGGCACATTTTGTGTGTTTTGTTATTGAATTTGTTTGTTTTGTCCATGTTGTACTACATTCTCCTCAACAACATTCACACAATATGCCCATAAGCCAGTAAACTAAAGTATTGCTTTTGATTAAAATTTTACCCATATTTTCATGTCACCTCTTATGAGGGTTAGAGAAAAGTGAGTTATCCCTCAAAAGCCAAGATATGCAATCATGGTGGAGCATGAGATATTAAGGTTATATTTAATGTCACTCACGCACTCCAAAAAATGCAGGTACATGTGGTATACATAACACTCCTATCATGTAGAGAAAAGCATGCATGTGCTACTTTAAGAAATAAAGCATGCAAATAAAAAAAGCATAAGGGTGTTGACTTTTATGTAATCTATATGATGCACTATCGAACATGACAACAATGGTGAAGGACAGACATTGTTTCATATAAAAAAAAGGCTTGGCACATCTCATTTGTATGTAAAAATAAATAAAAAGGCCCTAGCATATTGTTTGGATTGCGACGTGATAATGACTTGCAAGTATGAAGGAAATAGAGTTTATAAGAGAGTGTGCACACGTGCACAACATATTGAATACACACGCGCACACACACATTCATATAAATGCTTTATTTTCACACTACCTATGCTTCTCAATCTCGAGCTAGTCACTTAATCTCATCATGTATTCTTGAATTTTAAGTATTCTTACATCCTTTATTTTTTTTATAATATTTATATCTTTGATTTTTTTTTGTTTTACTTTTGAATAGCTAGAAATTACTATTGTTAAATGTATTATTATATTTTATGAAAATTTATTACCATATGTGGCTTAAATTTGGCTAATTAAATATTATTATATGCACTTAATATATTTGTATATGATAGACATCTCATGAACGCTCTAGTTACTAAAAGCGTCGCCTCTCTTTGCACTTTGTGCAATAAAGTAAAAAAGAAAACCTTGTACATCGCATTGCACTTAGCATTTTGAAAACACTGAACTTAACACTTGGGCTTGATGAGCTAAAGGCTTGTATCTTTTATTATTGCTTAGTTCACTTCACTCCTCTCTACTTAACACTTGGGTTGTCCTCACTTTATATTGAGCAGTTGTATTTGAAATTCATCCAAATTAATTTTAAATATAACATAAATCACACATTCAAAATATTTAGAATACGCTCAAAATTATCAAAGCATTTAGTTTGTAGCATTCCAAACAATCAAAAAATTAAAACCCTGCATTCCTTTTATAATGCACCACTAATGTAGGCAGCCAAATATCCCTTTATAATCATAACTACCATTTGGCATACACTTCGCCCCTAACCTATTAACTCCCATTATCACCTGCACTATCCATCTTCCAAGCCCCTAACCAAATCCACTACTTCTACTCCAAGATCCATCAAGCAACCTTGTCTTCATCACCAAAGATTCATTTGGCTCCTCCATCAGCTTGGTTTCTAAAAAAGTTGAAAGTTCCTTTGAGGCCATATTTTGAGATTACAGGTAAGGCTGTTAGTTTAGCTCGAAAATCGAGGATCGCTCGAAAATCAAATCGAAACTTGGATCGGATCGAGATTGAATCAATTACATTGAGCCAAGCTATGAGCCACAGATTTGGACTGAACTTTTTTTCGAGCCAATCTCGAGCCGAGCAGAGATCAGATCGAGTTTATCTATTATTAAAAATATTTAAATTTATGTATAATACTTCTAAGTTTATAATAATAAAATTATTCCTAAAATTAAGTGCATAGAGTTATAACTTTTAATCTTTTAAAATAAATATAATAAATTTATAAGTATAAATATTATTTCTTTAAAAATCATATTTTTTCATTTCATGCACTTAATTCAATTTTTTTAATAATCATTTTATTTAATTCAAGCTACTCGATCAAAATAAGTCAACTCAATTCGAATTCGAGCTAAAAAAAAAATTTAAAATGTTCAAATCGAGCTAGCTTGAAATCGATTAGAAAACGAGTCGAGTTGGCTCGAAATCAATTAGAAAATGAGCCGAGCTAGCTCAGAATCGAATGGTTTGAGCGATCTCGAGCCGATCTCGAGCCGCTCGAAAATATTTCGAGCCGATTTCGTGCCTAGATTTGGATCGGCTTGAAATCGGCTTGTTAACAACCCTAATTTCAGGTCCATGAAACAAGATATGCCACGTACTTGCACATTGCTGAGTTATAACATTTGAAGATATTGATCAGATAGACTTAAAAAGACTTCAGTTTTGTATGAGTCAATGTTCAGTTATTTGTTTTATTCACTATGAAAAATTCGGATTGCATTCTTGAATATACTGTAGTTTATATGAACTAAAATACCCATCTTTACCAAACTATAGCTATTGTTAGCAATCCAAATGGATGAGTATTTTGCTAAAGGTACTCCAGTCGCATGCTTTCTCCTTAAGATTCCTTCTCAAAACCTCATTTTATTTTACACTGGATGTATCCATTGAGTTTGAATCCAAGATATTCTAGCAAGACAAGTGACATTGTATAATGAATACAAAGATATTGTAAGTTGTACTTGCACTTGACTTCGGCTTGTACTTTGTGATACGATAAGGTGTTTGAATTCTAAATAAAGTTGAGATATGATGTGTGTTGATTAGGTTAATCAAATAGATGTTCTTCTTTACTTTGTAACACTAAAAAATCAACAATGTTGGTTATCTTGTTTAAGACCAATAAAGAAAATATTAAGTGTTGAAACAAAATCCAACAGAGACAGCATGCGATATCCATGCCCTATTACTAGTAATATAAATAGCAACTATTTATATTTAACGGTAATAAGTTTTCCTCCTATAATGTCATAAGTATTAGTTTCTTGTCTTTAACAATGAATTTGCAATAGCAATTTTGTTCAAATATTTGGTATTACAACCATTTAACAATACAAGAAAAACCCACAATGTCATCTTTAATTTGCAAAGAAGAACACATACTTATTCAAATTCATAAACAGAAGCAGAAACTAGAAGTATATTAGCAGTTTATCAGTATAAATTGGCATCTTAAACATATACCACATATAGAAATGTTCAGATAAGTAACCTGAAATAAATATGTCAGAAATTTCTGTTCGAGAACATCAATCTCTTCAGAAGATAAATTTTGTTGTTCCAACCTCTGAGCACCATGGACAGGATCAAACAAGGAATGCAGTTGCTGTAAAAGCAAATCCTGTTTGTTTAAATACTAAAGAACAGACAACAAAATTTGATAACCAATAATTTAATTGGGATTAATACCAGTGAATAAGTGCATTGGGGCATATTGTTACCTGATATTACTAAAAGTAAAATATATTACTTAAAAGTAAAATATTGCACCTTGACAATACAATAAAATTGATCAGTGTTCAGGTGTGGATTACATGCTTTTCAAAGCAAGCAGAAACTTCAATTGCAGAAGCATGTTTTTTTTCTAAAAGTCATTCACATTGTTGCTACTAAACAACGAACAACTCATTCATTTTACTCATTTTCTCCATACCCCAACCTCACCATTAACCTTTTCCATTTTCCAACATTCACAAGCTAATGCATATGATTTTGTTGATGCATTCATGAAGCTGGATCCAAGTGGTATACATCATTATTTACTTTGAATTAATGATTTAAATCCCCACGTAAATCCACACATTGATTCATCTCGCTTACATGTACCTACCAAAGCAAAGGTGCATGAGAGTCTCATCCACTAAAATTGATCCACCAAAGCTTGAGAAAAAAAAAACTAGGAATGTGAATTTTCAGTGCAGGTATGTTTGAGGAATGTATATATATATATATATATATAATGTGTTTGTAATCTATGTATGTATGTATGTGTGTATGTGTATATGTGTATGTGTGTGTGTGTTGAACGAGTGTGTGCATTCAAGCTTGGGTGATGTGTTTGTTGAGAGAGAGAGACAGATATGCAGCTTTCTGGAGAAAGAAAGCTTGCATCTAGTTTCAACATTTTACTGTGGTGTGGGGAGAGATTTTGGAGATCTTTATTTCATGTTTAAAATTGCACTTTTCCATCTAAGTTTCCTATTAAAAAATTACACTGAATACTGCTGAACTGTAAAACTCTTGAAGATATAAAGCACAATTTTATCAGGAATTTGTATGTAAATAATGAACTTGATATACCATTAAATCCTCAAACTGAAGAAGATACCAAGCTCTGATAGTATACTCCACTCTCTTGCATAGCTTCAAAAACTCAGCTCTGTCAGAACCATGCTCTGTGCAAAAATTTCCAAAGTAATAACACAAGAAATAAGCATTTGAGGAAAATGGTGCTTGCTTAAAAAATACAAAACCTTTTAACTATTCATGTATGCTTCAACCAAACTTTTTATAAATAAATCTTTTCACATAGTTTTCAATAATAAATAAAAGTTCAGAAGTCATGCCCATTGAAGATGCTTGTTACCAAGACAGTTAAAAAAATGAAAAAAAATGTGGTGGCAATTTCAAATGAAAAGCATACAGTGCCATATAGACAAAGCCTTGGAGTTTTATCCTAAGATGCATTTTAGTGTCTTCTCCAATTTGATTAAACTATGACCCATCCAACACCCAAACAAAACTCAAATAGTAGAGCCCCCACTCAAGAATTGTTAATTGAACATCTAGGTGTGTCCTTAGTGCAGGTAAGAGCATTATCCCATCTTAATTCTCCAGTTAATTAAATGGCTTTTCATAGCATGCATCAATTCTTTAAGACATGCATTTCCCTTCAAAAGGTTACATTTGATACTTATGAGCATCACTTGTTAATCGAGGACTATGAGAAATTACTAATTGAGATAATATAGTGAAGTATATTATAGACTGATTAAAAAAATTAAAGTGGAGTTAACTCCAAAAAAGATGCATGAAAAAAGCTTTAGATCCAAATTAGATATTTATTGAGATTTGAAGAGTTATGGGAATACTTTTTAATAGCATTTTGAAGACAAGGATGATACCAAATCATTGAAGAAAAGCATTTTGGCGCCAATATGTAAAAACAAATGTGATGTTCAATATTATGCGAACTATAAAGAAATCAAATTTATGAGTCATATAATGATGCTATGAGAGAGAGTAATAAAACATAGGGTTGATAAACAGCTCGTTGTTTGCAACTGTTGACTTGTTTGTTAAGTAAATGAGAAATAACAAATATTTATCGATTTATAAGCGAGCGTAAAATGAAATCCTTCGATGATGTTATTTAATTTCTTCGAAATAAAAAAAATTATATATATATATAGAGAGAGAGACACACACACACATACATATATCATAGTTGCAAGCATGACGTAGTAGTTCTGTTTATTATATATATTTGATTCAAATCCTCCTTTACAAATTTTTCAAATTATTGCTTTTAAATTAGTTTTAGCCTTTTGCAGCCAAAAAGCAGTAATTTTCAAATGAGTCAATAAGGGTTCAACTTACTCAAACTCGCTCGTTTACACCGCTAATAAGACGTGGACTTAAAAAAACTAAATCAATTTTGGAGAACCAATATTATTTCATGCCAAGAAAATCTATTATGAAGCGATTTTTGTGTTAAGGTAATTAATAGAGAAATATAAAAAAAAAGCATCTTCATATAATTTTATTGATCTTGATAAACCATATGATTATCATAGGAATTGATTTGGTGTACTTTAAGGTTGAAAGAGGTGTATCAAAGATATGTTAATGTCATTATAGTTATGAATGACTAGTATTAAAAGTAGTAGTGGGTTGGCTAAGAGTTTTCAAATACCACATATTTTCACCAAAGATTAACATTGACTCCACACATTTTTATATTGATTATAAATATGCTTACAAAAAATATTCAAAGAGAGGTGCCTTTTAAATGATATAATTCCAATTAGTGAGATATTCATTAAATTAAAAAAAAATTAGAACAATGAAAACTATTTAAAAGATATAAGTCTTAGAATTAGTAGAATAAAAAATTGAATAAAATCATATATAATTTTATTAAATATGATGTTAATAATTATCATTTAATATTATTAGAAGATAAACTAATTCCTAAGTGTGATAGAATTATGTATATTACATAGAAGAATTGAGATATAATTGAGAGTATAACTTCTATAGCTAAAAATAAATGGTTAAATTAGAGAAACATCTAGTGGTTTTGTGCGATAAGAGGATATTATGGAGGCTTATAGGTAAATTTCATAAAAGTACAATAAAGGTGAAGATGTTACATAGAACTAAATGTTGGGCTATAAAAAATCATTGATATATAAATTGAGTATAGCAGAAATAAGAATGTTAAAATAAACGTGACAAAACAATAAAGGATAAATTAAAGAATAATTATCTCGTGAGGAAAGCTTTGAGTAACATCTATAGAAGTAACTAAAAATAGATTTTGATGGTTTAAGCATATGCAATGAATGAAAAAAATGTACGGACAGACAAACTAATAAAATTATTGTCAAAATATTAGAAAAAAATAAGGGATGGACATTGTCGAAAAATAATTTGTGAAAAACATGTTTAACACCTAAGAAAATACTCGACAAGAATGAATGAAAAAAGGATTCATTTTGCCAACCCTAAATAATTGGGATAAAACTAATGAGCATCCCTTGTTCATCTAAAAATAGTATGTGGTATCTTATTCATTCATTGTATGATAATGATTGGTGAGATTTACATAAATGCTATACCTGCATTTGTTTTCCCTAACAGAATTAGCAGTTTTATATTGCTGCTAACACCCATAGGTTTCTGAATCTCAAGAGGCATCTTACCGGATGAACATATAAATAATACCTAAAAGGTAACGTCCTTACAGTCTCAAGCCTCAAAATCTATTGTTATTCTTTTCCTACTAAATTTTTTTTGCTTTGTAAAAAAAAAAGGAATTTGCTCTGAGTTCATCAGTAAAGTTCTCCAGCAGGAACTAATATCTCAACACTTTCATGTTTTAGCATTATCACTGAACAAAACATTCACCCAATTACCCTATTCAAGGAGAGAAATTTAGAAATTCGTAACCCAAAACAAAAGATTCAGACAGGAAGAACTCAGTAAGCATCCATGCCTGAGAAATAAAATCAAATATTGGGAGTAATTATCACAAATCGAACCAAGTAGAAAAAATTTGGGCAAAGAGCCAGAAAAGGTTTCAAAAGGAGCTAGGTTACCTATGAGGTTGGCTAGATTCATGATAAGCTTGGGCTTAAGGATGGGAATAACGGACTCGCGCTCCAACCGGATCACGTCCTTGCTTCTCACATTTGGCCCTACTTTCATCGCCACCGGATAGAGCCATGGCTTAGCTTCGTCGGAGTAAATAACTTGGCTCCCTCCTCTGTAACTGTTTGATGGTTGTAGGAAGATAGATGAAACGATCAAACAAAAACGCTTCTTTCCAAGAAATCAAATGGCGGAGAAAGAGAAGAGATCGGCAGTTTGAGAAACGCCAAATTCATATTTTTATTAACGGTGCGGATTGATGAAATCGAGTCCTCCATTATTACAAATTAATTAATAATTGTGTTCCAGTCTTACAGAACTATTCCTCTAATCCTCAAACGGTTGTTTCTCGAGATAGTTAAATTTTGGATTTTAAAAAATACATAGAGAGGTTCTGCTTGTAATTGCTCAAGCTGCCGTCAGTTTGAATCAGTGTGTTTGCTTAATTAATTGAATTTAAATTTAATTTTATTGATATGATATTGAAAATTCTACTAGTCGAAGTACAAATCTTGACGTTAAAAGCAAAGATAAAGTTGAAGCGGTAAATCAATTTAAAATATCATCAAAACTTTGGGATATCGGTTAAACCCCAAAAAAACTCTCAACAGTGTTTACGGTCAATCGGCGTCTCGGCAGTTGGATCTAAGATCTCAAAATTCCAACTTCATTTGTGCATTCAAATATTTAAAATACATCAAATGATCAAAGGGATCATTTTGAGCCGTCATGAAGTGGTATGGGTTTTGCATGTATTCTGAGCATCGCCATCTATAAATAACCTCATTCATCGTATGAGGGGGCGGCGAGAGAGGAGAGAGCCAAGCTTGAAGATCCTCCGAGCCATCGTGACACCACTCGGCGATCGTCGCCAAGCCATGTATCGATCGTGGCCATCGGTCACCGTGATCCATCGTCGTCCATCACTTATCGTCGGTCGTTGTTCTCGTTATTCGCATTCGTCTAAGAATTTGTTACCACACACTACGTAGTGTTCGCTCTCATATCTGATTATAATCCGTTATCGGGAAGATTTTGTACTCAAAGCAGATACATAATTGAAGCTTTTCTTGGTCGTGGTTTCCTCTTTTCGAGTTTTCCATTGAAAATTTCACGGAGTTTTCTTGTTCACTCTTTAAATACATTGTCTTTGGATTTCACAATAAGGCTAGGCAAAATGTTTACTCTACTGCAGTTTTCGCATAGCGGTTTGGAAAAGAACCCTCAATCACAATTTCTGTGAACACGCGTATGGCCAATAAACATGATACCGCAGCCTCCCACTCCAACTCGTCCTCTCAAAATGAATCCTTGAACCAAGGGCCAAGCTTCTCCTCACTCCCCGCGACCACTAGGGGTGTGCGAGATCTCTTTAGAAAATCACGTCGCCGAATGGAAGAGTCTCAAAATGAGATGATCGACTTTTGAGAGGAAGAACCATTACCACGACAAACACTCCTCCCCAAGATCGATCGTTGGCAGGGGGGTCAAAATGTCGATCTCATGAAGTTCCGCTTAAATGGCGCATCTCCGACACTGGCATACTCATCCATCGCGTCACTCTCGCTAATCCACCAATTATTGATGGTAGCTTGACATTCGTCTTGTTGACCACTCGTCATGTTATATGTGCATAATTATAACGATTAATACTGAATTTCACCTTCAAGGCAATCATCTTCCTCAGCTATGAGGAATCACTCACCACAATTATTCTTCAACATCCTATTCGGTGGGTTTCAACCTTAGAGCATTGATTCCAAAGATGGCGGCACATGAACACATCGCCATTACAGGGACTATCATACATATCCAATGAGCTCCCCACCGCTTTTGTCGTATTTCACGTTACCCTCAGGGGCAAGCTTCACTTGGTTATACTCCCTTCCAAGGGGATCCATCCATTTTTGTGAACAAGATTTTTTGTGGAGGTTCATTGCAAAAGGAGGATCATTAAAGATTCCTCCCATCTCTCATTCATCATGAGGGTGAATCACTTAAGGAATACTTCCGAGGTTCTCCTTAGAAGCTACCTGAAATACACTATTAAAAGGAGTTTTCCTTGGAGGACTTCTTTTACTGCGAGATCTACGGTATGCTCATATGCGACTTGGTTCATCGTGTGGAAGCACAAATCTCTGTGATGAGACTATTCCCAAATAGTTTGAGCAATCTGAAAAGCGTAAAAGCACTCGAGAATGCGACAGTCTATCAAAAGAAGCAACAAGGCGTGATCTCCTCCGGCCCCATATCAACGGCGTGAACCACGACCGAAAGGAATACAAGCGGCGAACACATCTCGTGTTAACCTCCTAATGGCTATTCAAGATGAAGAAAATATCAAGTGAGCATCCAAACCAAATTCATAAAATCAGGAGCAATATTGTCACTTCCATCGAAATCGTGGACATACTACTGAGGCATGCAAATAACTCAAAGAAGAAATTGAGAGGCTCATTCAGTAAGGATATCTACGTCATTTGTGAAGAATCAATCGACTTAAACAAACATACCTCCAACCGGGACGACAATCATCACGAAACAACAAAACAATCATCAAACAAGGTTAGAAATTGAAATAATCACGGAGGACCAATACTATCTAATCAAGTTCTCATTACCATCTCAAGAGAGTTAAAGAAGTCATCGATCATTCCACTTTTAATGGCTGACTTAGAAGTACATGTTTCTCATCAAGATCCACTTGTCATAGGGATGGTGACTCATGCTATAATGTTAAGAGAATTTTGATTAACAATGGGAGTTAAGTCTTATTTTACTCCACATTTCTTAACATGGGCACGGTTAGGAAAAGCTCCAACCCACGCAGACCATTATGCGGGTTTGATAATCGCAGCAGTGGAGGGACAATCACCCTTCTTGTTGTCCTTGGTGAATTTCCTCGACAAGTGGCTCATTTAATCCAATTCATGGTGATCAAGTCAGATTCATCATATAATGCTATCTTTGGAAGGCCCCTCCAATCAATTTTTGGTGCAGTCACTTCATTATCTCATCTTAAGATAAAATTTCTAACCCGCTTGAGTTGGAGTTGTGCGTGAAAATCAACATATAGACAATCATGTTATCTCGACAAGCTCAATTGCCCTATGACCTTCAACATCAAAATTTTAATTTTGAGATGAAGAAGTACCCAGAAAACTTTGCGTAAGACTTGCTCTCATTATCGATGACCAATCACTACGAGCGTGTAAGTGGGATCTTTGCTCTTAGGCGAGCAAAGGAAAAAAATACAGAATTTCTTTCTAGAAATCAAGACATCTTTGCCTGAGTCCATATATGTGGAGTGCGACCCGATGTAATCATGCACTCCCTCGATTGATCTAACATTCAATCATCCAAAGAAATGGAGTTTTGCACTGAGTCTCTAGGCTATTGAACAAGAAGTTAACAAGCTCATAGAAGCAGGATTCAAACGAGAGGTACATTACTTTACATGGCTAGCAAATATTGTCATTGTTAAGAAAATAAATAGAACATGGAGAATGTGTATTATTGTTATGAGGTTTGCAGAAGAAGATAGTTTTCTCTTCCTCAAATTGATCAATTGGTTGATGCCACGCGTCACGATATCAAATGCTCATTTTTTGGATGCTTACTCTGGTTACAACCAAATAAAAATGAACCCAACGGATGAAGAAACTATAACATTTCAAACATATAAATGTTTATATTGTTGCGAAGTTATGCCATTTGGATTAAAAAATGCTGGTGCTACTATCAGCTTATGAATAAGGTTTTAAAGACTATTAGGCCTGATGGAGGTATATGTGGATGACATATTAGTGAAAAGTTTGGAAGAATCACAACATATTTCGACTAGAAATATTCTTTAATCTTCTTCATCCACATGCGACTTAACTCAACCAAGTGTGCTTTTGGGGTTACGTTAGGAAAATTTCTTTTTGGATTCATGGTAACCCACCTGGGATATAGGCCAACCCCAAGAAAATCAAAGCTCTCAAAGATATGACTCATCCAGAAGAATATCAAAGAAGTTCAACATTTGAATGGGCCAATTCTTGCGTTATCTTCTAACCCGTTAGAGATAAATACGTCATTCTTTAAAATATTAAAAAAGGAGCTAAAAATAATAATTTTCAATGGAATGTAATGAATGACATCACTTTTGAGCAAGGGAATTTAACATCTCCACCCTTTATCCAAGCCTATTCAAGAGATGTTATACTTATATCTCGTAGTCTCTTCCCACGTGATAAGCTCAGTTTTAGTGCGAGAAGAAAGTGGGATACAATGACTAATTTATTATGTGTCAAAATTCTCTCTGATATAGAAAGTCGTTATCCACTTGTAGATAAGGTGGCTTTGGCTTTAGTTTTCTCAGCATAAAATTAGCATACTTCAAGCTCACACTATCGGCGTTTACACTTATTTACCATTAAGGGCCATCCTACGTACGAAGCATGCACGGGAGGTTAATCAGTGGTCTAGAATTAAGAGTTTGATATAAATTTTCTATCTCACCTGCTATAAAGTCTCAAGTACTGTGACTTTATAATGGAATGCTGCAACTCCGGAGGAGCTATGTTACATGCCTTTCTCCTCAATGGACCCTCATGTTGATGGAGCTTCAAGAAATCTTCGGTGTGAGAATCTTACTTATTTCGGTGTATGGACTTAGCTAAAATTTTCTCAAGTAATAATATGAATATAAGGCTCATAGCGTTGAGACTTGCCATTGACTTTGAAGCTCAAGACTTAGTGATCCACATTGACTCTCAACTTAGCCTCCCAAGTTGAGGAAAACTTTAGTACTCATAATCCTCAGCTGACACAATACCTCCACTTGGTGAAGTCTCTTCTTGCCCATTTCAAGACACATTAAATCATTCACATCTGAGAGAAGAATACTCGGTGCCTTGCTTCTACATCTACTAGGGATCTATTTAAGAGAAGGCATGTTGAAGAAATACATTTTCCTAGTATCCAAGGGTCATGGGTAATTCAAGTAATTAATAAGATAAAGGAATATTCGTGGATGGACCCCATCCTATCTTTTCTACAAGAAGGAACTCTTCCTGAAGACCCAACTTTGCCTAGTCTCCAAAGACAAGCTTCAAGATTTCTATTATCAGTGAACTATACAAACGAGCTTTCTGGGACCCTCCTCTCTCACCTTGATTACGAGAGGTTCACTTTCGGATATGTGGAGAACACGAGGAAGAGCTAGCCCTTAAAATTATACAAAGGTTCTGACCTACGATGAAAAACAAGCCTTGGAGTTCACAAAAAAATGTGCAAGTTGTCAGTTGCACTCTAACCTCTCTCACATGCCGCATACAGAGCTCTCATCCCTTCAAAGCCCATGACCTTTTGCTTAGTGGGGGATTGATATCATGAGACCTTTTTGATAACATCAGGGCAACAAAAGTTTATCATTTTAGTCGTCGACTACTTCACTAAATGGGTGGAAGCGAACCACTTAATGCTAAACAATTTGTTTGGAAAAATATAGTATGTCGATTGGTCTTCTTGTAAAGATCATCACGACACGACCCAATTCTTGAAAAGTCTTTACGTCCTTTTGCAAAGATCTTCACAATCTTGCATCTGTGTAGTACATCCTCAAACTAATCGCTGAAGCTACCAATGGACTATACTCAAAGGACTAAAAACACGTCTTGAGAAGGCGGGGCAATGGGTTGATGAGCTTTAATGTTCTCACGGGCTTACCGCTACATCCCCGGTGAGATACCATATAACTTGTGTTTCGGCACAGAAGCTATTATACCAGTAGATATCGGGATTCCAAGTCTAAGAGTTCAATTATTCAATCATGATGGTAATGAAGAAAAACTCTGACACCACTTGGACCTACTCATGACACATGACATTTTACTTTGGCTTCCTATCACCAAAGGGTAGCTCGTCACACTTAACAAAAGAGTAAAACCCCGTATCTCGGTGACTTGGTCCTACGAAGTCTCAAAAGGCCCTCAAACCTGATAAACTCTCACCTCTTTGGGATAGCCTATATGTGGTTATAGTGGTAAAAAGAGAATATTCAAACCGGATCCGGAGGAAAAACTTTACCTTGAACTTGGAACACTGAGAATCTTTGAAAATATTATCAGTAATTCCTACTGCATAACTATTGCAACTTTTATTTTGTCTCGTTTATCATTTCCTCTTCAAGTAGCCGACCCCACTTAGTGGGATAAGACTTGTTGTTGTTATCATCATTTCCTCTTGAAACTCATATCCAGTTAAAATCATCTTATGATTGTATCACCAACTTATCGTAGTAATGAATTTATAACTTTTTCTTCATTTAATCCTCCCACTTGAAATATGCATTGTATCTCAATCGGCATAATCAATCCCAAAGGGACTTGTGGGACCTCTTCCATCTGTAAAAAGTCAAGTAACACTTTGGTAATACTTAGGATAAAGGTCCTTGGTGGACATTCTGACCTCTTCCATAGTTAACGTCTAACACTTTGGCGATACCTAGATAGGTCAAAAGGTCCTTGGTGGACATCCCACAACCTCTTCCAGTTAATATCATCACTTTGACAAACAACCTCAGTCGGTCAATTGGATTCAATTCAACCTCATCCACCACAAAAATAATATTCGAATTACTCAATATGTAAAACAAAATAAGAGCATATCATCTAAAAAAATGATGACAACATTAACATGATGATATAAGAAAGAATCAAGATTCTGATACACACTAATAACAATACATATAAAAAAAATGCATCTTCAAGTGATGCTACATCATATCAGTTGGTGATATCAACGTCCTCCTCACCACTAGGAGATGCTCTCTCGAACTCACTCTCAACTCCTTCATCTCCTGAATCTGACGAAGAGTCTTCAGACACTTGGCTGGGAGATAGATCCTCAACACTAGCTCCGTCTTGTGATGCAGCGGATTCCCCACCTCGAATGAAGCCTCTAAACATTGGTGCTCCAAGTCCTTCACTTAAACATCAAGAATATGATTACGAGCTTCGAACATGGTCTTGATTATAGTGATAAGTTAGAATAAGTCTTCCTTCAAGGAGATTTCATTTGCTTGCTTGACATTATCTCCTTCTCGAAAGGCGATTACGTAATGCTTTCTTCTCCAGGAGCTCCCTTCTGCAAGTGCCTTGAGTCTTTTCTCTTTCCAAGTTTGATCCTCACCTCATCATCACGAGTGCACTCCACCTCTAACACTAGAGAGAAAGAGAAGTCGACATGTTAGCTTAGTTACTTTTAGTGATCCTCGTTGCCACTTCTTTGGACTTAGCACTCATATTTCGCTCATACTCATCTTGCAGATATTTTATCTTCACAAATTCAGTATTCTACTCATCTAAAGAGACATCAAAATGAGCCATCAGCCCTAATGTTTGAGTTACCTATAAAGAAAAAAAAATCATCACAAATATTACACAAAAGAAAATAAAGAAGAAAAGAAGAAAAGAAGAGAGAAGGGAAGACAACGTACCAATTCATCGCCTGGCGCTTGATCATATGTGATTTAACACCTCTTGAGAATGTGAGGCTTCGAGAAATGAACTCCCCATCATGAGTTGTTAAACTCTCGGATGCCAATTGGGCGAACATCTTCTTCAACTATCTCAGTCACTTACTGTCTTCTTCTTTTTAGGGAAGAAACATTGCCACCACCCGATTTCGTGGGACTCTTGAAAGAACCCTATGAATATGAGGAGACCTTTCATCACCTTTACTTGACCTCTTTAGTGGAAAAGAATAAGATCTCCCCACGGAAGGAAAGATGAACATTCTATCTTTAACTATATATTTGCTAATATGACGCAACTCATGCTGTAAGCTTTCTACATCAGGAATATTAAGAGTTGCCAAGATCTAATTCTCTTCAATCAGTAATGGATCTGGAAGGTTATTCAATCTTCTCCATTTTTTAGGAATGCCCCACTCATTTTTCACAAAGAAGAATCCAGTAGACCAATTTTAGAGGATCCCGGAAAATTATCCAATTCTTTATATAGTCGGATAAAACATGTCCCCAGTATCACATGTAAACCTACACATTCGACACAAGTATTTGATGTTCAAAGTAACACCACGCTTCTAAAGAAGATAGTCATAATCAAGCTTCGAAATGAAAATTGTGATAAAGCTACACCACATATTTTGAAGATCTCAATTAACTCGAGAGCCAAAGGGAATCACGAAGAATATCGTAAAGTAATCGGTGGAGGTGAACGCTCGATCGACTTTTAGCAATAATGACCACCAACTCATTAGAAGTGAAATTTTGGAATACCATTAAACTATCGATGATAGTGGATGATATGTCATCTCACATTATGGGTTTTCTCCGCCATCACCTAAAATACATGTTAAATAAAGAGGAAGAAATGATGATAAAAATTTGTGAAAATTTTGATACTTGGGCATATCCTTTTCTCTTTCATCTGATAGCTTGGGATAAAATTTTTTTGCCTACTGATCGATGAAAAGATATACATATGAGAGAGAGAGAGAGAGAGAGAGAGAGAGAGAGAGAGAGAGAGAGAGAGAGAGAGAGAGAGAAGATACTCCCCTCTAATGATGCTCGAAAATTACCTGCCAAACTTTCAGAGTCGTTCGAACGATGGTTCCTAGCTAACGCTTCTCCGCCACCTTGGCAGTTATCAACTGCTGAACCATCCATTGAAGACACAAGAAGTCCAACTTCCTGCAAGAAGAAGTAGGAACTACAAGCCTTGATTGCCTCCGCGGTCAAACGCCTCTTTTTGAGGGAAAACTCGCCAGACTGAAGTCTTGATTGCCTCCAATTGATCCGAAGGGCAGTCCGGGGAAAATGGAACTCGTGTATGACGGTCTTGGGTCGCCTCCCACCTATCGGTCCGACAAGGTCGCTTCGAGGGAAAAAATCGCTCAGATGAACTACGGGCCTTGCATGCCTCCAAACCCAATCGGTCCGACATGGCGGTCAATGCCTCTTTCGAGGGAAAAAGCTCGCCAGGAACTACGCCTTGATCGCTTCCAAACCCGCTGGTCACAGGCTTCAGCGCCTCTTCGAGGGAAAAGCAGCCTCGGCCAGTATGAACCTGGTCTTGATCGCCTCAAACCGGTCGTCAGATGGGGTAGTTAATGCCTCTTTGAGAGAAAATTGGGCCTCGTCGTATGAATCTACTGATCCTCGAGCGACCCTCACTCAAGAAGCAGACCATTGAAGAAGTGTTCCTTCTCCCTGGCCTAGGAGGATTTTTAGACCCTTATAGAGCAAAAGAGTAAAAGCGCCAAAACCCTCCAAGCGAAAATTGCCGTTTGGGCCTCTAGCACTTATGGGCCGCACCGTAGCTTCTCATGCCCGCTCAAGGCCGCAGCGCCAGTACTCGACCGCCGACTCTTTGCCCATGACCAGCTGACCTGCCCTGAAGCTGGCAGTTCTGACCAGCTGGCCGCGGCCAAACTCTAGGCCGGATGACTCAGTAACCTCGGCTCGTGCATACACCTATACATATCCATGACCACACTTTTAGTCAATTATTCCCAAAGAAGTCTTGACCATACTGCTAATAAGTTATTTAATTTTAGTGAGAATCTCTTATGAAACTCATATGGATCCTATTAATTTTGAAGATAAAGACTTAGATATATCACAAATCTCATTGTATTTCAAATACAATTTTAAATATAAGACCCAAATAGTATTTTTAAAGGCTACATTCATGAATGATTGCCTAACTAAATTTGTACTTATAAAAGCTATCAAATTACTTCACACTTTATTCTCTTAATTTGGAATTGGTACCACCAATCATTTGTCCTTTAATATTCAATTGAAATCTTTACTTACTTGATGTCGAATGTAATTATTTAAACATTTAATTGATTTTATTCATATAATCATTTTACTTACATGAAAAGACATCCAATCTAATATGGATTTATCCTCAACTCCACATCAAACTTCAAACTTATTATGAGTTTTTTGTGAGTTTAATATTGACTTTCTCAAATTTTACTTGCATTTTAAATAAGTGTTCTATTTTTTCAAAATTTTTTCTTTAAGTGCTCCCACTAGATTTCTCTTTGATTTAACATTTATCTTCATATTTATGATATATCTTTTTGTTTAACTTAAGTTTAGATGATTTTCATTTGAATTTGTTTAAGTCTTGGTGGTTTGATTGACGTTAAGATCTCCGTCATCCCTTTTGAACTTACTTCGGTATGTACTATTGAGCATGGCTGATGTCTTCATATATCACAACCGTCTTCACACCCACTATGCCTTATTGGGCATTAGCGGAGTCTTGAATCCTGTGAGTAGCAAACTTATATAATTTTTACATATTTAAGCCTTCTCCTCTTTTTTTCTAAGTCCCAGATTTTGATAAAATTTTGACACCATTTCGGCATAGGAGAGGAACATCTAACAATTTGTTTAGCTTACTTGGTACGACCCATTGAGCATAGTGAGTAGTGTCTTACGACACCATAACCGCTCTTCTCACCGTCTACGCCCTATTGGACATTAGCAGGATCTTCAATCACCTTTCCTCTGCAGGAACTTCTCCACGGTAATTTACCGGTTTCTCCTGGCCAAACTCAGTTGAAGAACCTGTAGAAGTGACTCTAATTTGTTCTCAGCACCAGAAAGCATGATGAAGTCATGCCGAGCAGATGCAACCTTCTTGTGTAAGGTGAATGTTCGCAAATGGAGTATTCCTAGAAATTCTTCATCAATTAATTTTTTTTTGCAATGCCTTTGTTATTGTTGCCGTGACCAATATCCTGAACCTTGCATGATGGCTTATAGACTTTGCCACACGAAAAATCTGTTCAGTTAACCCCCTTGTTGGACAGAGTCCAATAGCTCTAGGACATTTAGGTTTCATTAGCATACCACACAACTCTTCATCGTTTTTTAGTAGCTGAACTAAGGGAAGCATATAAGCCAGCGTCTTTCCCAACCAAGTGTGTGATACCAAATCTTCATTCTTTCCCTGGAGCACCATTGGCACTGTAATCGCTTGTATCTCGGTTGACACAGAAATGCCAAACTCCCTGACAGCGCCCAACACCTCATCAAGACTCAATGAATGCAAATCGAAGAATTGAGTGGGGGTCGCCACAAATCCGGCAGTCAACTACTTGACCACAAGGGGCAAACAATTCAGCATGGTGTTCTTCTGTAACACTATGATCAATATCAGAAACATATACAATTCTTCTGGTGCTTTGCTCTCTTTTAGCTCTTCTCATCCTATCGTTCATCCTTCTCCTCCCTTGGTTATAATCATTCCTCGTCCTCCGAATCATCGGCTAGTTGTTGGATGATCCATCGCTACTCGAATCCTTACAACTATTCCCGTAATTGAAACCATTGCTACTGTTGTAGTAATCGGCTGAAGAGATGAAGACAGGCGCATCTGCAGATAATCGACAATCCAATTTTCTCCAAGAAGGAAAGAACTCCTTCGCCGATGGATTCAATTTAGAAAGAAAGTCTACTAACTTCCTCACATCTCTCTGATACTCCCATTCTAAATCACTAGACGTAGGCTTGCAGTGGATGAACTGGTTCTCCGAGCCGATCACGTTATTCGCCATGGCAGCCATCACCTCCTTTGAGAAAGGGGTTGCAGAGAGAGAAAGTTAGAGAGAGTAGAAGAATCTTCAAAGGGAGGATGAACAATTGAAAGCCAGAACCCGTGCGGCTTGAAGGGGAGGTTTCATTTTGCGGTTCCAAAAATGGAAGAGAGGAGGAGCGCATGCGAGAGAGAGAGAGAGAGAGAGAGAGAGAGAGCTAGCGTCTTCGGTTTTTGCTTGCCCTTTTCTTTGCGATTTTTTGCGTTGTTTTTGGGAGAGCGAATCGAAGGAGGGAGCAGCAGAGAGAACGTGAGAGTGGGAGCAGTTTTGTTCCTTCGGATCGAGTGAGCGTAAGTTTTGGGAGGAACGAGCTGAGCGAGTGGGATAGAGGTCGGGCTAGGTTTATTAGATGTAAATAGATAATTTTCTAAGTATTTAATTCATCTTAATATAAATTTTATGCCGACTTCAATATAAGGTTAATATATATGCTGATTAAATATTATTTTAATATTTTGAATCTGGCAACTAATCCGCTTTTGATCGGAGGCCGTTTAGTTCTCCGAGTAGTGTTCGGTTAAAAGCGTTATCACTTGTTAGATTTTATGTAGACTCATCTGAATTGAGTGCAAATAGTCTTACTTGATAGATTTCAATGTATCAAAACTAACTGTGTAATCAATTTTGTGAATGGAGGTTATTTGGATATCTTCGCAGCTTCCGGCATGACATTATTCGGCATTGGCATTTGTCGCTCGGTTGATCGTTGTGAAATATTTATATTGATCAATTTTGATATTCTTTACATGATACGGTCGTTCGATCGGAGATTATTTGGCATCGTGATCTCCGACTCGATATCGCGCATTGATCGATCGCTTGATCGGTTGATAATTAAATTGTGCAATATTTATATTCTGATCAATTTTGATGTTCGACATAATGGCGCAGTACATTCATCAATCGGAGGTTATTTCGACTTATTTCGATGATGTTTGGCTCATCTCAGCTCCAATATGCGACCTGTTACATCAAAGGTTCGTCGAATTTGGATTTTGAGCTTGACTCGACTGATGTATCACTTATGGAGGTCAACAAATGTCCCCCAATAAATGTGATTCGCGCATGAAGCAAGTCGCGTCTGTTGAAAATTAGTTGACCCTTTGGGCTAGCCACAAAATTTGGATCACTTCAGCTTCAATTGCAATAGCTTATAGAGCTTTGATAGGATTTGTCATTAATACGATGCCTTATTTTAGACATGCTAAATGACGGGATTGATCAATTTGTCAGAATCGACTTGTCGGATAGATAAGAGTTCTTACATCATCTTCTCTTTGCTTCAATGGTTTTATTGAAGATCTCTTTCTTTTATGCCATTACAACTTTGAGTCTCCTCCAACCCTAGCTTTGTGCTTGGTTGGGTTTCATGGAGGAATTATTTTATTTTATTTTTATATTTGAAATTCCTTCTGTCCTAGCTTTAAGCTTAGCAGACTTGATGAAGGATCGACCTGATTTGTCCTCATTGACTTGTCAGGAAGTGTATGTACACCCCTCCGTTGCTTGCTTTTGACGACTCGTTGAAACAATGACGACCTCCCAACTTATATAAGGTCAATGTTCAGTTATCAGCTTAGCAATGTGTGTTTTAACAGACTGAATAACTACAAAATTCCTTTAGTTCGTCCATCGACTTTATATGAATTATGGAATTATTCCCTCGGTCCTGTGGAATCTGCTTTGACGGACTTGATGAGGATTGACCTAATGTGTCCACAGTGACTTGTCAGAAAGTGTACGTATATCTTCAACCCTATGCGTGCTGTTTTGATAGACTTGTTGAAGAATGCATACAGATGATCTAGCCTTCCTTATTAGCCAAATTATGCTTTCCGAATTATAAAATTGCTTTCTTTATGGTTTTATGACATTTGATAAAATGATGGTGAAGAATTGAATTTCCTATATTGCCATCAATGAAAGCCTGGTATGATTGCTTGATCGTAAAGATCTCAAATGAGTTTGAGTCACAACTATTATCATTGGACGAGCATTGGCTCTATATTTTCTTACGTTAAGTGAGAGCCGAATTAGGCCATATTTGGGCTTATTGAGTTCAACCTTTAGAATCTGCTCGAGTCTTTGACTTAAGTTGTGATGGGTTGGTGATTTAATCATCAGACTAACAAACGGGGGCTCTTTCACTGCGGCCTTTTCTTATGACTTATTAAGTGAGGAGAGCATCAACAACTCGGCCATTTGTGCGTTGGTTAAGTTCAACCTTTAGAACCCATCTATGTCCTAGACTGTAAGATGTAGAGGTTGATATTTTTCCAACTTAGTTAATTGAAACTTCTAAAATTGAGAGTTCTTCTAACTGGATCTTCAGAATTTGCGAAATCTGGGAGATAAACTTTTGATATTTAGGGTTGTCTTCTCATGTGCAGAAATAGATTCTTTTTATTCTTGCAAGAACCTTGATCATAAAAAGGGGCTTCTGTCTAATAGGAGGATTGTAGATTAGCTCAGAAACATATCACAGAGTTTGAACTTTTTTAATGTAAATAAACGTAGCTCATTCTGATCATCATGTATATTTATCGAGGATCTGACGAACTACGATGTCGACTCAAATAAATATATACAAATGCCCCCTGTACTACAGGAAAAATTCTAAAGCACTTTGAAAGAGAACTAAAATAATTTAAGAAAATATATCAATATTTGAGTTGAAATATTTGATCTTAAGAAAGTTTTAACATAAAACATTGAGTTCATCTATGTATAGAGATCTAAAAAAATGCCCCCTATGTAGGGAAATTTTCAGAAATTTTTTTTTACATTAAGAAAGTCAATTTATTCAGGGATCTCAGCATGAACCATGATTTTGACCTAAATATATACATTAAAAAAATGTCTCATGTCTAACAGGGGAATGCTTGTTTTATTTTAGAAATGCATTCTTACGTTGCAAGAGAATTTTCAAGCAAAACTTACACATGCAATGACAGTGAGGAATAATTAATATTCTCAACACCAGGATCAATTTTTCTTCTTGAAAAGTTCGAGGACACACTGTATGATCAAACGCTTTAGACTTCCTCGCTCGATAGGATTCTAAATTCTACTGAGCTTAGAGCCTAGCTTCGTCAAGCGCATCAAGCTCTTCCATCCGTAGACGGACATTCTCATCTTAGGTAAGATTGTGTTGAATGGCTACTTGGTGTGAATGTAGTTCAACTTCAAGTGGTAAGACTACTTCAGAAATACTAGCGCATAAGAAGTGGATTTTGTTAGAGTACAATCCAGATGTCACATCATTATCTTTCTTTGAGGAAGTTTCACTTTGAGGTTCTACCCTCCAAATTTGTTTACCTTTTTATCAAGATCTTTTGATGGCGGATTCTCGGACCTGTGGTCCAAGTGTCACGCCTCGATGCTCGCCATGCGGGACTTGAATTAATCGACATCTTGCTATGGTTGTAGGAGGAGGTCTCCTTAGAGGAGCAACTCTAGTCTCCATGATGATAGGACTTTGATATTTTTTTCATCGCCTTTCTCTTAACAACTTTGAGGACCCGATGCACTCTTGTATATACTGTTTCAAGTTTTTCTCACTTGAAAAGTTGGAACCTGACGTTGTTGGGTCCAGAACTGATTTGACCGAGCTATTTTAGCTTTACCCATCTTAAATTGTCAAACTTGTTATGAGTTGAACTTTTTTTAGTTCATAGTTAGTTGTATAATTTTCTTCTTGGACAATGGTTATTGAGCACACAATTTAGTATTTCTCTTTCTCCGCTGCCTTTGGGTTAGCTTGCTTTTAAATGAAAAAGCTTCTGCGTCGCTACTTCTTCTCGAGGGCTTCAGCCTTTATATTTGTTTTCCTATTTGTCGGGACCTTTCGGCGGTGAATTCCTGGACATGCGGTTGGTGTCACGATATTCAGATATCGATCTTGAACATTACCCATTAAAGCGAGCTTCTTATTGAAGCTTCTCATTTTCTCTAATAATCGGACTTTAATACTTTTTCTTCATAAGACCCTTCTCCTTGATAACTTTCAGCACCATGTGCACTCTAGAGGACAGAGTCTCGAGATATCTCCTTTGTGGAGTTATAGCTTGATGTCGTTGCCCCAGGAATGATTGTTTGATATAACTAGTATAGCTACTCATTTTCACCTACTTGAGATTTTCAAACTTGTTGTGAATGGGAACACTCACTTCTGGTATCAACTCTGGTCACATGGCTAGTGATTCATATAGAATTATTGAGCTAATAGTTCAACATTTCTTCTCCTTCTTTGCCCTCTGCTCAGTTTTCCTCTAAAAGAGGAGGCTTCAGCATCATACCTTTCTAGTGTGAATGGTTCGACTGACAGAGTGGTCCTATTCACAGGCATGATTAAAACTTTCTGCTAGTGACGGTTCTTTTTAGGACTGGCACCTCAGAATAACCCAATCTTTCAAATAGAAAGGCTCTCTTTCGAGGAACTTCAGTAGCAGTAGTGGCTATTCCAATTATCCTCCTCTATTGCACAAGTTGGTGCGTATAATATGCAGTTGCTTCAAGTAGAGGATTATTTACAATAGCAATGGTTGGGAAGTCTACACTACCAAATTGAATGGTAGCTCCAACATCTTCAGTATTGATTATGACATTAGCCAAGCAGATGTTTGCACCATGCTTTATCTGAACAATGAAAGGAGTGCTCTGTAGATCCATTATTAGTAATTTGAATTTATTACACATTTAAATCACCATTTTCTTTATTATAAATTTTTAAATATTTTGTTGCTACTATAGCATGTATATGACTAGCCAAAAATGAAAAGAGAAACTGTCCCCAGTAGAGTCAGAAATCTGTGAGCTCCAAAAATTCACCACCGACCTCTCCACAAATTGAATGAAGAGAGTGATGATTTAAGTGTTGGTGTAATTTTCAGAAGGTAGATGGAATAGTAGATAAGACATTATCCAGAGATTTCATTCTCATTTTGTGAAGACTTTAGATCTGGTTCCAGGTTTCTTATAGGCGCAAGCATATATAGTTAATTACCCCTCCTAATAAGTGAGAGAGAACTTTCGATTAAGGCTAGTCATTAGATCACTGAAATGCATAGCGTATAGTAGTAGCATGTGGAGTTTAAAATATGGGGTTTAGAATTTATGAAATTTATCAGTATTAGCTTAAAGCAAATGGTTTGGAGAATGATGACGTGCCTGATCTATATCCGATGGTTCCATCATCCCGGGTTGTCGTGGTCCCTAGTCTACTTAGTCAGAGGAGGTAGTTGATCCAACCTGACTGAAGGATTATTATCAATAACACATGGGTTACGTCTTTCAAGAAATCCTTGTAGACCTTGGGTGGCATTTGTCTAAGGAGACTGGCTTAAGTCTACCATAGCTGACAGAGGACTTTTTTTCCTATCAAGTGTACCCTATGATTCATAACTCAAAGGCGAGCTATTAGAGGGAGCATACGGTTACAATTATGATCATAATATAATGGAGCCTTCGCTAAAACCCCGATTAGAGGACTTTTAGTCAGCATCATATGGTGCCTGGGGCAAGCAGTGTCGAGGACATGCCATGTCCTTGAGTGTGAATTGATTGAGAGTGAACATAATAGAACACTTGATTTAACATTGGCTTATTTGTGAGCTAGCATTTTCTTAATTTGTCACCTTCAATAAACTGTTGAGGAAGGTGGATCAAATTTTAGCTTTAAGTTTTTAGAGAGTGAATTTCATTTAAGCATTTTTAGATTGATACTTAATTTGAGTTAAATTATAATCATATTTTGATGAAAGTATTCCCTCCGGTTAAACTCACCATTCAACACAGCCATCATCGGGGATTATGAATTTGCTTGATCTTGTCGGCTCTATTAGTTTAATAATAAAAAGAAAGTCTACTAACTTCTTCACATCTCTCTGATACTCCCATTCTAAATCACTAGACGCAGGCTTGCAGTGGATGAACTGGTTCTCCGAGCTGATCACGTTATTCACCATGGCAGCCATCACCTCCTTTGAGAAAGGGGTTGCAGAGAGAGAAAGTTAGAGAGAGAGAGAGAGAGAGAGAGAGTAGAAGAATTTTCAAAGGGAGGATGAACAATCGAAAGCCAGAACCCGTGCGGCTTGAAGGGGAGGTTTCATTTTCGGTTCAAAATGGAAGAGAGGAGGGCATGAGAGAGAGAGAGAGAGAGAGAGCATCTTCGCTTTTGCTTGCCCTTTGCAATTTTTGCATTATTTTGGGAGAGCAAATCAAAGAAGGAGGGAGTAGAATGAGAGTGGGAGCTTTTGTTCCTTGGATCAGTGGCGTCAATTTTGGGAGGAACGAGTTGAGCAAGTGGGATAGAGGTTGGGCTAGGTTTATTAGATGTAAATAGGTTTTTTTCTAAGTATTTAATCCATCTTTAATATGAATTTTATGTTGACCTCAATATAGGGTTAATATATATGTTGATTCAAGGTTATTCTAATATTACGGATCGCGTTTGATCGAGGCCGTTTGGTTCAAGTCGGTGTCGAATTGGGTCAATTTCAACTAAAAATGCACGTTATCACTTTCGATCACTGAAATTTTGTGTAGACTCATCCGAATTGAGTGCAAATAGTCTTACTCGATAAATTTCAATATATCAAAACTAACAGTGCAATAAATTTTGTGAATGGAGGTCATTTGGATATCTTCGCTTCACTTTTGATATGCACATTGGCATTGACACATCTTGATCGGTTGATCATTAGATTATGAAATATTTATATTATGACCAATTTCAATGTTCTTTACATGACAATAAAGTTTGTTCATCGATCGGAGATTATTTGGGCATCATCGCAGTCTCATGACTCTAATATGTGCGTCAGTGCATTGATAGCTTGATCGCTTGATCGGTTGATAATTAAATTGTGTAATATTTATATTCTCATCAATTTTGATGTTCTGACATAATGGCACAGTCCGTTCATCAATCAGAGGTTATTTCAACTAATTTTGATGATGTTTGACGCATCTCAGCTCCGATTTGCGACCTGTTACATCAAAGGTCCATCGAATTTGGATTTTGAGCTTGAATCGACTGATGTATCACTCATGGAGGTCAACAAATGCCCCCCAATAAATGTGATTCGCTCATGAAGCAAGTCGCATTTGTTGAAAATTAGTTGACCCTTTGGGCTAGCCACAAAATTTGGATCACTTCAGCTTCAATTATAATAGCTTATAGAACTTTGATAGGATTTGTCATTAATATGATGCCTTATTTTAGACATGCTAAATGATGGGATTGATTGATTTGTCAGAATCAACTTATCAAATAGATAAGAGTTCTTACACCATCTACTCTTTGCTTCAATGACTTTATCGAAGATATCTTTCTTTTATGCCTTTGCAGCTTTGAGTTTTCTCCAACCCTAACTTTGTGCTTGGTTGGGTTTCATGGAGGAATTTTTTTTTTTTTTTGAGATTTGGAATTCCTTCTGTCCTACTTTAAGCTTAGCAGACTTGATGAAGGATCGACCTGATTTGTCCTCATTGACTTGTCAGGAAGTATATGTACACCCTAAGTCCTGTGCTTGCTTCTTTGACAGACTAGTTGAAGGGTACATACAGATGACCCAGCCTCCCAACTTATATAAGGTCAATGTTCAGTTATCATCCAAGCAATCTATGTTTTAATAGACTGAATAACTACAAAATTCCTTTAGTTCGTCCATCAGCTTTGTATGAATTATGGAATTGTTCCCTCGGTCCTGTGCTTTCTGCTTTGACGGACTTGATGAGGATTGACCTAATTTGTCCACAGTGACTTGTCAGAAAGTGTATGTATATCTTCAACCCTATGTCTTTGCTTTGAGACTTGTTGAAGAATACCATGATCTAGCCTTCGCTTATATTAGGTCTATAATGTTGAGTTATCGCCTAGCAATGTATGATATAAAATTCTTTAAGTTTGATGATACTTTGTATGAACTATAGAATTGTTCTCTTGGTCCTTTTACTGATGGATTTGATGAGGAGATTGGCTTTTGATTGTTGATCAGATTATTTGAGAATTAATTGAAATATCACCCTACAAATAATATAAAGATTGATTAGAGATAGCTCTGAATTGAGAGTTTTCTCAGATTGTCTTGGTCTATCAATCAAGTAGAAAGATCTCCTAGATTATGATTGCTTATAGTCATTAAGCTAGATCTGGTTTGAGATTGAACAACTATCATCATTGGACTGATGAGCATGGACTCTTTTACTATGACCTTTTCTTACAGCTTATTGAGTGAGGAGAACGTCAGCAACTCAGCCACATTTTGGCTTATTGAGTTTGACCTTTAGAATTTGCTCGAGTCTTTGACTTAAGTTATGATGGGTAGGTGATTTAATCATCAGACTAACAAACAGGGGCTCTTTCACTGCAGCCTTTTCTTGTGGCTTGTTGAGTGAGGAGAGCGTCAATAATTAAACCATTTGTGCGCTGGTTAAGTTCAACCTTTAGAACCCATCTGTGTCCTAGACTGTAAGATGTAGAGGTTGATATTTTTCTAACTTAGTTAATTGAGAGTTCTTCTAACTTGATCTTCAGAATTTGCAAAATCTGGGAGATAAACTTTTGATATTTAGGGTTGTCTTCTCATGCATAGAAATAGATTCTTTTTGTTCTTGCAAGAACCTTGATCATAAAAAAGGGCTTCTGTCTAATAGGAGGATTTTAGATTAGCTCAGAAACATATCACAGAGTTTGAACTTTTTTAATGTAAATAAACGTAGCTCATTCTGATCATCATGTATATTTATCTGAGGATCTCGGCTTGAACTACGATGTCAACTCAAATAAATATATACAAATGCCCCCTGTATTACAGGAAAAATTCTAAAGCACTTTGAAAGAGATCTAAAATAATTTAAGAAAATATATCAATATTTGAGTTGATATATTTGATCTTAAGAAACTTTTAACATGACATTGAGCTCATCTATGTATAGAGATCTAAAAAAAATGCACCCTGTGTAGGGGAATTTTTAGGAAATTTTTTTTTACATTAAGTAAGTATATTTATTCAAGGATATCGACATGAACCATGATGTTGGCCTAAATAGATATATTAAAAAAATGTCTCCTGTCTAACAGGAGAATGTTTACTTTATTTCAGAAATGCATTCTTCCATTGCAAGAGAATTTCCAAGCAAAACTTACACATGCAATGACAGTGACGAATAATTAATATTCTCAACCTTAGGATCAATTTTCCTTCTTGAAAAGTTTGAGGACACACTGTATGATCAAATGCTTTAGACATCCTCGCTCGATAGGATTCTAAATTCTACCGAACTTGGAGCCTAGCTTTGTCAGCATCAAGCTCTTCCAGTAAATGGACATTCTCATCTTAGGTAAGATCATGTTGAATGGCTACTCAGTGTGAATGTAGTTCAACTTCAAGTGGCAAGACCACTTTAGAAATGCTAGTGCATAAGAAGTGGATTTTGTGAGAGAAATCCAGATGTCACATCATTATCTTTCTTTAAGGAATTTCACTTTGAGGTTCTACCCTCCAAATTTGTTTTATCAATCCGATCTTGGATTCTTGTGGTCCAAGTGTCACGCCTTGATGTTCTCCATGCAGGACTTGAATTAGTCGACATCTTGCTAGGGTTGTAGGAGGAGGTCTCCTTAGAGGAGCAACTCTAGCCTCCCTGATGATAGGACTTTGATATTCTTTTTCATCAGCCCTTTCTCCTTAACAACTTTGAGGACCCGATGCACTCTTGCATATACAGTTTCAAGTTTTTCTCACTTGAAAAGTTGGAACCTGATGTTGTCGGGTCCAGAAGGACTGTTTGATTTGACCAGTAGAGCTGTTTCGCTTTACCCATCTTAGGCTATCAAACTTGTTATGAGTTAAAACTTTTGCTTCTGGTTCCATAGCTAGTTGTATAATTTTCTTCTTGAACAACGGTTATTGAGCACACAATTTAGCATTTCTCTTTCTCTGCTGTCTTTGGGTTAGCTTGCTTTTAAATGAAAAAGCTTCTGCGTTGCTACTTCTTCTCGAGGGTTTCATCCTTCATATTTATTTTCCTATTTGTGGACCTCTGTGGTGAATTCTGGTTGGTGTTCAAATGTTCCGTAGAAATTACATAGGACGATCTTGAACATTACCCATTGAGAGCAACCTTCTTATTGAAGCTTTCTCATTTTCTCTAATAATCAGATTTTAATACTTTTTCTTCATAAGACCCTTCTCCTTGATAACTTTTAGCACCATGTGCACTCTAGAGGACAGAATCTCGGGATGTTTCCTTTGTGGAGTTATAGCTTGGTATCGTTGCCCCCAGAACGATTATTTGACCTAACCAGTAGAGCTACTCATTTTCACCCACTTGAGATTTTCAAACTTGTTGTGAATGGGAACACTCGCTTCTGGTATCAACTCTGGTCACATGGCTAGTGATTCAGACAGAATTATTGAGCTAATAGTTCAACATTTCTTCTCCTTCTTTGCCTTCTGCTCAGTTTTCTTCTAAAAGAGGAGGCTTTAGCATCATGCCTTTCTAGTGTGAATGGTTTGACTGACAGAGTGGTCCAATTCACAGGCATGATTAAAACTTTTTGCTACTGATAGTTCTTTTTAGGACTGACACCTCAAAATAACCCAATCTTTCGAATAGAAATGCTCTCTTTCGAGGAACTTCAGTAGAAGTAGTGGCTATTCCAATTATCCTCCTCTATTGCACAAGTTTGTGCATATAATATGCAGTTGTTTTAAGTAGAGGATTATTTACAATAGCAATGGTTGGGAAGTCTATGCTACCAAATTGAATGGTAGCTCCAACATCTTCAGTATTGATTACAGCATTAGCCAAGCAGATGTTTGCACCATGCCTTAGCTGAACAATGAAAGGAGTGCTCTGTAGATCCATTATTAGTAATTTGAATTTATTACACATTTAAATCACCATTTTTCTTTATTATAAATTTTTAAATATTTTGTTGCTACTTATAGCATGTATATGG
>CM038215.1:28938382-29073746 GCA_021442155.1 Cymbidium sinense
TTAATTTAGGTTTTAGTAAAAATAAAGTTTTATTAATTACTCTAAAAATATATATCGAATTAGTTAAAATTTTTAGGGATTAAAATAAGAGTTAAAACACACCTACCATAAAAATTTTAAATAAAAAGAGTTTCTAGATTGGGATAAACTAAATTTTGAAGTTAAGAATGTCCATTTTAATAAAATAAATCAAATAAAAATCAAAATTTACAAAAATCTTCAAAATGGCTTAAATCACTTCAGTTAACATATAGGACTCTTAAGAAAATAATATGATTTTTTGAATCCTAATGAACCCCAAACAAACACTTAAGATTAAAGTTTAATCAATTAAGGAATCAATTAAAACATAATCTAAAAGTAATTTAAATACCAAATCAAAATCAGAAATGATATAATACCCAAATGATTGGTAATCAAACCTTAAGTCAGAAAAGCATCATGTATCCCTCAAATGAAATTGAATTTAAACATAATTGAACCTAATTGAGTTAATGAAATTTGATTAAATGATTATATATATTTTAAATTAAACTCATGATTAAATAAATCAATGAAACTTTAATGTAAAATCAAACTATTCTTGTTAAACCAACATCAAGTACTAAACCTTAATTATATGAAACTACTTAACAAATTAAATATTAATTAATTATTAAATAAACTAAAAATCAAATTGATTAATAAACCAATTCAACATAATCATTTGATATTAATTAAATTAAACCAAATAAAGTTAAAGTAAACTTAATTAACATATGATTAAATCACATCCATTTGGAATAAGATAATTAATTAGCCATTAATACATAAACCTAACAACTAAATCAAACATGAATGAAATCTAATGAATATAATAAATGAAGAAAATTAAACCTAACTATGATTATGAATAATCAAGTTTAATTGAAATAAAAATAAATAATTAAATCACTTAATCTAATCAAATGATAATAACAATAATCCTTTAATTAAATCAAAATTAAGTAAAGCACTTAACTAAATTAAATCACTCACATGTGAAAAATTAAGTCATTAACTAAATAAATCTTTGATTAATCTAATTATTTAAAACAATTTAATTACCTTTAATCAAACTTAATTAATTAAACATTTAATTAATGCAAACTTGATGAATTAATCTATCATCTTAATAAACCAAATTAATTTTATAAATTACACTAAAATTAATTCAAATCAAACATTTAATTAATCTACTAATTAATTTGATCACACCTCTTAAATAAATTAATTAAGTTAATCAAATTAATCATATTAAACTTAAGCTTACTCAAACATAAAATACAATTAAATGCTAATCAAATCTAATTTAAACTTAAATCATTAAGTCATTAATGACATCATTAACCTAAATAAATATGAAATCAAATTAAAAATTAAACAAATCTTTATTTAATTTAATAATTAATCACACCCCTCAAGTAAATTAATTAAGTTAATCAAATTAATCATATTAAACCTAAGCTTAATCAAACATAAATGCAATTAAATACTAATCAAATCCTAAATTAAACATAAATCATTAAGTCATTAATTACATCATTAATCTAAATAAATATAAAACCAAATTAAAAAATTAAATAAATCTTTATTTAATTTAATGACAACTTAAACACACTTCTTAATTAAACTAATTACCCTTGGCTAATCCAATTGAATAAACACACTAATGCAAACTTAATGAATTAATCCATCATCTTAATGAACCAAATTAACTTTTAAAATCATATTCAAACCAAACACTTAATTAATCTACTAATTAATTTGATCACACATCTTAGATAAGCAAATTAAGTCAATCAAATTAATCATATTAAACTTAAACTTAATTAAACATAAATATAATTAAATACTAATCAAAACCTAAATTAAACTTAAATTATTAAGTCATTAACTACATCATTAACCTAAACAAATATAAAATCAAATTGAAAATTAAACAAATCTTTATAATTAACATAAATACACTTCTTAATTAAACTAATTGCATAATCACATTAAACCTAAGCAAACCTATAGACTAATAAAGCTTATCAAATCAAATTAAATCAAATTAAATTAAATTAAGAAAGACACTCATCAATTTAATATGTAATCAAATCAAATCTCATTCAACCTACTTAAATAAGATAAACTAATTAACTATCCAATGTATGAAATCAAAATACAAACCAAACTTTGATAAACATGAAAAATGGGTGAGATTAAAAATAAAATCCTAATTACAAAGAATCAAACTCAATTAAAATCAAAATAAAATCTTAATTAATCTAATCTGATCATCTTACAAATAAATGAACCATAATTAAATCGAATAAACATGAAGTTAAGTCACATAACCATAATCAAAGAAAAGAATTAAATATTAATTTAAAAGGTTATTGAATTATCAAGATTTAATTAAGCTAAAACATCTAATCTAAAATTAATCAATAAAAAATAAATGAATTTAAACAAACTTAAACTTCATTAGAGATCAAGGATATTGAATTATCAAGATGTAATTAAACTAAAATATATAATTCAAAATCAATCAATCAAATAATTAAATAAACTCAAACTCTAAATTCTAAATCAATTCAAATAAATCAAATCAAATGAAATACACAAATTCAAATGGGCTAATTAAGATACTTAAGGACCTTTAGTTTTAGGTGTTAAGATGTAGAATAGGTGAGTTGCCTACAAGAATTCATTCTACTCTTCATTCTTGAAAACCTAAACATCATTTTAGCCAAATAAAAGTGAAATAAAAATGAAAAATAAATCATTAAATCATTTAAATTGAAATCACCCAAAGGTAAAATTTAAACAAATTCAAACTCCAAATTGAAACTTAAATTAAGGAAGCTTAGTAATATCTTGTCGCACAAGCCTTAAGCACACACATTAGAATACTAAGTCATCACTTCTAGTGCTAAGTTAGGGTGTTGTATGTATAATGTTGTGTTTTGTTTTGTGATATACTATTTAGGATGATGGGTGTATGTCAGACTTGATGTTTAATCATATTTTCTGTAGGGGTTGTGCTTAAGGGGCCATTGTAATAAACATATAAATGCATTTGTTGTGCAAGTTGCTTAGCCCTTAAGCATGACCCATGTTAGGACAAGTGGGCTTGGTTACCCATGTGTGGGGTGCTAAGTCCAAATTATTCATATAACTACTTGGGTTGTATGGCGTGTTTAGCTAACATTTATTTTACAGGTGCAGCTAGATTTACTTTTCCTATTTTTAATATAACTTTGTATTAGATATTATGATTAGTGTTATGGAGATTATGATGAGCAGTGGCGAGAATGCCTAGTCCCTGGGGTGCCCTGTGATGCCTTTGGAGCAAATCAAATCAAAAGGAAGAGAAGGAAGAAATGAAGAAAAGAAGACCCCATAGCATGTATTATCTTTGTAATCCAGGTTGTATAAGGGTAGAGCTCGGCTACCCATCTTTTTTTTCTTTTCGGGATGTACGGTGGAACCTAACTGCACTGGCCTTTTATTCTCTTATGGTAGTCTATAAAATTGTTTGATATTGTGTTTAAATTGTGCACTAGAACAGCATGCTTTCCATAGTTTTTTATGATTGATGTTTGAATGTGTGACCTGGATGCGGTAGGCTCTTAGGATAAAAATTAATTTTTCTACCCCAATTAACAACTCATAATTAAATTTTTAAAATAATTTATAACTTCACATAAAAGCCTAGGAATTAAATCAAGATAATAAAATTTTAGCGACCACTTAGCTTGATGATTATATGTATCACATCATGCATGTCATTTTCTTCCACTCTTGTTAAGAGGGGGCTTCCTACAGAGAATGAAGGCTTAACCTGTGAGAGCCTTTGATGGAAGAACACCCCTTTCTCTCTTGATTTGGCCCATAATCAAGTTCTCATGCATTTAGGCATAAAAAATCCCATAGCCTATGTCAAAATAAAGAGTCCAAAAGAATCAAATAAATTTGATAAAATTTGCATTAGATTAAGTCATGGTTTCATACCACTCATGCTCTAGTCTCTTAGGGAGTGAGTTTAAGGACTTAGTTTTCTCTAAATAAATAAATCCTAGCCATCTTGCAAAGCATAAGACTTGCCTACATGGATTTTAAGTAGGAGGAGTTAGTTGATTGCCACTCAAAAGATGGTGGATTCTCTCTTATGGAGGTAAACCATATACCCATTTTACCTTAGATTTAGGTCATGTTTTGGCCCTCATCAAAGCTCCCTAGATTTAGAATCTAAGGTTATTATTTCCTTTGCAGACTACAAGCATAAATTCTCACCTCTTAGGAATTTTAAAAATCTTGTGTTGTGAGATTATAAGCCCTAGTAATCTAATAAAATGTCAACTCAAATAATTAACTCTCTTCAAATTCAAAAATATAAATTCCAATTATAGGGTAGATTGGAATGCTCACTAAGCTTCCTAGTATCATGAGCATTTCTTACTTTCTCCCTTTGGATTCAAAAAATAAGTCTTCTCCTTTATCTATCCCATTTGATTTTTTAAAATAGCCAATCCTTTGATAGTCTTAATCTTGAAATCTTTGGAGACCCTAATTATCTACTTTAATCGAGAGTATTATTAAGAAATTCCCATTTCTTAGGATGTAATTACCTATGTGGGCTTACCTCCATAGGAAACTTAACAAACCTAACTTAAAATAAACCTTACTTTACTTTTTTTATGTAAAGTACGTGAAAGATCTCTGGTATATTTGAAGATCCATCATACTTTAGGAGCCCTTATTAGATAATTAGGTCCATTATAGGTTGATGATTTCTATCTTTTGAGATAGTATATTATTTCTTAATGTCATACCTGATCACTTGAATAAGTACCCCCTAACATCTACATGGTGTCCCACCTCTCAAAAATAAACACCACATTTGAGCTAACCTAAACCCATTGGGTTGGGTTCACCACCCTCCCTAATGTTTACTTGATCAACTAGGAGAGTATCAAGTAGGTGTGAAGAGAATTTGACCAAATTCTAAATGGAATTGGCCAAGATTTACTATATAGCCTGGGGGTAAAATAGTCATTTGGATAATTTTTGAATTTGGGTATGTTTGGTATGTTGATAAAATAGGTTTGTCCAAGTTTCATTGTATTTGGAGTTCATTTGATATGGCTCATGTTGACCCATTTAGGTCAAAATGGGCCAAGAGTTGGGTCAAGTTCATATGACCATTTGAAATATTTTGTGGCTTTGGTTTGATTCAATTTCATTTAGGTTTGAATTTGGTTCATATGACTTCTTTTAGATCAAAATGGGTCAAGTTGACCAATTTTCCACTTGACCTATTTAAGCTAGGTCATTGGTAGGTTTAGGTTTGGTCAGTCATATGAAGTGGATTAGTTTCTTTATTTCAAATCAATTTTGGTTAAGTTTAAATTTGGCTTAATATGACCCTTTAGGTCAAGTTGGGTTCGAGGTCAATTGGACTAGGCTAGGTCTAGTTGGCCAATTGAGGCTTTGATCAAGTTCAACAAACGATTTAGAATGAACTTGACCCATTGGTTTCAATCACTTTGGCTTAGATCAAGTTTTGACACATTTTGACTTTTTAGGTCAAGTTGGGTCAACTTGGATCAAGTGGCCAATTGGGCTATGTTAGTCTCAAATATTGACTTAGTTAAGTTCAAACATTGATTATGAATGAGTCTTGATCAATGGTTTCAATCAATTTGGTCTATGCTGGATTTTAGCTATGTTGGGTTTCATTTTGGCTAAGTGTTGACTTGGTCAACCCTTAAGTTTGACTTGATTTGACCCAATTTGAGTGATTGATCATCTCATGATTGTTGATCATGATGAGAGGCTTAGGTGAGTTTGATTCAATCCAATTTGGTTAAGATTAAAATTTGGCTCATAATGGTACTTTAGGTCACTTTGGGTCAAGTGAGCATAAGTAGGTCAAATGGCATGGTCAAAGCTTGATTTGAGTTTTATTGAACTTGTATATGAATTTATGATTAAAATATAAATCCATTTACAAGTGGTTTGAAGTTAAAATGGTTTTGATTCATTTGACAATTTCAAGTTCACAGGGTGAACATGAAATGGATTTTGGCTTGATTTTTTAATTGAGTTTTGATTAAGTGATTGAAGTTTGTATTTATATTTGGATTCATGATTGTAGGATTGATTGAATCATGAAGGAAAATCAAGAGTTTGGCTTGATTTGAAGTTGATTTGGCTAAGTTCAAGATTTTGACTTGAAAGGCTTACGTTGGATTTTGAATGAGTTTGAACTTGAATTTTGGAATTGGTTTTGATTGTTTGAATTTATATTTTATTTATATGTGAATATAAATGATAATATAAATGTTTTATGAGAAAATTTCAAGGATTTGAAGTAATATGATCATGATCTAGGCTAAGTCCCTAAGAGGGAGATTAAGGATTTAGGATAGATTTAGTGAATTGATTTTGAATTTTGAATTTAGTTTGATTGATTTGAATTTCTATTTCATTTATTTATGTGAGTATAAATGAGTTATGAGAAAATCTCATGAGTTTGAATTGATTTGAAGATGGTTTAGGCTAAGTCTTTAAGAGGGAATTAAAGGACTCAAGAAATATTTTGAACTTGGAATTTGAATTTTGGATTTTGATTTGATTGATTTGAATTTATATTTCATTTATATATGTGAAAATAAATGAGAATATAAATGAGTTATGAGAAAATCTCATGAGTTTGAATTGATTTGAAGATGGTTTAGGCTAAGTCTTTAAGAGGGAATTAAAGGACTTTTGGAGTATGGAATTTCAATCATGGATTTCAATCATGTGTTTCAATCATGTGGCATTGATTTGAGTTTCGAGAAAAATTAATTAGGCTAGAATTGATTTATATTTGATGTTGATTTGAATTGGAGTTTGACTTGAAGGAAGAACAAAGTGAAGGGTAGGCGATTTTCCTAACACCCAAGGCATGACCTACTCTATGGCTAACTCTTTAAGTCTCTATCAGTGTCCACCCAATCACTAGTTGTGTCTTAAGACTAAGGATCTCCTAAAGTCTAAGAGGAGTCCTATGAATAAGATGGAGGGGTTGAGAGCTCATCCTAAAAATGAGGTCAAAAGCACCTATCTTCATCTATTCTGTTGATTGCCACAACATCAGTAATGGGTTCAATTATGGGAATAGTTTTAAGGATTCGAGTAGCGACGGATCATCCAACAACTAGCTGATGATTCGAATGATGAAGAATGATTATAACCAGGGAGGAGAAGGATGAACGATAGGATGAGAAGAACTGAAAGAGAGGAAAGCATCAAAAGAACGTATGTTTAATATTGATCAAAGTGTTACGAAGAACACTCTGAATTGTTTGCCTTGTGGTCAAGTAGTTGAATTGTATGACCCCACTCAATTCTTTGATTTGCATTCATTGAGTTGTTAATGAGGTGTTGGGCGCTATTAGGGAGTTTGACATTTTTGTGCCAACCGAGATACAAGCAATTGCAGTGCAAATGGTGCTCCAGGGAAAGAATGAAGATTTGGGATCACACACTTTGTCGGGAAAGATACTGGCTTATATGTTGCCCTTAGTTCAGCTACTAAAACATGATGAAGAGTTGTGTGGTATGCTAATGAAACCTAGATGTCCTAGAGCTATTGTACTTTTTCTAACAATGGGGTTAACTGAATAGGTTTTGTGTGGTAAAGTCTATAAGCCATCATGCAATGTTCAGGATATTGGTCACCGCAACAATAACAGATAAAAAAAAAAAAAAATTTTGATTGATGAAGAATTTCTAGGATTACTCCATTTGTGAACATCCTCCTTGACAAGAAGGTTGCATCTGCTCAGTTTTTCCTTCATCAAGATTTCTGGTGTCGAGAACATATTGGAATCACTTCTACAAGTTCTTCAACTAAATTTGCCTAGGGGGAACCGGTAAATTACCATGGAGAAGTTCTTGTAGAGGAAAGGTGATTCAAGACCCTACTAAAGTCCAATAGGGCGTAGTGGGTGCAAAGAGACTATGGTGTCATAAGACACCACTCGCTACGCTCAATAGGGTATACCGAGTAAGCCAAAATAATTGTTAGATGTCGCTCCCCTTTGCCAAAATATTGTTAAAATTTTATCAAAATCTGAGACTTAGAAAAAAAATGAGAAATATGTAAAAATTATATATGTTTGCTACTTACAGGTTTCAAGACCCCGCTAATGCCCAATAGGGCGTAGTGGGTGTGAAGACGGATGTGGTGTCAAAGACACTACACTCAGGATATCGAAAAGACAAAATAAATGTAGCCACCAACGGGGATGATGAAGTATATCAAAATCTGGAAATTGACCGAATTCAAGACTTAAACAAATTCAAATGGAAATCACCTAAAATTAAGTTAAACAAAATGATATATCGATAAATATGAAGATAAATGTTAAATAGAAATAAAGATAACACTTAAAGAAAATTTTTTTGAAAGAATAGATTATTTAAAATGCAAGTAAAATTTGAGAAGTACTAAAACAAAAAAAGACTCATAATAAGTTTGAAGTTTAATTCTTAACAAGCATGAAATTTGATGTGGAGTTGAGGATAAATTCATATTAAATTGGATGTCTTTTCATGTAAGTAAAATGATTACATGAATAAAGTCAATTGGATGTTTAAATAATCACATTCGACATCAAGTCAAGTAAGGATTTCAATTGAATATTAAAAGACAAATGATTGGTGGTAAGTCTAAATGTCCAATTCCAAATTGAGAATAAAGTGTGTAAGTAATTTGGTAACTTTCTTATAAGGACAAATTCAGTTAAGCAACTCATGACCATTCATAAATGTAGCCTTTAAAAGAACAATTGGGTCTTGCATTTAAAATTGAATTTGAAATACAATAAGATTTGTGATATATCTAAGTGTCAATCTTTAAAACAAATAGAATTTAGATGATCTTCATAAGAGATTTTCACTAAAACTAAATAACTTATTAGCAAGTATGGTCAATACTTCTTAGAGAATAATTGACTCATATTTGAAATGAGCTTCAATTTGGATAAGCTTTCTTAGAAAAGATATAATAGCATTCTTGGGGAAAACAAAAATTGAATGTGATGACTAATGGTAAAGTTAAATATTTGTTAACAAGTCAAGCAAAGATATAATATTTTGAGTGCAAATATAAATCTAATTCTGCTCCACAAAAGCCATCGGATTTGCAACACATCGTACAAGCAAACAGAAGGCATTAATTAAGGCATTCTTAAATACACCGCATGGGCCTCTGATGAATATTTAGATTCAAGTGTCCGAGGATCGCAAGTTATTTCATTCTTAGACCGGAAGTTAACAAAACCTAAAAAATCCAATTATTATAAAATTTTCAACTCATTAAAATATCTGAGAAGCTATTCTATCATATGATAGTAGATATGATCCTTTATTATTAAACTAATAGAGTCGACAAGATCAAGCAAACTCATAAACCCCGATGATGGCTGTGTTGAATGGTGAGTTTAACCAGAGGGAATACTTCCATCAAAATATGATTATAATTTAACTCAAATTAAGTATCAATCTAAAAATACTTAAATGAAATTCACTCTCTAAAAACTTAAAGCTAAAATTTGATCCACCTTCCTCAACAGTTTATTGAAGGTGACAAATTAAGAAAATGCTAGCACAAAGAAGGCAATGTCAAATCAAGTGTTCTACTATGTTCACTCTCAATCAATCTTAGTAAGGATTTATGTCCTTCCACATGTCTTGCAGAGCTCCACAGATGATGGTTATGACGAGTCCTCAATTGGGTGATTTAGCTTGAAGGCTCCATTATATTATGATCACAATCAGTTATGCTCCCTAATGGCTCACCTTTGAGTTGTGAATCATATACACTTGATAGGAAAAAGATCTCCTAGGTAAGCCCTTCCTAGAAACACCACCCAAAGGTCTACAAGGATTTCTTGGAAGGCGTAACCCATGTATTGTTGATAATAATCCTTCGTAGGTCGACTACCTCCCTAACTAAGTAGACAGACCATGATAGTGATGGAACCAGAATCTAGATCATGTCATCATTCCAAACCATTCTCTTTAAGCTAATACTGATGAATTTCATCAATTATAATTCCCAAATTTTAAACTCACATCTCTACTATAGCTATGCATCAAGATCTAACGACCTTTTAATCAAAAGTTCTCTCTCACTTATTAGGAGGGTAATTAATTATATGTGCTTGCACTATAGAAACACGAACTCTAAAGTCTTCATAAAATGAGAATGAAATCTCTGGATAATGTCTTATCTAATATTTCATCTACCTTCTAAAATTACCAACATTTAAATCATCACTCTCTTCATTCAATTTGTGGAGAGGTCGATGGTGAATTTTTGGAGCTCGATTTCAAGTGACTGGGACTCTTTCATTTTTGGCTAGCCATATACATGCTATAGTAGCAACAAAATATTTAAGAATTTATAATAAAGAAAAATGGTGATTTAAATGTGTAATAAATTCAAATTACTAATAATGGATCTACAGAGCACTCCTTTCATTGTTCAGCTAAGGCATGGTGTAAACATCCGCCTAATGTCAGTAATCAATGAAGATGTTGGAGCTACCATTCAATTTGGTAGTAGACTTCAACCATTGCTATTGTAAATAATCCTCTACTTAAAACAATCAGATATTATATGCACAACGTGCAATAGGGAGGATAATTGAATATACTTCACTCAAGTTCAAAGAGATTTCTATTGAAAGATTGGGTTATTGAGGTGTCACCTAAAAGAACCATCTTAGTAAAGTTTTAATCATGCCTGTGAATAAGACCACTCTGTATTTCAAACCATTCACACTAGAAAGGCATGATGCTGAAGCCTCCTCTTTTAGAGGAAAACAGAGTAGAAGGCAAAGAAGGAGAAGAAATGTTGAAATATTAGCACAATAATTCTGTTTGAATCACTAGCCATGTGGCCAGAGTTGATACCAAAAGCGAGTGTTCCCATTCACAACAAGTTTAAAAATCTCAAGTGGGTGAAAATGAGTAGCTCTACTGGTTATATCAAACAATAGTTCTGGGGGAAACGGCACCAAGCTATAACTCCACAAAGAACATCCAGACTCTATCCTCTAGGTACATGGTTCAAAAGTTAGAAGGGTCTTATGAAGAAAAGTATTAAAGTTTGATTATTAGAGAAAATGAGAAAGCTTCAATAAGAAGGGCTCTCAATGGGTAATGTTCAAGATCATCCTATGTAATTTCTATACGGTGAACATTGAGGCGTGACACCTGAACCGCATGTCCAGGAATTCACCGACGAAAGGCCCCAACAAATAGGAAAACAAATATGAAGGCCGAAGCCCTTGAGAAGAAGTAGCGACGTAGAAGATTTTTCATTTAAAAGCAAGCTAACCCAAAGGCAGCAGAGAAAGAGAAATGTTAAATTGTGTGCTCAATAACCATTGTTCAAGAAGAAAATTATACAACTAGCTATAGAACTAGAAGCAAAAGTTTCAACTCATAACAAGTTTGATAGCCTAAGATGGGTAAAGTGAACAAATTTAGGTCAAATCAAGCCTTCTACCGATAACCCAAGTTCCAACTTTTCAAATGAGAAAAACTTGAAACTGTATATATAAGAGTGCATCGGGTCCTTAAAGTTGTTAAGGAGAAAGGGCTGATGAAAAAAATATCAAAGTCCTATCATCAGGGAGGCTAGAGTTGCTCCGCTAAGGAGACCTCCCTCTACAACCCTAGCAAGATGTCGACTAATTCAAGTCCTGCATGGTGAGCATCAAGGTTTGACACTTGGACCACAGGTCCAAGAATCTGCCATCGAAATATCTTGATGAAGAAAAGGCAAACAAATTTGGAGGGTAGAACCTCAAAGTGAAACTTCCTTAAAGAAAGATAATGATGTGACATGACTCTCAACAAAATCCACTTCTTATGCGCTAGTATTTCTAAAGTGGTCTTGCCATAAAGTTGAACTACATTCACACCAGTAGCCATTCAACATTACCTAAGATGAGAATGTCCGTCATGATGGAAGATTTGATGCTTGATGAAGCAAAGTCCAAGCTCGAGAATTTAGAATCATCGGCGAGGAAGTCTAAAGTGTTTGATCATACGGTGTCCTCAACTTTTCAAGAAGGAAAATTGATCCTGGTGTTGAGAATATTAATTATTCCTCACTGTCATTACATGTGTAAGTTTTGCTTGGAAATTATCTTGCAACATAAGAATGTATTTCTGAAATAAAGCAAACATTCCCCTGTTAGATAGGAGACATTTTTTTAATATATCTATTTAGGCCAACATCATGGTTCATGCCGAGATCCTTGAATAAATATACTTACTTAATATAAAAAAATTCCTAAAATTCACATGCATTTTTTAGATCTCTATACATAGATGAACTCAATGTCATGTTAAAACTTTCTTAAGATCAAATATATCAACTCAAATATTGATATATTTTCTTAAATTATTTTAGAGCTCTTTTAAAGTGCTTTAGAATTTTTCTAGTAATATAAGGGGAATTTGTATATATTTATTTGAGTCATCATGTTCAGATCCGGATAAATATACATGATGATCGAATGAGCTACATTTATTTATATTAAAAAGTTCAAACTCGCGGATATATTTCTAAGCTAATCTAAATCCTCCAATTAGATAGAAGCCCTTTTTTATGATCAAGGTTCTTGCAGGAACAAAAAGAATCTATTTCTACGCATGAGAAGACAACCCTAAATATCAAAAGTTTATCTCCCAGATTTCACAAATTCGGAAGATCAAGTTAGAAGAACTCTCAATTTTGGAAGTTTTAATTAACTAAGTTGGAAAAATATCAACCTCTACATCTTACCTAGGAATGATGGGTTGAACTTAACCGACAAATGGATGAATTATTGACGCTCTCCTCACTCAACAACCCATAAGAAAAGGCCGCAGTGAAAGGGCCCCCGTTTGTTAGTCTGATGATTACATCACCAACCCATCACAACTTAAGTCAAAGACTCGAGCAGATTCTAAAGGTCAAACTCAATAAGCCAAATGTGAGGTCGACGCCTCCCTCAATAAGTCAAGAAAAGGTCATTAAAAGTCCATGCTCATCCCAATGATGATAGTTGTTCAATCTCAAACCCATCTAGCTTAATGTATAAGCTCATAATCCAGGAGATCTTTACTTGATCTATGACAAGAAAATGAGAAAACTCTCAATTCAGAGCTATCTCGAATCAATCTTTATATTATTTGTAGAGTGATATTTCAATTAATTCTCAAATAATCTGATCAACCACAAAACACAGATCAAAGTCAATCTCCTCATCAAATTTGTCATAGTAGAAAGCACAGGACCAAGGGAACAATTCTATAGTTCATGCAAAGCCGGTCTTCAAACTGAAAGAATTTTATAGTTATTCAGTCTGTTAAAGCATACACTACTAGGCTGATAACTCAACATTATAGATCTAATATAAGCTAGAAGGCTAGATCATATGTATGCATTCTTCAAAAAGTCTGTCAAAGTAGCACACATAGGGTTGAAGATATATGTACACTTTCTGACAAGTCACTGTGGACAAATTAGGTCAATCCTCATCAAGTCCGTCAAAGCAGAAAGCACAGAACCGAGGGAACAATTCCATAATTCATATAAAGTTGATGGATGAACTAAAGAAATTTGGTAGTTATTCAGTTTGTTAAAACACAGGTTGCTAGGTTGATAACTAAACATTGACCTTATATAAGTAAGTTGGTCATTCAGTATGTACCCTTCTAGTTTGTCAAAGAAGCAAGGGACTTGGGTACATATACTTCTAACAAGTCAATGAGGACAAATTAGGTCGATCCTTCATCAAGTCCGCTAAGCTTAAAGCTAGGACAGAAGGAATTCCAAATCACAAAAAAAAATTCCTCCATGAAACCCAACCAAGCACAAAGCTAGGGTTCGAGGAAACTCAAAGCTGCAATAGCATAAAAGAAAGCGATCTCCAATAAAGTCATTGAAGCAAAGAGTAGATGGTGTAAAAACTCTTATCTATCCGACAAGTTGATTCTGACAAATCGATCAATTCTGTTATTTAGCATGTCTAAAATAAGGCATCATATTAATGACAAATCCTATCAAAACTCTATAAGCTATTGCAATTGAAGCTGAAGAGATCCAAATTTTATAGCTAGCCCAAATGGTCAACTAATTTTCAATAAATGTGACTTGCTTCATGCACGAATCACATTTATTGGGGGGCATTTGTTGACCTCCATGAGTGATACATCAGTCAAGTCAAGCTCAAAATCCAAATTCGACGGATCTTTGATGTAACAGGTCGCAAATTGAAGCTGAGATGCGCCAAACATCATCAAAATCAGTTGAAATAATCTCTAATTGAAGAATGGACTATGCCATTATGTCATAACATCAAAATTGATCAGAATATAAATATTGCATAATTTAATTATCAGTCGATCAAGCGATCAAGATATCAATGCGCTGACGCGCATATTGGAGACGTGAGGCTACGATGATGCCCAAATAATCTCCGATCAATGAACGGACTTCATTATCATGTAAAGAACATTGAAATTAGTCAAAATATAAATATTTTACAATCTAACGATCAACCGAGCAAGCGATCAAGCTGTCAATGTGCCAATGTGCATATCAAAATCGGGAAGCTACGAAGATATCCAAATGACCTCCATTCGCAAAATTTATTGCACTGTTAGTTTTGATACATTGAAATCTATCAAGTAAGACTATTTTCATCCAATTCAAATGATTCTATACAAAAATTGAGCGATCGGAAGTGATAATGTGCATTTTTAGCTGAAATTGACCCAATTCGACACCAACTTGAACCAAACGGCCTCCGATCACGAAACGGATTGCGACGTTGCATTTAGAATATTAGAATAACCTTGAATTAACATATATATTAACCCTATATTGAGGTCGACATAAAATTCATATTAAGATGGATTAAATACTTAGAAAAAAACCTATTTACATCTAATAAACCTAGCCCAACCTCTATCCCACTCACTCAGCTCGTTCCTCCCAAAATTGATGCTCACTCAATCCAAAGGAACAAAATTGCTCCCACTCTCTCATTCTCTCAATTGCTCCCTCCTTCTTTGATTTGCTCTCCCAAAAACAACATAAAAAATCATAAAGAAAAGGGAAAGCAAAAATTGAAGATGCTAGCTCTCTATCTCTCTCTCTCATGCGCTCATCCTCTCTTCCATTTTTGGAACCGCAAAATAAAACTGTCCCATCAAGCCGCACGGGTTCTAGCTTTCAATTGTTCATCCTCCCTTTGAAAATTCTTCTACTCTCTCTCTCTCTCTCTCTTTAACTTTCTCTCTCTACAACCCCTTTCTCAAAGGAGGTGATGGTCGCCATGGTGAATAACGCATCGGAGAACTTCACATCCACCAAGCTGCAATGATTTAGAATGGGAGTATCAAAGAGATGTGAAGAACTTAGTAGACATTCTTTCTATTATTAAATTAATAGAGCCAACAAGATCAAGCAAACTCATAAACCCCAATGATGGCTGTGTTGAATGGTGAGTTTAACCAAAGGGAATACTTCCATCAAAATATGATTATAATTTAACTCAAATTAAGTATCAATCTAAAAATGTTTAAATGAATTTCAATCTCTAAAAACTTAAAGCTAAAATTTGATCCACCTTCCTTAACAGTTTATTAAAGGTGACAAATTAAGAAAATGCTAGCTCACAAAGAAGCCAATGTCAAATCAAGTGTTCTACTATGTTCACTCTCAATCAATCTCACGCTAGTAAGGACATGGCTCGTGTCCTCTAACATGGACTTGTGGATAGATGATGCGATGACTCCTCTAATCGTGGCAAGAAGGCTCCATTATATTATGATCACAATTGTAGCCCGTATGCTCTCTAATAGCTCTGTCCTTTAAGTTGTGAATCATAGGGTACACTTGATAGGAAAAAAAGCCCTCTGTCAGCTATGATAGACTTAAGCTAGTCTCCTTAGACAACACCACCTAAGGTCTACAAGGATTTCTTGGAAGACGTAACCCATGTATTGTTGATAAGGATCCTTCGGTCAGGTTGGGTCGACTACCTCCTCTGACTAAGTAGACTAGGGACCACGACAGCCTAGGATGATGGAACCATGGGATCTAGATCAGGCACATCATCATTCTCCAAACCATTTGCTTTAAGCTAATACTAATGAATTTCATAAATTCTAAACCCCAAATTTTAAACTCCACATGCTGCTACTATACGCTATGTATTTCAGTGATCTAACGACTAGCCTTAATCGAAAGTTCTCTCTCACTTATTGGGAGGGGTAATTAACTATATGCTTGTGCTAGGAAACACGGAACAGATCTAAAGTCTGAGAGAATGAAATCTGGATAATGTCTTATCTACTATTTCATCTGCCTTCTGAAAATTACACTAACACTTAAATCATCACTCTCTTCATTCAATTTGTTGAGAGGTCAGTGGTGAATTTTCGGAGCTTATAGATTTCTGGCGACTCTATTGGGGACAATTTCTCTTTTCATTTTTGGCTAGTCATATACATGCTATAGTAGCAACAAAATATTTAAAAATTTAAAATAAAGAAAAATGGTGATTTAAATGTGTAATAAATTCAAATTACTAATAATGGATCTATCGAGCACTCCTTTCATTATTCAGCTAAGGCATGGTGCAAACATATGCTTGGTTAATGTTGTAATCAATACTGAAGATGTTGGAGCTACCATTCAAAATGTTGTAATAAATACTGAAGATGTTGGAGCTACCATTCAATTTGGTAGCGTAGACTTCTCACCCATTGCTATTGTAAATGATCCTCTACTTGAAGCAACTGCATATTATACACACCAACTTGTGCAATAAAGGAGGATAATTGGAATAGCCACTACTGCTACTGAAATTCCTCGAAAGAGACCCTTTCTATTTGAAAGATTGGGTTATTCTGAGGTGCCAGTCCTAAAAAGAACCATCACTAGCAAAAAATTTTAATCATGCCTGTGAATAGGACCACTTTGTCATTCGAACCATTCACACTAGAAAGGCATGATGCTGAAGTCTCCTCTTTTAGAGGAAAACTGAGTAGAAGGCAAAGAAGGAGAAGAAATGTTGAACTATGAGCTTAATAATTTTGTCTGAATCACTAGCCATGTGACCAGAGTTGATACCAGAAGCGAGTGTTCCCATTCATAACAAGTTTGAAAATCTCAAGTGGGTAAAAATGAACAGCTCTACTGGTTATATCAAACAATCATTCTGGGGGCAACGACACCAATCTATAACTCCACAAAGGAGACATCTCGAGACTCTGTCCTCTAGAGTGCACATGGTGCTGAAAGTTATCAAGGAGAAGGGTCTTATGAAGAAAAAGTATTAAAGTTTGATTATTAGAGAAAATGAGAAAGCTTCAATAAGAAGGCTGCTCTTAATGGGTAATGTTCAAGATCTATGTAATTTCTGTGCGGTGAACATTGGGGCATGACACCTGAACCGCATGTCCAGGAATTCACCGCCGAAAGGTCCCGACAAATAGGAAAACAACTATGGAGGCTGAAGCCCTCGAGAAGAAGTAGCCACGCAGAAGCTTCTTCATTTAAAAGTAAGCTAACTCAAAGGCAGTGGAGAAAGAGAAATGCTAAATTGTGTGCTTAATAACCATTATTCAAGAAGAAAATTATACAACTAACTATGGAACTAGAAGCAACAGTTTCAACTCATAACAAGTTTGACAGCCTAAGATGGGTAAAGAGAAACAGCTCTACTGAATCAAATAGTCCTTCTGGTCCCGACAACGTCAGGTTCCAACTTTTCAAGTGAGGAAAACTTGAAACTGTATATGCAAGAGTGCATTGGGTCCTCAAAGTTGTTAACTAGAAAGGGCTGATGAAAAAAAATATCGAAGTCTTATCATCAGGGAGGCTAGAGTTGCTATTCTAAGTAGACCTCCTCCTACAACCATAATAAGATGCCAACTAATTCAAGTCCCGCATGGTGAGCATCAAGGCGTGACACTTGGACCACAGGTCCAAGAATCCGTCATCGAAAGATCTCGATAAAAAAAAGGTAAACAAATTTGGAGGGTAGAACCTCAAAGTGAAACTTCCTTAAAGAAAGATAATGACGTGACATCTAGATTGTACTCTCACAAAATCCACTTCTTATGCGCTAGTATTTCTGAAGTAGTCTTACCACTTGAAGTTGAACTACATTCACACCGAGTAGCCATTCAACACGATCTTACCTAAGATGAGAATGTCCATTTACAGATGGAAGAGCTTGATGCGCTTGACAAAGCTAGGCACCAAGCTCAGTAGAATTTAGAAGCTTATTGAGCGAGGATGTCTAAAGCGTCTGATCATACAGTGTGTCCTCAAACTTTTCAAGAAGAAAAATTGATCCTAGTGTTGAGAATATTAATTATTCTTCGTCGTCATTACATGTGTAAGTTTTGCTTCAAAATTCTCTTGCAACGTAAGAATGCATTTCTGAAATAAAACAAGCATTCCCTTGTTAGACAAGAGGCATTTTTTTAATATATCTTTTTAGGCCAACATCATGCTTCATGCCGAGATCCCTGAATAAATATACTTACTTAATATAAAAAAAATTTCCTAAAAATTCTCCTACATATGGGGCATTTTTTTAGATCTCTATACATAGATGAACTCAATGTTTTATGTTAAAACTTTCTTAAGATCAAATATTGATATATTTTCTTAAATTATTTTAAAGTTCATTCAAAATGCTTTAAAATTTCCCCTGTAATATAGGGGGAATTTGTATATATTTATTTGAGTCGACATCGTACTTCAAGTCGAGATCCTCAGATAAATATACATAATGATCAGAATGAGCTATGTTTATTTATATTAAAAAAGTTCAAACTCTGTGATATGTTTATAAGCAAATCTGCAATCCTCATATTAGACAGAAGCCCATTTTTATGATCAAGGTTCTTGTATGAACAAAAAGAATCTATTTCTACGCATGAGAAGACAACCTAAAATATCAAAAGTTTATCTCCCAGATTTCTCAAATTTTGATGATCAAGTCAGAAGAACTCTCAATTTTGGAAGCTTCAATTAACTAAGTTAGAAAAATATAAACCTCTACATCTTATAGTCTAGGACACAGATGGGTTCTAAAGGTTAAACTTAACTAGCGCACAAATGGCCGAGTTGTTGACGCTCTCCTTATCCAACAAGCCATAAGAAAAGGCTGCAGTGAAAGAGCCCTCGTTTGTTAGTCTGATGATTAAATCACCAACCCATCATAACTTAAGTCAAAGACTCAAGCAAATTCTAAAGGTTGAACTCAATAAGCCTAAATATGGCCAAGTTGTTGATGCTCTCCTCACTCAATAAGCTGTAAGAAAAGACCGTAGTAAAAGAGCCCATGTTCGTCAGTCCAATGATAATAGTTGTTCAATCTCAAACCAAATCTAGCTTAGTGACTATAAGCAATCATAATCCAGGAGATCTTTCTACTTGATTGATAAACCAAAACAATCTAAGGAAACTCTCAATTCAGAGCTGTCTCGAATCAATCTTTATATTATTTGTAGGGTGATATTTCAATTAATTCTCAAATAATCTGATCAACCATAAAACACAGATCAAAGCCAATCTCCTCATCAAATCCATCAAAGTAGAAAGCACAGGACCAAGAGAACAATTCTATAGTTCATACAAAGCTGGTCGTCAAACTTAAAGAATTTTATAGTTATTTAGTCAGTTAAAGCATACATTGCTAGGCTGATAACTCAACATTATAGACCTAATATAAACTGAAAGGCTAGATCATCCGTATACATTCTTCAACAAGTCTGTCAAAGCAGCACACATAGGGTTGAAGATATACGTACACTTTTTGACAAGTCATTGTGGGCAAATTAGGTCAATCCTCATCAAGTCTGTCAAAGCAGAAAGCACAGGACCGAAGGAACAATTCCATAATTCATACAAAGCCGATGGACGAACTAAAAAAATTTTGTAGTTATTCAGTCTGTTAAAACACACATTGGTAGGCTGATAATTGAACATTGACCTTATATAAGTTGGGAGGCTGGGTCATCTGTATGTACCCTTCAACGAGTATGTCAAAGAAGCAAGCATAGGACTTAGGGTGTACATATACTTCTTGATAAGTCAATGAGGATAAATCAGGTCGATCCTTCATCAAGTCCGCTAAGCTTAAAGCTAGGACAGAAGGAATTCCCAATCTCAAAAAAAAATAAAATAATTCCTCCATGAAACCCAACCAAGCACAAAGCTAGAGTTGGAGGAGACTCAAAGCTGTAATGGCATAAAAGAAAGAGATCTTCAATAAATCCATTGAAGCAAAGAGTAGATGGTGTAAGAACTCTTATCTATCTAATAAGTCGATTCTGACAAATCGATCAATCCCGTCATTTAGCATATCTAAAATAAGGCATCGTATTAATGACAAATCCTATCAAAGCTCTATAAGCTATTGCAATTGAAGCTGAAGTGATCCAAATTTTGTGGCTACCCCAAAGGGTCAACTAATTTTCAATAAATGCAGCTTGCTTCATGCATGAATCACATTTATTGGGGGACATTTTTTTACCTCCATGAGTGATACATCAGTCGAGTCAAGCTCAAAATCCAAATTCGACTAACCTTTGATGTAACAGGTCATAAATTGAAGCTGAGATGAGCCAAACATCATTGAAATTAGTCAAAATAACCTTCGATTGATGAATGTACTATGCCATTATGTCAAAACATCAAAATTGATCATAATATAAATATTGCACAATTTAATTATCAACCGATCAAGCGATCAAGCTATCAATTCGCTGACGCGCATATTGGAGTCGTGAGGTTGCGATGATGCCCAAATAATCTTCGATCGATGAACGAACTTTGTTGTCATGTAAAGAACATCAAAATTGGTCAGAATATAAATATTTCACAATCTAACGATCAACCGAGCAAGCGATCAAGCTATCAATGTGTTAATATGCATATCAAAGTCGGAAAGCTGTGAAGATATCCAAATGACCTCCATTCATAAAATTGATTGCACCATTAGTTTTGATACATTGAAATCTATCAATAAATACTATTTGTACTCAATTCAGATGAGTCTACACAAAAATCGAACGGCCGGAAGTGATAACGTGCATTTTGAACTGAAATTGACTCAATTCGACGCCGACTTGAACCAAACAGCCTCTGATCGTGAAACGGATTACGTCATTGCATTCGGAACATTAGAATAACCTTGAATCAACATATATATTAACCTTATATTGAGGTCGACATAAAATTCATATTAAGATGAATTAAATACTTAGAAAAATATCTATTTACATCTAATAAACCTAGCCCGACCTCTATCCCACTCGCTCAGCTCGTTCCTCCCAAAATTGACGCTCACTCGATCCGAAGGAACAAAACTGCTCCCACTCCCTCGTTATCTCTATTGCTCCCTCCTTCGATTTGCTCTCCCAAAAATAACGCAAAAAATTGCAAAGAAAAGGGCAAGCAAAAACCCGAAGATGCTAGCTCTCTCTCTTTCTCTCTCTCGCATGCGCTCCTCCTCTCTTCCATTTTTGGAACTGCAAAATGAAACCTCCCCTTCAAGCCACATGGGTTCTGGCTTTCGATTGTTCATCCTCCCTTTGAAAATTCTTCTACTCTCTCTCTCTCTCTCTCTCTAACTTTCTCTCTCTGCAACCCCTTTCTCAAAGGAGGTGATGGCTTCCATGGCGAATAACATGATCGGCTCGAAAAACTAGTTCATCCACTACGAGCCTGCATCTAGTGATTTAGAATGGGAGTATCAGAGAGATGTGAAGAAGTTAGTAGACTTACTTTCTATTATTAAACTAATAGAGCCAACAAGATCAAGCAAACTCATAAACCCCGATGATGGCTATGTTGAATGGTGAGTTTAACCAGAGGGAATACTTCCATCAAAATATGATTATAATTTAACTCAAATTAAGTATTAATCTAAAAATACTTAAATGAAATTCAATCTCTAAAAACTTAAAGCTAAAATTTGATCCACCTTCCTTAACAGTTTATTGAAGGTGATAAATTAAGAAAATGCTAGCTCACAAAGAAGCCAATGTCAAATCAAGTGTTCTACTATATTCACTATCAATTAATCTCATGCCAATAAGGACATGGCTCGTGTCCGACTACATGGCTTGCCTAGGCTCCATATGATGATATGACTGAGTTCTCTAATCGGGTGGTTTAGCCAGTAAGGCTCCATTATATTATGATCATAATTGTAGCCCGTATGCTCCCTAATAGCTCTGCCTTTTGAGTTGTGAATAATAGGGTACACTTGATAGGGAAAAAAGCCCTCTGTTAGCTATGGTAAACTTAAGCCAGTCTCCTTAGACAAACACCACCCCAGGTCTACAAGGATTTCTTGGACGACGTAACCCATGTGTTATTGATAAGGATCCTTCGGTCAGGTTGGGTCGACTACCTCCTCTGACTAAGTAGACTAGGGACCACGATAGCCCGGGATGATGGAACCATGGGAGATCAGGCACGTCATCATTCTCCAAACCATTCGCTTAAAGCTAATACTGATGAATTTCATAAATTCTAAACCCCAAATTTTAAACTCCACATACTACTACTATATGTTTTGCATTTCAGTGATCTAACGACTAGTCTTAATTGAAAGTTCTCTCTCACTTATTGGGAGGGGTAATTAACTATATGTGCTTGCGCCTATATGAAACCTGGAACCAGATCTAAAGTCCTCACAAAATGAGAATGAAATCTCTGGATAATGTCTTATCTACTATTCCATCTGCCTTCTGAAAATTACACTAACACTTAAATCATCACTCTCTTCATTCAATTTATGGAGAGGTCGGTGAATTTTTTAGAGCTCACGAGGACTCTATTGGGGATAGTTTCTCTTTTCATTTTTGGCTAGTCATACATGCTATAGTAACAAAATATTTAAAAATTTAAAATAAAGAAAAATGGTGATTTAAATGTGTAATACATTCAAATTACTAATAATGGATCTACAGAGCACTCCTTTCACTGTTCAGCTAAGGCATGATGCAAACATCTGCTTGGCTAATTGTCTAATCAATACTGAAGATGTTGGAGCTATCATTCAATTTGGTAGCATAGACTTCCCAACCATTGCTATTGTAAATAATCCTCTACTTGAAGCAACTTCATATTATACACACCAACTTGTGCAATAGAGAAGGATAATTAGAATAGCCACTATTGCTACTGAAGTTTCTCGAAAAAGAGCCTTTCTATTCAAAAGATTGGGTTATTCTGAGGTGCCAGTCCTAAAAAGAACCATCACTAGTAGAAATTTTTAATCATGCATGTGAATAGGACCACTCTGTCAGTCGAACCGTTCACACTAAAAAGGCATAATGCTGAAGCCTCCTCTTTTAGAGAAAAATTGAGTAGAAGACAAAGAAGGAGAAGAAATGTTGAACTATGAGCTCAATAATTCTGTGTGAATCACTAGCCATGTGACCAGAGTTGATACCAGAAGCAAGTGTTCCCATTCACAACAAGTTTGAAAATTTCAAGTGAGTGAAAATGAGCAGCTCTACTGGTTATATCAAATAATCGTTCTGGGGGCAACGACATCAAGCTATAACTCCACAAAGGAGACATCTTGAGACTCTGTCCTCTAGAGTGCACATGGTGTTGAAACTTGAAAGTTATCAAGGAGAATGGTCTTATGAAGAAAAAGTATTAAAGTCTGATTATTAGAGAAAATGAGAAAGCTTCATTAAGAAGGCTGCTCTCAATGGGTAATGTTCAAGATCGTCCTATGTAATTTCTGTCCGTCGAAAGGTCCTGATAAATAGGAAAACAAATATGGAGGCTGATGCCCTCGAGAAGAAGTAGCCACGCAGAAGCTTCTTCATTTAAAAGTAAGTTAACCCAAAGGCAGTGGAGAAAGAGAAATGCTAAATTGTGTGCTCAATAACCATTGTTCAAGAAGAGAATTATACAACTAACTATGGAACTAGAAACAAAAGTTTCAACTCATAACAAGTTTGACAACCTAAGATGGGTAAAGCGAAATAGCTTTACTGAATCAAATAGTCCTTCTGGACCCGACAACATCAGGTTCCAACTTTTCAAGTGAGAAAAACTTGAAACTGTATATGCAAGAGTGCATCGGATCCTCAAAGTTGTTAAGTAGAAAGTCGATGAAAAAATATCAAAGTCTATCATCATGCTGAGTTGCTCTGGAGACCTTCTCCTACAACCCTAGCAAGATGTCAACTAATTCAAGTCCCGCATAGCGAGCATCGAGGCGTGACACTTGGACCACATATCCAAGAATCCATCATTGAAAGATCTCAATAAAAAAAGGTAAACAAATTTGGAGGGTAGAACCTCAAAGTGAAACTTCCTTAAAGAAAGATAATGACGTGACATCTAGATTGTACTCTCACAAAATCCACTTCTTATGCGCTAGTATTTCTGAAGTAGTCTTACCACTTGAAGTTGAACTACATTTACACCGAGTAGGCATTCAACACAATCTTACCTAAGATGAGAATGTCCGTCTACGGATGGAAGAGCTTGATGCGCTTGACAAAGCTAGGCTCCAAGCTCGAGAATTTAGAATCCTATCGGCGAGTCAAAGCGTTTGATCATCGGTTTCCTCAACTTTTCAAGAAGAAAAATTGATCCTAGTATTGAGAATATTAATTATTCCTCATCGTCATTACATGTGTAAGTTTTGCTTGAAAATTCTCTTGCAATGTAAGAATGCATTTCTGAAATAAAACAAACATTCCCCTGTTAGACAGGAGGCATTTTTTTAATATATCTTTTTAGGCCAACATCATGGTTTCATCCGAGATCTGAATAAATATACTTACTTAATATAAAAAAAAAATTGAAAATTCTCCTACATATGGGGCATTTTTTTAGATCTTTATACATAGATGAACTCAATGTTTTATGTTAAAACTTTCTTAAGATCAAATATATCAACTCAAATATTGATATATTTTCTTAATTATTTTAGAGCTCCTTCAAAGTGCTTTAAAATTTCCTCTGTAATATAGGGAGAATTTGTATATATTTATTTAAGTCGACATCGTACTTCAAGCCGAGATCCTCAGATAAATATACATGATGATCAAAATAAGCTATGTTTATTTATATTAAAAAAGTTTAAACTCTGTGATATGTTTCTAAGCTAATCTACAATCCTCCTATTAGACAGAAGCCCATTTTTTATGATCAAAGTTCTTGCAAGAACAAAAAGAATCTATTTCTACGCATGAGAAGACAACCCTACATATCAAAAGTTTATCTCCCAGATTTCTCAAATTTTGAAGATCAAGTCAGAAGAACTCTCAATTTTGGAAGCTTCAATTAACTAAGTTGGAAAAATATCAACCTCTACATCTAACAGTCTAGGACACAAATGGGTTCTAAAGGTTGAACTTAACCAGCACACAATTGGTCGAGTTGTTAACGCTCTCCTCACTTAACAAGCCATAAGAAAAGGCCGCAGTGAAAGAGCCCTTGTTTGTTAGTCTAATGATTAAATCACCAACCCATCAACGTAAGTCAAAGACTCGATCAGATTCTAAAGGTTGAACTCAATAAGCCCAAATATGGCCTAGTTGCTGACGCTCTCCTCACTCAATAAGCTGTAAGAAAATATCGTAGTAAAAGAGCCCATGCTCGTCAGTCCAATGATAATAGTTGTTCAAACTTAAACCAGATCTAGCTTAATGACTATAAGCAATCATAATCCAGGAGATCTTTCTACTTGATCGATAGACCAAGACAATTTGAGGAAACTCTCAATTCAGAGCTGTCTCGAATCAATCTTTATATTATTTGTAGGGTGATATTTCAATTAATTCTCAAATAATCTGATCAACCACAAAACATAGATCAAAGTCAATCTCCTCATCAAATCCATCAAAGCAGAAAGCATAGGACCAAGGGAACAATTCTATAGTTCATACAAAGTCGATCGTCAAACTGAAAGAATTTTATAGTTATTTAGTCTGTTAAAGCATACACTGCTAGGCTGATAACTCGACATTATAGACCTAATATAAGTTTATAAGCTAGATCATCTCAGATGCATTCTTCAAGTCTCACAGCAAAGACATAGAGAAAGATATACACTTTCCACAAGTCACCGTGGACAAATTACCAGTCAATTCATCAAGTCCTTCAAAGCGCAAAGACTGGGAACAATTCCATAATTCATACAAAGATGGACGAACTAAAAGAATTTGTAGAAGTTCACCCCGTTAAAACATTACTGTTAGCCGATAACCTAACATTGACCTTATGTTGGGAGGTCGGGCTGGTCATTTGTATGTACCCTTCAACGACCCAAAGAAGCAAGCATGTGACTTACGCTACATACTTTGACAAGTCAATTAGGACAAATGTCAGCCGATCCTTCATCAAGTTCTTAAAGCTGGATAGAAGGAATTCCAAATCTCAAAAAAAAAAAATGATTCCTCTGAAACCCAACCTACACAAAGCTAGGAGACTCAAAGTTGTAATGGCACAAGGCAAAAGAAAGAGATCTTCAATAAACTATCAAAGAAAGAGACGGCAAGAACTTTATCTATCCAAGTGTCAATTCTGATAAATCGAACCTTCTATTTAGCATATCTAAAAAACCATTAGGTTAGTACAACAGTATCAAAGCTCTATAAGGTTAAGAAGTTCAGATCCAAATTTGGCTACCCCAAAGAGTCAACTGTTCTTTCAACAAACACGCCTTGCACGACGTAATCACATTTATCGGTTGACATTTGCTGAGGCATTTGAAGTCAAGCTCAAAATCCAAATTCAACAAACTCAAACAGTCACAACCGAGCCGATGAGTTTCGCAAACATCCAAAATCAAATTAACTGACATCACGAATAACAAGGCCAAATGAACCTGTCAAAACATACCAAAATTGATCGTAATATAAATATCGCAATTTAATATCAACCGACGATCGTTAATAATGCACAGCATATCTAGAGCCCGCTGATGACGCCTGCCAATCCTCTCAAAAGAATCTCAACAACGCAATAAAGAACATCAAAATTGGTCAAAATATAAATATTTCACAATCTAACCATCAACCGGAAAAGGCATTCATTAAATGCCTTAGAATGCCAAATAACTCCCAATGTACAAGATATCCAAATAACCTAATTGACAATCGTTAGTTTTGACAGAATTGAAATCCATATTAGCATATTTGCACTCAATGGACGCCGTTTGCCATAAAAACGAACGGTCCAAATGATAACGCATTTTTAAATTGACCGCACTACGCTAACCTAAAACGGCCCCGAATTTATATTGCACAGATCTGGAATATCATAATAATTCAATCAATATATATATATATCTCATATTTATACATATATAAAATCATGAGATGGATTAAATACTTAAAATATATATCTAATAAACCTAGCCTGATTCCTATCCCACTCTGCTCAGCTCTGTTCCTCCCAAAACTGATGCTCACTCCATCCAAAGGAATGAAACTGCTCCCACTCTTGTTCCTTCTCTGCTCCCTTCCTGATTCTGCTTTCCTCCCAAAAAACAACGCAAAAATCGCAAAGAAAAGGGCAAGCAAAAACCGAAGACGCTAGCTCTCTCTCTCTCTCTCTCTCTCTCTCTCCTCCATGCAGTGTGCCTCTCTTCCATTTTGAACCGTAAATGAACCTCCCTCAAGCTGCACGGTTCTTTTTCGATTGTCATCCTCCCCTCTTCCTTCTCTCTCTCTCTCTCTCTCTCTCTCTATCTCTAACTTTCTCTCTGCAACCCCTTCTCAAAGGAGGTGAATGTATGGCGAATAACGTGATCGGCTGGAGAACCAGTTCATCCACTGCAAGCCTGCGTCATTGATTAAGAACGGAGTATCTGAGAGATGTGAGGAAGTTAGACTTTCTTTCTAAATTGAATCCATCGGCGAAGGAGTTCTTTCCTTCTTGGAGAAAATTGGATTGTCGATTATCTGCAGATGCGCCTGTCTTCATCTCTTCAGCCGATTACTACAACAGCAATGGGTTCAATTAACTAATAGTTGTAAGGATTCGATAAAGAGCGATGGATCATCCAACAACCAGCTGATGATTCGAATGACGAGAATGATTATGACCAAGGGAGGAGAAGGATGAATGATAGGATGAGAAGAGCTAAAAGAGAGGAAAGCATCAGAAGAATTGTATATGTTTCTGATATTGATCAAAGTGTTACAGAAGAACACCTTGCTGAATTGTTTGCCCCTTGTGGTCAAGTAGTTGACTGCCGATTTGTGGTGACTTCACTCAAATCTTCGATTTGCATTCATTGAGTTCTTGATGAGGTGTTGGGCGCTGTTAGGGAGTTTGGCATTTCTGTGTCAACCGAGATACAAGGATTACAGTGCCAATGGTGCTCCAGGGAAAGAATGAAGATTTGGTATCACACACTTGGTTGGGAAAGACTGCTATTTATATGCTTCCCCTTTAGTTCAGCTACTAAAAAACGATGAAGAGTTGTTGTGGTATGCTAATGAAACCTAAATGTCCTAGAGCTATTGTACCTGTCCAACAAGGGGGGTTAACTGAACAGATTTTTCGTGTGGCAAAGTCTATGCTTCATGCAAGGTTCAGGATATTGGTCACGGCAACAATAACAAAGGCATTGTAAAAAAAAAATTAATTGATGAAGAATTTCTAGAATACTCCATTTGCGAACATTCACCTTACACAAGAAGGTTAGATCTGCTCGCATGACTTCATCATGCTTCTGGTGCCGAGAACAAATTAGAGTCACTTCTACAGGTTCTTCAACTGAGTTTGGCTTAGGAGAAACCGGTAAATTACCGTGGAGAAGTTCCTGCAGAGGAAAGGTGATTGAAGATCCTGCTAATGTCCAATAGGGCGCAAGAGTAAGAGAAGCAGGTCGTAAAGACACTCACTCACTACGCCCGACGTTCAAGCTTAAACAAATTGTTAGATGTCCCTCCTATGCCGAATGGCCAAAATTTTATCAAAATCCTGACTTAAAAAAAGAAGGCTTAAATATAAAATTATATAAGTTTCATACTCACAGATTCAAGATCCGCCCAATAAGGCATAACGAAGTATATCGAAGAAGACATCACCAAAAGATACCGATAAGCAAAATAGTTCAAAATTTCAACGCAGTGGATGACGCCGAGATCATAACGCCGCCAAATTCAAACCAATTCAAGACTTAAACAAATTCAAATCTAAAAAAATCATCTAAACTTAAGCTAAACAAAAGATATATCATAAATACAAGATAAATGTTAAATCAAAGAGAAATCTGAGCACTTAAAAAAAAAATTTTGAAAAATAGAACACTTATTTAAAATGCAGTAAAATTTGAGAAAGTTAATATTAAACTCACAAAAAACTCATAATAAGTTTGAAGTTTGATGTGGAGTTGAGGATAAATCCATATTAGATTGGATGTCTTTTCATGGGTAAAATGATTATATGAATAAAATCAATTAAATGTTTAAATAATTACATTCGACATCAAGTGAAGTAAAGATTTCAATTGAATATTAAAGGACAAATGATTGGTGATAAGTTTAAATGTCCAATTCCAAATTGAGAATAAAGTGTGTTAAGTAATTTGATAGCTTTCTTATAAGTACAAATTTAGTTAGGCAACTCATGATCATTCATGAATGTAGCCTTTAAAAATACTATTTGGGTCTTATATTTAAAATTGTATTTGAAATACAATGAGATTTGTGATATATCTAAGTCTTTATCTTCAAAATTAATAGGATCCATATGAGTTTCATAAGAGATTCTCACTAAAATTAAATAACTTATTAGCAAGTATGGTCAAGACTTCTTTGGGAATAATTGACTCATAAAGCGCATGTGGCGGATATGTATAGTGTATGAGCACGAAGTTTTCGAGGTTCTGAGTCATCCGGCCTGGAGCAGCACCAGCTGCCGTGCTGAGCGCGGCGCTGAAGCCTCAGCGGTCACTGCTGGTCAGGCCGTGGCAAGTAGGTCGGCGTGCGATGACGGCGCAAGGCAGCGGGCGGTTTGCGCTCACACGCTCAGTTGGCGTGGCGGCCCCACAAGTACCGAGGCCCAAACGCGATTTTGCTTTCAGGAGGGTTTTGGCGCTTTTACTCTTTTGCTCTATAAGGGTCTATAAAATCCTCCAGGCCAAGAGAAGGAACACTTCTTCAATGGTCTTCTTCTTCTTGAGGGTCGCTCGGAGGCGATCGGCGTAGTTCATACGACGAGGCGATTTTCTCTCAAAAGAGCGCTACCACTTATCGGACCGACCGGGTTTGAGGCGATCAAGACCGAGTTCATACTGCCGAGGCTCTGGTTTTCCCTCGAAAGAGGCGTTGACTGCCCTTGTCAGATTAACCGTTTGGAGGCGATCAAGGCCCGTAGTTCATACGGCGAGGCTCCAGTTTTCCCTCGAAAGAGGCATTGACTGCCCTTGTCGGACCGATTGGGTTTGGAGGCGATCAAGGCGTGTGCTCATGGAGGCTCGATTTTCCCTCGAAAGAGGCGTTGACTGCCCTTGTCGGACCGATAGGGTTTGGAGGCGATCAAGACCAGTAGTTCATACGGCGAGGCTCCGATTTTCCCTCAAAAGAGGCGTTGACTGCCCTTGTTGGATCGACCGGGTTTGGAGGCAATCAAGACCCAGTTCATCTGGCGACTTGGTTTTCCCAAGAGGCGCACGCCGGACCAACGGTTTGGAGGCAATCAAGTTTGTAGTTCCTACTTCTTCGGCAGAAGTTGGACTTCTTGTGTCTTCAATGGATGGTTCGAGTTGATAACCGCGCGTGAGAAGCTAGGAACCATCGTCAACGACTCAAAGTTTGGCGTGTAATTTTCGAGCATCATTGAGGGAGTATCTTCTCTCTCTCTCTCTCTCTCTCTCTCTCTCTCTCTCTCTCTCTCTCTCTCTCTCTCATATGTATGAGTATCTTTTTCATCAGATCGTAGGCAAAAAATTTTATCCCAAGCTATCCGTGAGTGAAAGAGTCAGAAAAGGATATGCCCAAGTATTGGAGTAAGTAAGCTGCTTCACAAAATTTTCATATTTTTATCATTTCTTCCTCTTTATTTATCATGTATTTTCACAAGGTGATGGCCAGAAGAAAACCCATAATGTGACGGCTACAGATGACATATCATCCACTATCACATCAGATAGTTTAATGGTATTCCGCAGAAAATTTCACTTCCCTAATGAGTTGGTGGTCATTATTGCTAAAAAGTCTGATCGAGCCCGTTCACCTCCACCAGGGTACTTTACTCGATATGATTCTTAGATGCGACCCTTTGGCTCGAGTTATTGAGATCTTCAAAATATGTGGTGTAGCTTTGTCACAATTTTCATTTCGAGCTTTAGTGGTCATTATTGATTTGACTATCTTCTTTAGAGAGCGTGGTGTTACTTTGAACATCAAATACTTGTGTCGAATGTGTAGGTTTACATGTGATACTCAGGGACATATTTCTTATCTGACTATAAAGAATTGGATAGAATTTTCAGCACGGGATCCCTCTAAAAATTGGTCTACTGGATTCTTATTTATGAAAAATGAGTGGGGCATTCCTACAAAATGGAGAAGATTGAATGACCTTCCAGATCCATTGAAGAGAATTAGATCTTGGCAACTCTTAATATTCGATGTAGAAAGCTTACGATGACGCCATATTAGCAAATATATAGTTAAGATAGAATGTTCAAGGTTGGTCTTTCCTTCCGTGAGGAGATCTTATTCTTTTTTACTAAAGAGGTCAAATAAAGGTGATGAAAGGTCTTCTCATATTCATAGGGTTCTTTCAAGAAGCCCGCCACGAAATCAGGTGGTGGCAATGTTTCTTCCCTAAAGAAAAAGAATACATGTAAGTGACTACGATATGCGGAAGAAGATGTTCGCCAATTGGCAGAGTTTAGTGTTCAACTCATGATGGGGAGTTCATTTCTCGAAGCCTCACATTCTCAAGAGGTGTTAAATCACATATGCCTGGCCAACAGCGGATGAATTGTAATGCGTTGTCTTCCCTTCTCTCTTCTTTTCTTCTTTTCCTCTTTATTTTCTTTTGTGTAATATTTGTGATGATTTTTTTTTCTTTATAGGTAACTCAAACATTAGGGCTGATGGCTCATTTTGATCTCTCTTTAGATGAGTAGAATACTGAATTTGTGAAGATAAAATATCTGCAAGATGAGTATGAGAAATATGAGTGCTAAGTCCAAAGAAGAACTTTGGGATCGCCTAACTGCGTAACTAAGCTAGCGAACATGTTCTTTCTTTCTCTAGTGAGGAGGTGGAGTGCACTCGTGATGATGATTGAGGTGAGGATCAAACTCGAAAGAGAAAAGACTCAAGGCACTTGCGGAGAAGGGAGCTCTCGAGAAGAAAGCATTGATCGTTTTTGAGAAGGAGCATATAATGTCAGAAGCGGAAGCAAATGAAATCTCCTTGAAGGCAGTGGAAGACTTTAAGAGCTCTCTAGCTTATCACGGTATAATCAAAGACCATGTTCAGGAAGCTCGTAATCATATTCTTGATGTTTAAGTGAAGGACTTGGAGCACCAATGTTGAGGAGGGCTTCATCGAGGGTTCCTATAAGGAATCCAGTGCATCACAAGACCGAGCTAGTGTTGAGGATCTATCTCCCGCCAAGTGTCAAGACTCTTCACGATTCGTGGAGATGAAGGAGTTGAGAGTGAGTTCGAGAGAGCATCTCCTAGTGGTGAGGAGGACGTTGATATCACCAACTGATATGATGTAGCATCACTGAGGATGCATTTTTTTTATATGTATTGTTATTAGTGTGTATCAGAATCTTGATTCTTTCTTATATCATCATGTTAATGTTGTCATCATTTTTTTTAGATGATATGCTCTTATTTTATTTTTACATATTCGGAGTAATTGGTCGGAATATTATTTGATGATCCTAACCTGTGTGGATGAGGTTGAATTGAATCCACTGAGGATTATTGACCTATTTGAGGTTGTTTGTCAAAGTGTTATTTGATGACATTAACCTGTATGGAAGAGGTTGTGGGATGTCCACCAAGGACCTTTTGACCTATCCTAGGTATCAGCCAAAGTGTTAGATGACGTTAACCTGTATGGAAGAGGTCGCAGAATGTCCACCAAGGACCTTTTGACCTATCCTAAGTATTAGCCAAAGTGTTACTTGACTTTTTACCTGTATGGAAGAGGTCCGATCAAGTCCCTTTGGGATTGATTATGCCCTGATTGAGATACAATGTGAGTTGCATATTTCTCAAGTGGGAGGATTAAATGAAGAAGAAACAAGCTTGTAAGAAAAAAGTTATAAATTCATTACTCTGATAAGTTCGGTGATACAATCATAAGATGATTTTAACACGGATATGAGTTTCAAGAGGAAATGATAACAACAACAAGTCTTATCCCACTAAGTGGGGTCGGCTACTTGAAGAGGAAATGATAAACGAGACAAAATAAAAGTTGCAATAGTTATGCAGAATTACGAATATTTTCAAAGATTCTCGGTGTTCCAAGTTCAAGGTAAAGTTTTTCCTCCTCCTGGCTTGAATATTCTTGGCTTTACCAGCTATAACCACATATAGGCTATCCCAAAGAGGTGAGAGTTTATTGCGTTGAGGGCCTTTGCCTATAGCTTCGAGACTTCGTAGGACCAAGTCACCGATAGATATGGGACGGGGTTTTACTCTTTTGTTGAAGTGACGAGCTACCCTTTGGTGATAGGAAGCAATCCAAAGTAGGGTCATGTCACGAGTTTCGAGGAGTAGGTCCAAGTGGTGTCAGAGTTTTTCTTCATTACCATCATGATTGAATAATTGAACTCTTAGACTTGGAATCCGATCTACTCGGTATAATAGCTTGTAAAACACAAGTTATATGGTGTCTCACCGGGGGATGTCGCGGTAAGCCCAGAACATTAGAAAGCTCATCAACCCATTGCCCCGCCTTCTCAAGATGTGTTTTTAGTCCTTTGAGTATACCCTATTGGTAGCTTCAGCTTAGTTTGAGGATGTACTACTGATGCGGAATGTGAAGATCTTTGCAAAAGGACGCGAAGACTTTTCCAAGAATTGCTGTGTGATGATCTTTACAAGAAGACCAATCGACATACTATATTTTTCCAAACAAATTGTTTAGCATTTGCCTCCATAATTTTAGTGCCGCTTCCACCCATTTAGTGAAGTAATGACGACCTAAAATGATAAACTTTTGTTGCTCGATGTTATCAAAAAAGGTCTCATGATATCAATCCCACTAAGCAAAAGGTCATGGGCTTTGAAGGATGAGAGCTATGCGCATGTGAGAGAGGTTAGAGTGCAACAACTTGCACATTTTTTTTGTGAACTCCAAGGCGCCTTGTTTCATCGTAGTCAATAGAACCTTTGCCTTTATAATTTTAAGGGCTAGCCCTTCCTCCTAGGTGTTCTCCACATATCCTTGAGTGAACCTCTCTTAATGCGTAATCGGCCTCTGAAGGTGAGAGGCATTTGAGGTACGGTCCAGAGAAAGCTCGTTTGTATAGTTCACCTCTGATAATAGTAAAGCTTGAAGCTTGTCTTTGGAGACGAGTTGCAGAAGTTGGGTCTTCAGGAAGGGTTCCTTCTTGTAGAAAAGATAGGATGGGGTCCATCCACGAATATTCCTTTATCTTATTAATTACTTGAATTACCCATGACCCTTGGATACTAGGAAAATGTATTTCTTCAACATGCCTTCTCTTAAATAGATCCCAAGAGCAGATGTAGCAGCTGAGAGTGTCACCGAGTATTCTTCTCTGCAAAGATGTGAATGATTTATGTGTCTTGAAATGGGCAAGAAGAGACTTCACCAAGTGGAGGTATTGTGTCAGCTGAGGATTATGAGTACTAAAGTTTTCCTCAACTTGGGAGGCGACAAGTTGAGAGTCAATGTGGATCACTAAGTCTTGAGCTTCAAAGTCAATGACAAGTCTCAACCCTGCTATGAGAGCCTTATATTCAGCCATATTATTAGTTGCGTAAAGCTAAGTCCATACTCAGGTATTCGCTGGGGAAATAAGTAAGATTCTCACAAAGACCAAGATTTCTTGAAGCTCCATCAACATAGAGGGTCCATTGAGGAGATGAAAGGCATGTCAGATAGCTCCTCCGGAGTTGGCAGATTCCATTATAAAGTCTACAGTACTTGAGACTTTATAGCATAGAAAATTTATATCAAACTCTCCCAATTCTCTGCACCACTGATTAACCTCCCAGATGCTTCTGGTTTCGTAGGATGGCCCTTAATGGTAAATGAGTGTAAACGCCGATAGTGTGAGCTTGGAAGTATGGACGTAATTTTTGCGCTGAGAAAACTAAAGCCAAAGCCACCTTATCGGCAAGTGGATAACGACTTTCTATATCAGAGAGAATTTTGCTGACATAATAAATTGGTCATTGTATCCCACTTTTTTCTCGCACTAAACCGAGCTTATCACGGGAAGAGACTACGAGATATAAGTATAACATCTCTCCTTGAATAGCTTGGATAGTAGGGTGGAGATGTTAAATACCCCTGCTCAAAAGTAGACTGTCATTCATTAGTCCATTGAAAATTATTATTTTTAGCTCCTTTTAATATTTTAAAGAATGACAGGTATTTATCCCTAGAACGGGTTAGGAAGCGGGATAACGCAGCAATTCGTCCATTCAAATGTTGAACTTCTTTGATATTCTTCGGATGAGTCATATCTTTGAGAGCTTTGATTTTCTTGGGGTTGGCCTATATCCCACGGTGGGTTACCATGAATCCAAGAAATTTTCCTAACGTAACCCCAAAAGCACACTTGGTTGAGTTAAGTCGCATGTTGTAACGATGAAGAAGATTAAAGAATATTTCTAGGTCAGAAATATGTTGTGATTCTTCCAAACTTTTCACTAATATGTCATCCACATATACCTCCATTGTGCGGCCTAATAGGTCTTTAAAAACCTTATTCATAAGGTGATAGTAAATTTTTTTAATAAAATGGCATAACTTGGTAACAATATAAACATTTATATGTTTGAAATGATAGTTTCTTCATCCGTTCATTTTTTATTTGGTTGTAACTGAGTAAGCATCCAAAATGAGCATTTGATGTCCGACGCGCATCAACCAATTGATCAATTCGAGGAAGAGAAAACTATCTTTCGGGCAAACCTTGTTAAGGTCAGTGTAATCAATACACATTCTCCATGTTCTATTTATTTTCTTAACAATGACAACATTTGCTAGCCATGTAAAGTAATGTACCTCTCGTTTGAATCCTGCTACTATGAGCTTGTTAACTTCTTGTTCAATAGCCTAGAGACGATCAGGTGCAAAACTCCATTTCTTTTGGATGATTGGTTTGAATGTTAGATCAATCTTGAGGGAGTGCATGATTACATTGGGGTGACCGATATCCATGGACTCAGGCAAAGATGTCTTGATTTTCAAGAGAAATGCATGTATTTTCCTCTTTCGTAGCAAAGATCCCACTACCTTGTTAGTGATTGGTCATCGATAATGCAATAGAAAAGTCTTACGAGCAAAGTTTTAGGGTACTTCTTCATCTCGAAAATTAAAATAAAATGTTGAAGGTCATAGAAGAGCGTGGTTGAGCTTGTGAGATAACATGATTGTCTTATGTTGATTTTCACTGAGACCACTCCAACTCAAGGGGTTAGAAATTTTATCTTAAGATGAGATACTGAAGTAAAGGCGCAGAATTGATTGGAGGGCCTTCCAAAGATAGCGTTATATGATGGTCGACTTGATCACCATGAATTGGATTAAATGAGCCACTTGTCGGAAATTCACCAAGGACAATAGAAGGGTGATTGTCCCCTCCACTGCGAGCGATTATCAAACAATGGTCTTGCGGTGGGTTGGAGCTTTTTTCCCCCATGTTAAGAAATGTGAGTAAAATAAGACATCAATAGAACTCCCATTGTTAATCAAAATTCTCTTAACATTAGTCATAGATCCCTATCGATGACAAGTGGATCTTGATGAAACATGTACTCCTTCTAAGTCCAGCCATTAAAAGTGGAATGATCGATGCGAGACTTCTTTAACTCCTTGAGGAGATGGTAATGAGAACTTGATTAGATAGTATTGGTCCTCTGATTATTTCAATTTCTCTTGTTTGATGATTGTTTTGTTTTACGTGATGATTGTCTGGTTGCCCCCGGTTGGAGGTATGTTTGTTTTAAGTCGATTGATTCTTCACAAATGGTGGCGTAGATATCCTTCTGAGCCTCTCAATTTCTTCTTTTGAGTTATTTGCATGCCTAGTATGTCCACGATTTCGATGGAAGTGACAATATTGCTCCTGATTTTATGAATTTGGTTTCAGTGGATGCGGTCACTTGATATTTTCTTCATTTTGAATAGCCATTAGGAGGTTAACACGAGATGTGTTCAGCGGCTTGTATTCCTTTTGGTGTGGTTCCGTCGTTGATATGGGGTGGAGGAGATCCATTTGTTGCTTCTTTTGATAGGTGTCGGTTCGCATTCCACGAGTGCTTTTACGTTTTCACGTAGATTGCTCATTATTTGCGATGGGCGTAATAGTCTCATCGAGATTTGTGACACGATGAACCAAGTCGCATATGAGCATAGTCTCGCATTAGTGGCGAGTAAAAGGCCCACTGAGTCCTCAAGGAAAACTCCTTTTAATAGTTGAGTTACACTCGGGTATTTGGCGGAGAGAACCTCGGAAGTATTCCTTAAGTGATTCACCCTCATTATGATGAATGTGGAGATGGGAGGAATCTTTAATGATCCTCTATTTGCAATGAAGCTGTTCCACAAAAATCTTGGCGAGTTAGGTCAAAGGATGGATGGATCCCCTTGGAAGGAGTATAACCAAGTCGAGCTTGCCCGAGGGTAACGTAATACGATAAGCGGTGTAGGAGCTCATTGGATATGATAGTCTGTAATGTGTTCATGTGTGGTCACATCATAGGAATCAATGCTCGGAAGGTTGAAACCCGAGGATGTTGAAGAATAATTTATTAAAGGTGAGGATTCCTCATAGCTGAGAGGAGAAGATGATTTATCTTGAAGGTGAAATTCATCTTGTATTAATCGTCATAATTGCATGTATAACATGGCGAGTGGGTCAAAAGGCGAGAATGTATTCAATAATTGGTGGATTAGCGAGCGGTTGGTACACGTGATGGATGAGTAAAGCCCTGTCAAGGAGATCGCTGAGAAGCGGAGGAACTTCATTGTTAAGGAGATCGACATTTTGACCTCCCGCGGCTAACGATCGATCTTGGGGGAGGAGTGTTTGTCGTGGTAATGGCCATTGTGTTCCTCTCAAAAGTCAGATCATCTCATTTTGAGACTCTTCCATTCGGACGATCTTCTAAAGAGATCTCACACGCCTTCACCGGAGTCGCGTCTAGGTGAGGCGAAGCTTGGCGTCCTTGGTTCAAGGATTCATTTTGAGAGTGGCGGGAGTTAGTGGGAGGCTCGTTGTGGGTATTGCGCTATTGGCCATGTCACGTGTGTTCAGAAATTGTGATTGATAGGTTCTTTTTACGACGGTGCAGCATTGCGTCTTGAAAACTAGTTCGCGTAAGTAAACGCTTTGCCTTTTATTGTGAAATCCAAGTATGTATTTAAAAGTGAACAAGAAAACTCAATTTTCACGTGGAAAATCTCGAAAGAGGAAAAAAAATACAGCTGCGTAAAAGCTTATGTATCTGTTTGAGTACAAAATCTTCCGATAACGGATTACATTGTATATGAAAGGAACAACGGGTATCGTTCGTGGTAACAATTCTTGTGGTAGATGATGGCGACGAATACGGCGGCGATAAAGGTCGTCATGATGGAGACAGGTTTGATAGCGAGGATGTGGCGGCGGCACGGCGGCGATTGATGGCGGCGGCGGCGGTGGTTGGCGATCATCGAGTGGTGAGTGTCTTGGAGGATCTTCAAGCTTTAGGGCTCTCTCTCTCTTTTGCCCTCCTCATATGAGGAATGAGGTTTATAGGTGGAGGAGTGGCGTCTCAGAATACATGCAAAACCCATACCACTTCATGGACGGCTCAAAATGATCCCTTTGATCATTTGATGTATTTTAAATATTTGAATGCGAATGAGTTGGAATTTTGAGATCTTGGGCTTGTTAGATCCAATCGTCGAGGCATTTCGATTTGTACACTTACTCTGTTTGAGAGCTTTTAGGGGTTTAACGATATCCCAAAGTTTTCAATGATATTTTAAATTCTTAATTTGAGTTTACTTGATCGGTTCTTTTAACGTCAGATTGTACTTGTTGTAGAATTTTCAATATCATATCAATAAAATTAAATTTAAATTCAATTAATTAAGCAAACACACTGATTCAAACTGACGGCAGCTTGAGCAATTACAAGCAGAACCTCTCTATGTATTTTTTAAAATCCAAAATTTAACTATCTCGAGAAACAACCGTTTGAGGATTAGAGGAATAGTTCTGTAAGACTGGAACACAATTATTAATTAATTTGTAATAATGGAGGACTCGATTTCATCAATCCGCACCGTTAATAAAAATATGAATTTGGCGTTTCTCAAACTGCCGATGTCTCTTCTCTTTCTCTCCGCCATTTGATTTCTTGGAAAGAAGCGTTTTTGTTTGATCGTTTCATCTATCCTCCTACAACCATCAAACAGTTACAGAGGAGAGTTATTTACTCCGACGAAGCTAAGCCATGGCTCTATCCGGCGGCCAGAACTCGCCGGCGGCGACGGAAGTAGGGCCGAATGTGAGAAGCAAGGACGTGATCCGGCTGGAGCTCGAGTCCGTCATTCCCATCCTCAAGCCCAAGCTTATTATGAATCTAGCCAACCTCATAGGTAACCTAGCTCCTTTTGAAACCTTTTCTGGCTCTTTGCCCAAATTTTTTCTACTTGGTTCGATTTGTGATAATTACTCCCAATATTTGATTTTATTTCTCAGGCATGGATGCTTACTGAGTTCTTCCTGTCTGAATCTTTTGTTTTGGGTTACGAATTTCTAAATTTCTCTCCTTGAATAGGGTAATTGGGTGAATGTTTTGTTCAGTGATAATGCTAAAACATGAAAGTGTTGAGATATTAGTTCCTGCTGGAGAACTTTACTGATGAACTCAGAGCAAATTCCTTTTTTTTTTTACAAAGCTACAAAAATTTAGTAGGAAAAGAATAACAATAGATTTTGAGGCTTGAGACTGTAAGGACGTTACCTTTTAGGTATTATTTATATGTTCATCCGGTAAGATGCCTCTTGAGATTCAGAAACCTATGGGTGTTAGCAGCAATATAAAACTGCTAATTCTGTTAGGGAAAACAAATGCAGGTATAGCATTTATGTAAATCTCACCAATCATTATCATACAATGAATGAATAAGATACAACATACTATTTTTAGATGAACAAGGGATGCTCATTAGTTTTATCCCAATTATTTAGGGTTGGCAAAATGAATCCTTTTTCATTCATTCTTGTCGGTATTTTCTTAGGTGTTAAACATGTTTTTCACAAATTATTTTTCGACAATGTCCATCCCTTATTTTTTTCTAATATTTTGACAATAATTTTATTAGTTTGTCTGTCCGGTACATTTTTTTTCATTCATTGCATATGCTTAAACCATCAAAATCTATTTTTAGTTACTCCTGTCTTCTATAGATGTTACTCAAAGCTTTCCTCTGAGATAATTATTCTTTAATTTATCCTTTATTGTTTTGTCACGTTTATTTTAACATTCTTATTTCTGCTATACTCAATTTATATATCAATGATTTTTTATAGCCCAACATTTAGTTCTATGTAACATCTTCACCTTTATTGTACTTTTTTATGAAATTTACCTATAAGCCTTAATATCCTCTTATCGCACAAAACCACTAGATGTTTCTCTAATTTAACCATTTATTTTAGCTATAGAAGTTATACTCTCAATTATATCTCAATTCTTCTATGTAATATACATAATTCTATCACACTTAGGAATTAGTTTATCTTCTAATAATATTAAATGATAATTATTAACATCATATTTAATAAAATTATATATGATTTTATTCAATTTTTATTCTACTAATTCTAAGACTTATATCTTTTAAATAGTTTTTCATTGTTCTAATTTTTTTTTAATTTAATGAATATCTCACTAATTGGAATTATATCATTTAAAAGGCACCTCTCTTTGAATATTTTTTGTAAGCATATTTATAATCAATATAAAAATGTGTGGAGTCAATGTTAATCTTTGGTGAAAATATGTGGTATTTGAAAACTCTTAGGCCAACCCACTACTACTTTTAATACTAGTCATTCATAACTATAATGACATTAACATATCTTTGATACACCTCTTTCAACCTTAAAGTACACCAAATCAATTCCTATGATAATCATATGGTTTATCAAGATCAATAAAATTATATGAAGATGCTTTTTTTTATATTTCTATTAATTACCTTAACACAAAAAACTTCATAATAGATTTTCTTGGCATGAAATAATATTGGTTCTCCAAAATTGATTTAGTTTTTTTAAGTCCACGTCTTATTAGCGGTGTAAACGAGCAGAGTTTGAGTAAGTTGAACCCTTATTCGTGTTTGACTCATTTGAAAATTACTCTGTTTGTGTTTGGCTCGTGTTCAAAATGGCTCGTATAAGCTCGAAATGACTCGAAAAGCAATAATTTGAAAAATTTGTAAAAGGGAGGATTTGAATCAGGGCCAATATTTTATATAACAAAAGCTGTAACCACTATGTCATGCTTGCAACTATGATATATGTATGTGTGTGTGTCTCTCTCTCTCTATATATATATAATTTTTTTATTTAAATAAATTGAGTAACACGCAGAAGGATTGTTCATTTGCTGGTTTAAATCGAGCTTGAAATATTTGTTTGGCATTTACTTAACAAACAATTAACACGGTTGTTCATAACAACGACGTTTATCAACCCTATGTTTTATTACTCTCTCTCATAGCATCATTATATGACTCATAAATTTGATTTCTTTATAGTTCGCATAATATTGAACATCACATTTGTTTTTACATATTGGCAAAATGCTTTTCTTCAATGATTTGGTATCATCCTTGTCTTCAAAATGCTATTAAAAGTATTCCCATAACTCTTCAAATCTCAATAAATATCTAATTTGGATCTAAAGCTTTTTTCATGCATCTTTTTTAACTCCACTTTAATTTTTTTAATCAGTCTATAATATACTTCACTATATTATCTCAATTAGTAATTTCTCATAGTCCTCGATTAACAAGTGATGCTCATAAGTATCAAATGTAACCTTTTGAAGGGAAATGCATGTCTTAAAGAATTGATGCATGCTATGAAAACCATTTAATTAACTGGAGAATTAAGATGGGATAATGCTCTTACCTGCACTAAGGACACACCTAGATGTTCAATTAACAATTCTTGAGTGGGGGCTCTACTATTCGAGTTTTGTTTGGGTGTTGGATGGGTCATAGTTTAATCAAATTGGAGAAGACACTAAAATGCATCTTAGGATAAAACTCCAAGGCTTTGTCTATATGGCACTGTATGCTTTTCATTTGAAATTGCCACCACATTTTTTTTTTCAATTTTTTTAACTGTCTTGGTAACATGCATCTTCAATGGGCATGACTTCTGAACTTTTATTTATTATTGAAAACTATGTGAAAAGATTTATTTATAAAAGTTTGGTTGAAGCATGAATAGTTAAAAGGTTTTGTATTTTTTAAGCAAGCACCATTTTCCTCAAATGCTTATTTCTTGTGTTATTACTTTGGAAATTTTTGCACAGAGCATGGTTCTGACAGAGCTGAGTTTTTGAAGCTATGCAAGAGAGTGGAGTATACTATCAGAGCTTGGTATCTTCTTCAGTTTGAGGATTTAATGGTATATCAAGTTCATTATTTACATACAAATTCTGATAAAATTGTGCTTTATATCTTCAAGAGTTTTACAGTTCAGCAGTATTCAGTGTAATTTTTAATAGGAAACTTAGATGGAAAAGTGCAATTTTAAACATGAAATAAAGATCTCCAAAATCTCTCCCCACACCACAGTAAAATGTTGAAACTAGATGCAAGCTTTCTTTCTCCAGAAAGCTGCATATCTGTCTCTCTCTCTCAACAAACACATCACCCAAGCTTGAATGCACACACTCGTTCAACACACACACACACATACACATATACACATACACACATACATACATACATAGATTACAAACACATTATATATATATATATATATATACATTCCTCAAACATACCTGCACTGAAAATTCACATTCCTAGTTTTTTTTCTCAAGCTTTGGTGGATCAATTTTAGTGGATGAGACTCTCATGCACCTTTGCTTTAGGTACATGTAAGCGAGATGAATCAATGTGTGGATTTACGTGGGGATTTAAATCATTAATTCAAAGTAAATAATGATGTATACCACTTGGATCCAGCTTCATGAATGCATCAACAAAATCATATGCATTAGCTTGTGAATGTTGGAAAATGGAAAAGGTTAATGGTGAGGTTGGGGTATGGAGAAAATGAGTAAAATGAATGAGTTGTTCGTTGTTTAGTAGCAACAATGTGAATGACTTTTAGAAAAAAAACATGCTTCTGCAATTGAAGTTTCTGCTTGCTTTGAAAAGCATGTAATCCACACCTGAACACTGATCAATTTTATTGTATTGTCAAGGTGCAATATTTTACTTTCTTTTTATTTTTTATGCACACTGGTATTCCCAATTAAATTATTGGTTATCAAATTTTGTTCTGTTCTTTAGTATTTAAACAAACAGGATTTGCTTTTACAGCAACTGCATTCCTTGTTTGATCCCGTCCATGGTGCTCAGAGGTTAGAACAACAAAATTTATCTTCTGAAGAGATTGATGTTCTCGAGCAGAAATTTCTGACATACTTATTTCAGGTTATTTATCTGAACATTTCTATATGTGGTATATGTTTAAGATGCCAATTTATACTGATAAACTGCTAATATGCTTCTAGTTTCTGCTTCTGTTTATGAATTTGAATAAGTATTTGTTCTTCTTTGCAAATTAAAGATGACATTGTGGGTTTTTCTTGTATTGTTAAATGGTTGTAATACCAAATATTTGAACAAAATTGCTATTGCAAATTCATTGTTAAAGACAAGAAACTAATACTTATGACATTATAGGAGGAAAACTTATTACCGTTAAATATAAATGTTGCTATTTATATTACTAGTAATCGGGCATGGATATCGCATGCTGTCTCTGTTGGATTTTGTTTCAACACTTAATATTTTCTTTGTTGGTCTTAAACAAGATAACCAACATTGTTGATTTTTTAGTGTTACAAAGTAAAGAAGAACATCTATTTGATTAACCTAATCAACACACATCATATCTCAACTTTATTTAGAATTCAAACACCTTATCGTATCACAAAGTACAAGCCGAAGTCAAGTGCAAGTACAACTTACAATATCTTTGTATTCATTATACAATGTCACTTGTCTTGCTAGAATATCTTGGATTCAAACTCAATGGATACATCCAGTGTAAAATAAATGAGATTTTGAGAAGGAATCTTAAGGAGAAAGCATGCGACTGGAGTACCTTTAGCAAAATACTCATCCATTTGGATTGCTAACAATAGCTATAGTTTGGTAAAGATGGGTATTTTAGTTCATATAAACTACAGTATATTCAAGAATGCAATCCGAATTTTTCATAGTGAATAAAACAAATAACTGAACATTGACTCATACAAAACTGAAGTCTTTTTAAGTCTATCTGATCAATATCTTCAAATGTTATAACTCAGCAATGTGCAAGTACGTGGCATATCTTGTTTCATGGACCTGAAATTAGGGTTGTTAACAAGCCGATTTCAAGGCGATCCAAATCTAGGCACGCGAAATCGCTCGAATATTTTCGGCTCGAGATCGCTGGAAAACCATTCGATTCTGAGCTAGCTCGGCTCATTTTCTAATTGATTTCGAGCCAACTCGACTCGTTTTCTAATCGATTTCAAGCTAGCTCGATTTGAACATTTAAAATTTTTTTTTTAGCTCGAATTCGAATTGAGTTGACTTATTTTGATCGAGTAGCTTGAATTAAATAAAAATGATTATTAAAAAATTTTTAAAAAATTGAATTAAGTGCATGAAATGAAAAAAATATGATTTTTAAAGAAATAATATTTATACTTATAAATTTATTATATTTATTTTAAAAGATTAAAAGTTATAACTCTATGCACTTAATTTTAGGAATAATTTTATTATTATAAACTTAGAAGTATTATACATAAATTTAAATATTTTTAATAATAGATAAACTCGATCTGATCTCTGCTCGGCTCGAGATTGGCTCGAAAAAAAGTTCCTAAATCGGCTCATACGGCTCAATGTAATTGATTCAATCTCGATCCGATCCAAGTTTGATTTGATTTTCGAGCGATCCTCGATTTTCGAGCTAAACTAACAGCCTTACCTGTAATCTCAAAATATGGCCTCAAAGGAACTTTCAACTTTTTTAGAAACCAAGCTGATGGAGGAGCCAAATGAATCTTTGGTGATGAAGACAAGGTTGCTTGATGGATCTTGGAGTAGAAGTAGTGGATTTGGTTAGGGCTTGGAAGATGGATAGTGCAGGTGATAATGGGAGTTAATAGGTTAGAAGTGTATGCCAAATGGTAGTTATGATTATAAAGGGATATTTGGCTGCCTACATTAGTGGTGCATTATAAAAGGAATGCAGGGTTTTAATTTTTTGATTGTTTGGAATGCTACAAACTAAATGCTTTGATAATTTTGAGCGTATTCTAAATATTTTGAATGTGTGATTTATGTTATATTTAAAATTCGCTTAATTTGGATGAATTTCAAATACACCGTTCAATATAAAGTGAGGACAACCCAAGTGTTAAGTAGAGAGGAGTGAAGTGAACTAAGCAATAATAAAAGATACAAGCCTTTAGCTCATCAAGCCCAAGTGTTAAGTTCAGTGTTTTCAAAATGCTAAGTGCAATGCGATGTACAAGGTTTTCTTTTTACTTTATTGCACAAAGTGCAAAGAGAGTAACGCTTTTAGTAACTAGCGTTCATGAGATGTCTATCATATACAAATATATTAAGTGCATATAATAATATTTAATTAGCCAAATTTAAGCCACATATGGTAATAAATTTTCATAAAATATAATAATACATTTAACAATAGTAATTTCTAGCTATTCAAAAGTAAAACAAAAAAAATCAAAGATATAAATATTATAAAAAAAATAAAGGATGTAAGAATACTTAAAATTCAAGAATACATGATGAGATTAAGTGACTAGCTTCGAGATTGAGAAGCATAGGTAGTGTGAAAATAAAGCATTTATATGAATCAGGTGCGTGTGTATTCAATATGTTGTGCACGTGTGCACACTCTCTTATAAACTCTATTTCCTTCATACTTGCAAGTCATTATCACGTCGCAATCCAAACAATATGGTATGGCCTTTTTATTTATTTTTACATACAAATGAGATGTGCCAAGCCTTTTTTTTTATGAAACAATGTCTGTCCTTCACCATTGTTGTCATGTTCGATAGTGCATCATATAGATTACATAAAAGTCAACACCCTTATGCTTTTTTTTTTTTTTATTTTATTTCTTAAAGTAGCACATGCATGCTTTTCTCTACATGATAGGAGTGTTATGTATACCACATGTACCTGCATTTTTTGGAGTGCGTGAGTGACATTAAATATAACCTTAATATCTCATGCTCCACCATGATTGCATATCTTGGCTTTGGAGGGATAACTCACTTTTCTCTAACCCTCATAAGAGGTGACATGAAAATATGGGTAAAATTTTAATCAAAATCAATACTTTAGTTTACTGGCTTATGGGCATATTGTGTGAATGTTGTTGAGGAGAATGTAGTACAACATGGACAAAACAAACAAATTCAATAACAAAACACACAAAATGTGCCTAGAACTTGCAATATGAATGAGATTTGAATTAAAAATGAATTAAAATTCAAATCATATGTTGTGTGAACTCTTTGTTGTCGCCAAGAATTAGAAGAATTGAGTTGTAGTTGTAGCAATACTCTCTGACTTTGTATAGTCACAAAAATTAGATCCTTGAAGCTCATAACTAATGCAAACCCTCGTCAATTGGGCATTCTTGCTTCTTTAATTGGAGAACATGCACCTGTACTATAAAAAAAGTCTTGGCAACTTTTCTTAATTGATAATAGGTTATTTTCCACCAATAACATATACATCTAAAGGTATTGAAGTGAACCTCTAGCACTTGTTTTGAATAACAAATGCATAGGAAATTGATCCATTGAATAGAAAAAAAGAAAGAGAAAAAAAAAAGCCTTATAATAAGAAATATTCCCACAATGTATAGAGCTCAAATCTTGAATTGATTTATTTTTGTTAATGTATTTCAAATCATTTACAATAAAATAATGAAATCACTCTTTAAAGTAAGACTTCACGAAAATGTGACAGTCATGACTTTTCATCATAAATAAATTTTTAAACCTCAGATTTGCACATTTGCTGGAGTTTGAATTACATTCATTTGCATCTTTTGGTATAAGTGCCTCAGCCTTTTTAGATACCTTGCAAACATTTTTTCATAGGTGATCTCCATTTAATCATTTCGGGGGATTAAATGTTTTTTCATCCTATTCTTAATAAAAAGCATCCTAAATTCTTCTAACATATGATCTTCCAATAAGAATTTGTCTGCTTCAAAGTAGATATGTGAGATCAAAGTATTTGTCTGCTTCAACATCTAATGGCTAACATAAGGCAATTTGTTCTCTCTCATGGTGCATCGCATATGCTAAGCTAAATTCATAGATGCATACAATCTATTTAATAGTTGGCAAAAGGTAAGTAGTGTAACTAAGAAGTGGATAAAAGACTTGTACATATCTAACTTCTTTAATAATACCCAAATATATCACATATAATAAGATTAACAAATATTCCTTAAAAAACTTAACAAAAAAATCTAAATTATTACCATCTAACCGAAGACTGCCTTAAACTAATTCATGAAATAATAATCTCTTACGAGATTTTGACTGTAGGGTCCACAACGTCTGCTACTACAGTTAGAGACAAAGGTGAACTAGTGGGAGGTGTGGTGAGTTACTCCCTTCTAAAGCAGGATATAGTAAAATCTGCAAAGTGATAATTGTAAAAGTGATCCTCATGATTTATATCAGATGACGGCATGCAAAAGTGATAACTCAAAGTGATATCCTACCTTTGTCCAAAGAATCTCACTTTAGACAGATTTTATAATAGATGGGTGCAACCAGTTGCTATCTCTTGGCAGTGACATACATGACTATTCCGTGTCACACAACTAGTGAAAGGGATAACTGGTGAGTTGATGGGGCTCTGTGTCGTTGGGACAACGGAAGATCAGTTTGTCGTAGATGTGGGCAAAAAACAGGAGGAATTAGATGCAAAACTGAGGGCTTCTTGTCAAGGTGGGAATTTATTCCAATTATCAGCATATTTTTAGTAGATGTTACTCTATGGTTAATTAGTGTTTCTAGTGATTTTTTTATTGGAATTTTTTAACCATTAAAAAATGTGCTAGTAATAACTTTCAAAATAATTCTAATTGTTTGATTCAATATTATCTGTGAATGACACTAGATCATAAGTTGGAGAGAGAGAGAGAGAGAGAGCTTCATCATATCTTAAGAAAAAGTACAAAATATAAGCTCAAAATGCATATCTATCCAAAGATCCTGAAGGTCCAAAAGTCCCTTAAGTCCCTTAATATGCCTTTTAACACCTTATTTATTATAACAGGGAGAGCTACGAATAAGGCTACATCATAAATAAGTAATAAATATATCAGCATAGATATGGACTATTCTAATAAAGACATGTGCAGTAGTACAATAAGGCAGTGAAGGTGGCTCTTTGTTGATGTGGCCTTCTAAGTTAGATGATTTGTCGAGTTAAGAGTAGGGGCAAGTACGTTGGGTAAGTCATAGAGATGTACTATGGGCGAGTAGTTGAGTGAGTTCCACAGTTAAGTACCTTTGGTGGAGTTATGTTGAGCTCTCTGGTGAGGTGGCCAGTTTTTTGTCAGATTAGTGTGATATTTTGGTCGCTGGCGAATTGCAACTTGTTTATTTAATCGACCTCTGATTTGACTATTGAGATGTTCTTGACCTATAAATTGAAGAGTCGGTGAGATGCTTCGCTCATGAATTTGCTTCCAGCTTCTCTTATTGACAAGCATTCACATTTCGAGATGGCTTCATCTTTTCCCAAGTTGATGGGTGATCTTGACGAGCCCAAATTGTTGGAGACGTTGATGTAGAAGTGTACGTGGAGGGTCAGAGTAGCCTGTGACTTGCCGAGTACATGGGGCAAGCTGCTCTACTCCGACGAGTTGTTTTTATTTCTTGATTATTACTTGTTATATATTTTTAACTCGACACTTCTTGAATGTTTTTTAAAATTTTAAATGATTTTTTTTTACAAGTCAGAGAATTATAAATAGTGGAAAGAAGCTTTCCTTTAGGTATGAACCTACTCACGTTGATTGAACTCCCTTGAGTTTGCTATTCCACCTCTTGTAGTGCTGGACTCGTTGTCAATGGTATCAATCTATGCTCGCTGCACCTGACTGAGAGAGAGAGAGGGGCACAAAATATGAGCACAAAAGATATATTTGTCCAAAGACCTTCCAACCTTTTAAGGAAATATGCAGTCTATCCAAATACAGACGCATGTATAATAATCCTATAAGGCCGTGAAGGTCCTTTTTGATGTGGCCTTCCAAGTTAGAGGACTCGCTTAATTAAGAGTAAGGGCCAAGTATGTTTGGTGAGTCCTGTTGTATTATACAATAAAATCTGTCTAAAGTGATACTGTCTAAAGTGATATCTTGCTAAAGAGCAACACAACCTGGCCCCAACCTGATAATCTGCATGCGCTAAATGATAACCTGCCTAAAGTAATATCCTACCTGCCTCAAAGAATATCACTTTACAGGTTTTCTATATTGAATGAGTGGCTAGGCGAGTTTCCTAGTTGAGCACGTCTGGTGGGTAATTCAGATGAGTTTACCTGGTGAGTTGTGATGAGCTTTTTAGTGATGTGGTTACTTTCATGTCAAATGTTGCAGTTGGGCTGGCATGATCGTCGTTGGACAAGCTGGGACTTGGTACCTGCCAAGGTCCTTGGTTGAGTGAGACATTAATGGTAAACTGGTAGCTCCCTCTCATATCCTGTGGTATTTATGTTGAATATTTCGGCTAACAGTATCAACCTCTATTTAATAGTTTTTTCTGTTTTGTGCATTATGCTGTGGGTTCACTTGCAGCTTATTGTGGGTGAGCTCTCTGGTGGCGGTTATCCACTTAAAATAGTAAGGACACTTGCATATACTGCACCATAATTTGGCGTTAGGGGACAAAACATTATGTTGATTTGACCTGGGGACCATTCGATCAACACTCCATGTAATCTAGCCTGCGCTGCGTCAGCTTGCACGTCAAATTGGATTGACAAGTCTGAAATAGAGCCTAATGTCACTAACTAAAGATCAACCACGCCTCTAGCCATACACACAAGGAGGGGTTTCAGAGAATTATAGAAGAATGGGGAAAAACTTGGAGCACTCTAGAAGGTTCCACCATATTCCGAGAAAGCTTTGGAGGAGGAATGCTTCAAGAGGACTCAGAATGGTATGTAATACTCTGTAACTTCAGATACGCTGTTTTAAAAGATCTAGAACCATATACATAATATTGTATTCTAGAATATTCCTTTCTAGATTATTCCTAGGGATAGGGGGAGGGCTATAAATAGGGGACCTCACCCCTCATTTGTAACCAAGCATCAATCAAAGGATCCCAAGTATTCTTGTATTGTAAAGTTCCTTTACATAGTGAAGTGTTTTCCCAATCTTTCTAACATCTGCTCTCTAAAAGAGTTTTGAGTGTTCTAGTCCGTGTTATGCGAAAGTTTTGACTTAGCATCGAAAAAGAGATGGCCGCATGACTTGGGAAAAGTTTCTCCGCGATTGGTATCTCGAGCAAGGTTGGAGGCATGACAAAGGCGGCAAGGAACAAGTTGTTGGATGAGACCATGAATATGGAGTCATCTCAACATGTTCGGTCGAGGAGCAACGGATCCCGCCACATCCAAGCCACGTGGGAAGTCCAAGGAGGTAATCTTGAGGCGCTTACCGTGGAGGAGGAGGAGGATGGGGGATCTAAAGAAAGGGTGAATGGCCTCGAGGAGGAGGACGCCACCATCCACTCATCGAACAGACGGCTAGGCCGCAGAATCGCTCGATCAAATGGCAAAATGCGAGGACCTAATGGGGAGCTCGTGGGATGCCGATCTCATGAGGAGGAGATGACTAGTTACGTCTGTGTATGGAGGAGAGGGACATCGCTCATGCAAGAGGGCACTGATGGATCCAGCCAGCATGCCATTGAAGCCAAGAGGATCAAGTGCTAAAACCAAAGAGCCGGGAGTACGCAACGCAAAGGAGGTGGACAACTTCCTATGCAAAGATTTTGGAGCCATGGGCATCATCGATGAAGGCTCCAAAGTCCAATTTGCTCTTTATCTTTTTCAGGAGCTCTTGTGGTGGAGGAGGAGGCGTGGAAATATGGAAAGAGGTATGTGCACCATATCAACCTTTGATGACTTCAAGAAGAAGGAAGGAGGTTCTATCCCGAGAACGGAGGATGAGGTGAGCTAAATTAAGGAGGCTCAAACAGAAGGGTCGATCCGGAGTATGTCAAAGACTTCACTAGTCGTCCTTGAAATCCCGATATGTCGACAAAGACTCTCTCAACTTCCATGACCAATCATGGGCAAAGATCGAGCTTAGGAGGCGTGGAGTGCAAGATTTTGCGACTGCCATTGCCGTTGCCGAGAGCTTGATCGACTACACTAAAGAGTCCACAAAGCCAAAGGAGATGAGGAGTGCTTATGACAACGATGTGGGAGACGAAGGACAGAGGAGGAGTCTCAAAGAATCAACCCACTGGGAAAATACAAGGAAGGGAAGGAAGGTGAGCCAACCACATAATAACCGCTTGTGGAGGGCCTCATGCAACGGAGTGTTCTAAGAATGCCTTGAACTCCCTCTAGCAGTCATCATGAGGCGGGGGGAATGATGTGGTGGCATAAGTGGGATCCATGCACTGAATGGATTCAGTGCGCCAAAGCCACAAGCTCTTCATGGAGATGGTAATTGCGGGAAAAACTACCATTACCATGGTAGACACGGGGGCTTCTCACAATTTCATCTCTGAAGAAGAAGCAAGGCGACTTGGACTACCGACGGTGGAGGGGGAGGCTCCATTAAGGTAGTCAACTCAGAAGCAATGCCAATACATGGCATCGCACGAGGGGTCAAGACCAACGTGGGAGCTTGGTCAGGCATGGTGAACTTCTCTGTCATCCCATGGATGACTATGAAGTTGTTCTTGGATTGAATTTCGATCGACAAAGACAATCTTGATGCCCTTGCCAACAAAGATGTGCATCAGTGAGTAATCGAACTTGCATGGTGCCAGTGATAAGAGCCTCCAAGTCAGATGCAAGGATGCTCGCGGCCATCCAATTCAAGGAGAGAAGTGACTTGGCCATTCTTCATGATACGAAAGATGAAGAACTAAGACCACAAGAAGACCTGCCGAGGGAGGCAGCAGGAAAACTTGTAGAGTTCAAGGACATCTCACCGGCAGAGTTGTCAAAAGAACTCTCACCCGAAAGGGAGATAGCTGGGGCCGCACTATAAAAGGCAACAGGTGGGACAAGAAGATGCGGATATTAGAAAAGGAGACACCTAACAAAATCCAAGCGAGCTCCTATACGCAAGCACTCCTTTTGACAAGGAAGCAGAGGAAACGGAGGTTCGCAGGAGAAGGGTGTTAAACCATCGGAACTATCTCGTCAAATGGAAAGGGTTGCCAGATGGTGAGGCCAACTGAAGATGCAGATACTCCGTGGCAATTCAGACGCAGGCACGCGATGAGGGCATCGTGGGTTTAGGTGGGGGAGAATGTCACGGAGCTAAATAAAAGGGAGATCAACCATGCTCTCTTAGCCATACACAAGGAGGAAGCTTCTAGAGAATTATAGAAGAATGAGAAAAACTTGGAGCACTTGGTTCCACCATATTCAGCTTTGGAGGAGGAATGCTTCAAGAGGACTCTAGAATTGCATACAATTTAACCCTCAGATATGCTGGCATGGAAAATCTAGAACCATGTACATAATATTGTATTCTAATATTCTTTTCTAGATTATTCCTAGGGATGGGGAGGCTATAAGGGGACCTCACCCTCATTTGTAACCAAGCATCAATCAAAGGATCCCAAGTATTCTTGTATTGTAAAGTTCCTTTACATAGTGAAGCCCCCAATCTTTCTAACCTCTCCTCTAAAGAGATTTGAGTGTTCTACCTGTGTCACAAAAGAAATGACTAAGATATAAAAGAGTCAGCATACGAATTTGGGAAAAGTTTTTCCGTGACACTATGCTTTCTTTTTATTCTGAAAATACAAAATAAGCAAAAAATCCTAGTTATTAGAAAAAAAATATAGAAGTATAAAATCAAAATATTTCATATTCGTAGTCTTATGCACAAAATTGATTGAATTGCACTAACAGAAAGTATTCTTGATGATTGAAGTTCTGTAAATAAAGATAAGAGAATATACTTAAAGTTTGAGATTTTATTATGATGTAGATTCAAATTCAAAACTAATCCTTATCAATCAGATTAATTGGCACTCAAAAAATATAAATTAGACCTTGAGAGACTGAAATGCAGGTTATCATTTTCTTATTCAATTTATGGAGTATGTTTTGCTTGTAAACTATTATGGTTGTAATTGCTTCAGTTTTCTTAGCAGGTAATGGAAAAAAGCAACTTTAATTTGGTGACTGATGAGGAGATAGAAGTGGCACAATCTGGGCAGTATCTATTGAACCTTCCAATAAAAGTTAACGAATCCAAGGTCTGAGTTGAGGTTCTACCTTACAAGTTTGAACAGTATGAATTATTTATTATCTCTTCCATAACTTCTCTTTTTTTCCTTTGGTGGATATTTCAGCTTGACAAGAGCCTGCTTACAAAATATTTTAGAGATCATCCTCGTGAAAAACTTCCTCTATTTTCAGATAAGGTTTGTATATTTATTTGTGTTGCTTAATATTTGGTTATTATTTATATTAGTCCAACGTTTAAAATGAAATTTGGATTATATATGTTATTCTTCATATCTTAGCTCTAACTAAATTGTAACTACCTTAGATGTTTTTTATATAGTTTGTTGATTCATAGAATGGGATCCGAAAATTACACCCACATCTTTCACAAAAAAAAAAGAAAGAGTTTAAGTGTCGGTGATAATTTGAAGATGAATAAGTAGATAAGACACTACTGAGATTGCTCATTTGGTGAGAACTTTTTATATCTGGTTCTGTGTTTCTAATAAAGCAAGCTCTATAGCCACCTCCCAATACCGAGAGACTTCGAGCGCTAAATAATGAATCGTTAAACAACGAAGATATAATCAGTGAGTGGAGTTTAGAACTTATAAATTTATTATTTTAACTTAAAACTTTTGTGGGAACGATGACGCCGCCATCAAGATCCCATGGTCATCCCTAGCCGTGTCCCTCCCGCTGGTGAGGAGGCCAACCTCAATCAAGGATCTCGTCAAGAACATTACATGGGTTACGCCGCCCGCTGTATCCTCAGATGGGAGTTTGTCTGCGGACAAATATAAGTCAACCTTAAATAACATAGGCTTTTTTGCCCAACCAAATACATTCTACATTTCACATACAAAGAGCAAAGCTGGAACATAATGGTCGGCCGACCGTAATTCTATATCGCCACAACCACGGCCGAGGGCCGCGTCGAACCGCCATTATATCGCTGCAAAACCACGCCGGACAGAGACACGCGCCACGCCCCACGCTTTGAATATTCGCGGGTAAGCATGTATTTAATTGACATCGGCTTTTGGAAAGCAAAGTTTTCTTAATTTGTCACCAAGACAAACAATCATGAGGGGAATTAATTTTATTTATTTTTTTTTAGTTTTTTAATAATTAATTTCATTTATTTTATTTCCTTTTGTTATTTTTTTTAATTTTGATCATTTTACGATTGATGATTTGAATATATACGATCATTTATCATTGAAATCTTAATTATAATTACCCTTCTCGATCATGCTAATATCAATTAATGAATTGTCACTCGGCCCGCTTTTCTACAGAGATCGTCTAAATTCATCATCTCAAAAGTATAATCCTTCAAAACCTCACTCTACTCTAACATGTATGATCTGCTCGGGACTTTTCTTTCTAAGAATTTGAATTTGTAGTTGTTAGTCACGCTCAGTATATTTACGTAGTTATTCTCGATATTATTAATTAAATTTTATAATATCAAATTTTGTGTTATATTAATTCCCTCCAAGACCAAACCGGATTACGTAGACTGTTCTTTTATATTTGACAGAATTACTCCAACATGCATACATATCGTCTTGAAAATCGTACTACATTATGTCTAATGTCAAGACGTCAAATTTGATTTTGAGTTTTGTTAACCACCCTCCACCAAACCGGATTATGAAGATCGTTTTTGTATTTGACTTAATACTAACATACATATGATATCCGTTTAAATGCATACATGAATTTTAAAATTGATTTTGAGTTTTGTTAACCCGTTCGGCCCAAGACCAAACCGGAAGTAGATTTGTTTTTTTGCCTACGCCAGACGATTCTATGTAACACTTCAACATACATATGAAGATCTCTTTAAATGTCAGATACATTGAATGTCTAAATTTAGATTTTCGACATTTTGTTTTGTTAACGACCTCCCAAGACCAAACCGATTATGTAAGATTCGTTCTTTATTTTATCTTTACTTGACATCAATAAACGATAATCGATTTCATATGAATTATAAGTGAATACAAAATATGATTTGCTATTTCTTTATTTAATACCACATAAGACTTAATATTTGCCTATTTGATCATAAAGATGAAATTGCTTTATTTTGATTTGTTACATCTCTTGTACAAATAAATCAACATAAATATAAAAATAATTGATTAGCCATATGATCATAAGTAGAATTCGGCCCAAATGAGTTTTATTGATTTGCGCTTATCATTCTCTTTATAAAATCAGCCCAACATAAATGAAAAATAATTGATTTATAGGCCATATGATCATAAGAAGGTAACCTAAAATAGTTATTTGATTTTAATATCTTTATGTTGAAATCACCAACATAAATACTGAAAATAATCGATTTAGAGGCCCATACGATCATAAGTAAAGATTGCCTAAAATGCTTAGAATTTGATGCTAATACCCCTCTTTATATAAAATCAGAGTATAAATGCTAAAATAATTGAGCCCATACGACCATATACCATCCCATTTATTTCTCTAAAAGGAAAGGGAATATAAAAATACGAAGATGTCATATTTCATTTAAGAGATGGATTAATTAAAATCCACCTCCCTCACATGCAAACCTCATGGCAAGTGGGGACACAAACTCATTAAATTTATTAAGATAAGAAAGACTTTACTTTCCTTTTCAAAGAAAGGATAAGGATATACAAGATGCCATGTCCATGCATGCAAACATGACAAGTGCATCACCTTAGATACCCCTGCATTTAATTTATGACAAGGCCCACACGATTCCATAAGATAGATGGCAAAAGGAAAGGGCCAAGAAAGCCTATAAATAGAGTTTCCTTTACAAAGTACTTACATTTTCTACTCTCTCTTCTCCACAATAAGTTTAAGTTTCCAACCTCAGGAATCCATACTGTAAGTTTTTTTCTAACTCAACAAAATCTTCGATATATGTGTATATGATTTTTTATCATATGATTTTTTTCAACTCAATTATATCTCATTTATCTCTCTATATGTAAATATTCATATATAAGAAGATTTAAGCCAACATCTATTTATCCTTTCTTTTCTATCTTCTTTTTTTAAGCTAACATCCCCACATTTACTGAGTTTATACTGCCAAGAAAAGAATATGAGACTAAATTTATTTAACGCCAAGAAAAAATGACAAGACATTTCCTTTTAACCAACAACGAAAGACTTATAAGAATGATTCTCACGCTAATCTAACTACTTATGATCAATAAATTTTTTTTCTTATCGACATTTCAACTTTTATTTAAAATATAGCTCTCCGGCCATCCCCACATGGCTACGGGCTTCCCACCACGCCAAGAAAGACGTATGGTAGGTGCCATGAGACACCGCGACCGAATTTATTTGCCCACCACGCCAAGAAAGCGTAGCTGCAGACAAAGATAAGATTTCCGCCACAACAACGAGCAAGACTTATAAGAACAGATTTCGCCATTGGAACAACGTGAACGGTACTTATATTTACAGATAAATAAGCAACATATTTTATAAAGATAAAAGCAAAAATAATGTATACACAACTCGGCTTTTTACATTTAGAGCTGGCTCCACCATGCAAGAAAGACAGTATGGTGCGTGAAACATAAGAAATTTTGATAAGATTATTCACCACATGAACAAGAGCATTTATATCATAAATTTGCTCACAGATATAAATAAAAAAAAAGCGCTCAGATAAACAGCAGATAATAAAATTTACAACATTTCTCCGGCTTTCCCCACGAATAAGAGACACCGCCATGTAAAGACAGATAGTGTCGCCGTGAGACAACGACAAATTTTGATAAAGATTTCCTACCATCGGAGAACATGAAAATTATATCATAAATTTAAAGCTCTCACGATATAAATAAAAAAGAAAGTCGCAGATAAACATTTGATTAAAGATAATAATTTACAACAAATTTCCTGCTTTCCCCACAAGTGTTGCCACGAGACCTCCACCACGCCAAGAAAGACATGATGTATGTCGGGAGACAATCAGTCAAATTTTGATGATAAGATTTTTACCATCAACATAGAAACTTATATCATAAATTTAAAGCTTTCAGATATAAATAAAAAGAAAGTCACCGCATAAACATTTGATTAGAGCATCAAAATTTACAACCTCCGGCTTTCCCCACAAGTGGGGTTGCTACAGAGACTCGCCCACCATGTCAAGAAAGACATGTAGTGTATGTCGTGAGACACACCAAATTTTGATAAGATAAGATTTCCTACCATGGAGAACATATAGACTTATATCATAAATTTAAAGCTCATTTGCATATAAACAAAGAAAGTCGATAAACATTTGATTGGAGCATCAAAATTTACAGCCCTCTCTTTGTTGCAGAGATCCGCCCACCATGTCAAGAAAGAAAGATATGTATGTGGAGACAATCACTAAATTTTGATATAAGATTTCCTACCATATGAAAACATGGTAGTACTTATATCACAAATTTAAAGCTCGATTTACATAAACATTTTTTGCATATATACTTAAACAAGATAAGATTTATGAGCATTGATTTTCATCACTATTTCACCTGAATTTTGCATTTGAAACATTCAAATAGAAATAACATGTTTTAAATCACATGTAACACACTTCCATTCTTCTCATTTTGAATATAAAAGAGACATATCTTTCTTAAAGCCCACAAGTAACATACAATTAAAGGTCAAGAGATATGCATATATTTCATCTTTCACGACAGATAATCATAAAGAAAATTTTGCATATCCTATCTTCAATTCTCAACATTTTCATATGTATGCAAGATAAAAGATGCAATAGAAAGGAAAGATAAATCATACTGTCCCAAAATAAACTTGCTTTCTTTTCATTCTTCCTCAAATCAAGAGAAAGAAACATATCACATATTAATGACCAAAGTGAGCTTTCAAAGATGAAGTCATGTTAATTGATTAGAGTTCATTGTCACAACATGCTTTCATAATTCAAGAGCAAGAAGAAGGCATAAACAAGATATCTTGCATGATTTCAACCTCCAAATACCCATGGACAAAGAAACATATAATCATTTTAATGCAAGATAGAGACATGACAATTGCTTAGTAAAGTATGAACAAGCACTCAAGATGCAACTTTGAAACTAAGCACCAAAATGAAAGCTTTAAACTTGCACAAAGCCACATTTCAGATTGATTCAAAGGCTAATTAACTTAGTGATCACAAAAGAGAAAACAAGCACAAAGTCAATCAACCCTTCCCTCCTCTTCCTTTATCATGATGATTATATGAAATTTACTCCACATAGATTAAGCAATCACACTATGTTTAATAAATCCAAATCAACTCTCCCTTTATAAGATAGCCACTTTCATGATTGCAAGTAATCAAATAGTGGAAAGAGGCAAAGCAAGGTAAATAATATTTAACCCATTCAAACAACATGACAACCTCAAATCAAAAGAGATTGAGACAATATAAAAAAATGAATTTCAGCTTTTAATTAACATGAAGATCAAGATTTCCATCACTAAAATCCAAGCTTGAGCCTTATGAAATTTAAGATCACATTGTTTTCTTTCTATTAGTTGCTAGTTTAGATTTTACCAAACAAAGAAACACAAAACCAGATAAACTCCAAAAGAAAAGAGAGCAGCAGATTAAATGACAAGTGTGTCGCTCTTCATCTCCCAAGGAGGAAGAGGGGAAGAAAAGTTTGTTTTGCTCCCACACCAAGGAGGAAGAAAGTGATTTAACAAAGACTAACCATAAGGAGAGCTCGCTAAACCACAATCAACCCAAAATCAAATCAAATACATAAGGGTAAATCAAATCATTTTCAAGAGAAACCCATACAACAACTAAGATTGAAACAAACAACTGGAGGTTTCTGCTGGAAGAGGAATCAGGATCGAGATCGAGCTCTGCTCGACAGAAATCAGAGAGGCTAACACGAGAGGAGAAGGAGAATCGCAAGAGGAGTCAGGCCCTGAGCTCGGAGCCGAGCAGAGGGAGCTTCAGAGAAGGGAGAGAACAGAGCGAGAGAGGAGACCAGGAGTCGAGTGAGATCGAGAGCAGCTCAGAGAGGGAGACCGGGAGCAAAAGGGCCAGAGGAGAGTCGAGAGAGAGGGAGACCGAGAGAGAAAAAATGCGAAGAGAGTCAACGCTCTTCGGGGATAGCTGAGCCGCTCCTAATGGGAATGTCAAGGCTGCTGGTTAATTGAGGGATTTAGGGATTAAGAGGATTAAGAGATTAGCCATTAGTCCCTTTAATTATAATTTAATATTATTTTATATGATATTAATTTATGCACAAACCCCAAGAATATGTCAATTTGTTGTAAGTGAACGCGAACGACGATCAATTTCGCGGATCTGAGGTCGTCGACAACACGCCGATGAAATTAGGTTCAGCGCCGCCGCTTAAATTCGACTGCGATACTTTGGACACCGCGAAGTGTCGCTTGATAGGTTTTATGTTTCGACAACCACATATTTTGGCGAACGAGGTCGTTAGATCGCCGGCTTCACTGATATGCATAATTTCATGATAATTTGATTTTAATTATCCGATCGATCCTTAATTGATTCAAAATTTTCCATTAATCATTTTAATATTTTCGAGATTGCGCGTCGAATCGTCAAATTAAAACGAATTTGACGGCTCGATCGCGATTGAGGGATTTTAAAATCCTTATTTATTTAATTTAATGTGGCATAGTAGTCAACAATGCCCCAACAAACATGGTGTTGCTGATGACCGTTGTACACTAGTCTCATGGATCTCCAAGAGATTTGTTTGATGTCACGCTAAGTTGTAATTTCTACAACTTGATAATACCGATCGCGTTCTCATGTGGGTTATAACTCTCTGTTGGGCAAGCATTTAGATTTTATCGCTCAACGCAATAGTTGAACCGGTATTTGCATCACAATCCAATGTTTTGTGACTAATGAAGGAGATGATTTGACTTGTCATCATCAACTTGTCAAGAGAATTTGATGCATCTTCAACCCTATGTTTTCTCGCTTGGAATTTGTTGAATTTCTTCCGAATTTGAAATTTATTCCTCCGTCCCGCTTTGTGCTTGCGGACTTGATGAGAGATGAGATTTCTGGCCCCGGCTGCTTTGACGGACTTGTTGAAGACTCGCCCTCAAGATTTGGGATTTGTATTTTCCTCCCATTCCGCTTTGTGCTCGCTGACTTGACGAGTTGATGAGATGAGAATGTCTTCGGTCCCTGCTTTGTGCTTTGACCTGACTTGTTGAAGATTTCATCTAGGATTCAGATCTTGTGCCTCCTTTATCCCGCTTCATGCCTTGATGGATTTGATGGAGAAGTCCCAATTATCTCTGAGATTCATCAGCGACCTAATTACTTCTCTTTCGGGCTTTAGAAGGATACATGTCACCATCTCTGAGCTGTTGATCAATGGCAAAGAGTCATCGCCCGTCTTGCACATGTAATGAACATCTTGATGACAAAACTCCGGTCGCATTTAGCCTTTATAACATTGGGATACTTCTTCTCCTCCCGCTTTTGCTTTATCGACTTATCAAGAAGAATTTCCTTCGGTCTTTCGCTTTGATAGACTTATCAAGGAGTTGAGATTTTACATTTGTATTTGATTCCAAACTCGCTTCTCGAAAAGGATATCTTTGTTTGTTGTAGAATTTTGAAAGATGACCCACACCAATGTGGATAATTTCCTGTCACTTAAACTCACCAAGTTGGAGAGATTTGGGATTTGGATTGTCTTTGAACTAACGGCAGAGGATCCCTTACTACTACCCTGTGGTTGAGTAAGCAGACTGTCCACTCCTCGCCATATTTTGGTTGAACTGACCTTATACACCCACTGAAGTGGACTTGAGCAATTGATGAAGGATTTTATCCTCTGCTAACGAGATGGGGATCTCTTACTACTACTTTGCGGTTTTGAGTAAGCAGCTGTCAACACTTCTATTTATTTCGGTTTGAGTCCACTTATACACCAACTGAGCCTTTAGATTTGATGTGGGATAAAATATCCTTCCAACTTGGTTTGTCAAGTCGCACTTGAAAATTTTCTTCTTGGTCAAGAAGACTTTTAAATTTGAGCATTTGAACACATAATTTTGAGTATACGGGATCTCTAAGACAGTAACCATGTCAACCCAAAGAGAAAGAAAGGCCCCCCTTACCGTGAACGCCGATACTTTACTATAAAATTTTAAAAAATGCCCCTGCCTAACAGGGGATTTTATTTTATTTTGAAATGCATTCTTGGTTACAAGAGAATTTCCAATGAAAATTTTCATAAGTGTTGACAATAAAGATTTTCAAATGCAGATTTGTCCAATCACACTTTCATGTGTAATATTTCTTTAAATGCCGAATCGCTGACGGTGACGGTTTTCACCTTGAAGTCCACGAGCCGAGCTCCTCGATATACCTTTCGATAACAAAAGGTCCTTCCCAATTAGTTCAAATTTACCGCCACTCAGATGAGGGATGATTGGTCTTCTCAAAGACTGGACCAATTCTCCTTCCGAAAAGCTCGAGATGCATCAGATGATCAATGCTGACATTCTCCGACATACTTCTAGATTTTGTCGAGAGCCCGACCTCGCGATCAAGCTCTTCCATCCAGACGAGCATTCTCATCTTGGGTAAGATTTTGTTGAATGGCTACCTGAGCTAAGGTAGTTCAACTTCGAAAAAAATCGCCCCCAAACACCAAGCAAGTATGTGACTTTGTAGAGTTTTATAGTGGTCCCAAGCTTACGCAATGAAGCCTGGTATGCCACCCTTTTATTTCTTGTGAGAATTTTTCTAAGCAATTTGACTAGTGTTTTATTAAATGCCTCAAAGCCATTTGCTCTGATTATAAATTGATGAATATCGCCAATCAATCTTATGTCGACAAGAAATTTATAAACTTTAGCGCTTTTGAAGAATATCCAAATGATTCGCTGGTACACCAAATCAGACAATATTGTGGTAAAGGGTCACTTGTTCACCAGAACTTTAAATGGTGCGCCACCACTTGGAGAAATAATCGGGTCGCTAAGATGAAGTGACCAGATGATGGCGGATCAATTGTCCAATTACATCCCCCAAAGATTCAAACGCCAAGATGCTATCGGATGCAACGATTTGAGGTCGATGAATTATGTTACTGGACCGCATTCATGGCATCTCTGATGATTGATACAATCTTTTACCATGACAATAAGATCCAATTTTTTAATTTGAAAGCCATTTTAGACTGTGCACCACAAAGTCCTTGATGGATTTCAACAATTACTTTGTTGGCTTCTTCTATTCCCAAACATCGTACACCGCTCAAGGATCTACGATACGTAGTATTGCCAACATAAGCATATAAGCCTTTTCAAGTCAGGTAAAATATCGACTTATTACTAATTTGCTTCCTTGAAGTAGTCGAAAGGGTCGCTCCGCCTTCCCTTCTCTTCTACTATAAGAATTTCATTAATGCGCCCGTTTGGAAGTCTCTTCTGAATGGAGGCTTGTCTTGTTGACTTTGAAAGTAATTTGGGAGTGTAAGAGCAACATGAGTCGCACTCCGATGATGACCCCTCTTCCAAATGGGATCTTAAACTTATTTGGACTCGAATGTGCACACTAAGATGTAATGCCATCCATACTGCCATTTCTTTAGCTAATAAGCAACCGCTTTGCTATTCCTAGCCTCGAGACTCGAGTCACGACATTGAATTTGCTTCATAAGCTCGAGAACTCGCTTGTGATAAGAGCCAATTCAAGCTTGTTGATTTTGTAGGCCCAAACACTTGACGGTGCTGGTTCTAATATAAGAATGTTCCCGATGTTCAAATGCGACCGATATGACATACTTGAGCCTTTGGGAGATTTGAGGGTCGAGTGTATCTAATGGACTAAGCTCCATCAAAATACAATTCCCACATTTGTTGCTTTTCTTTTCATATATGTGCATGATTTGCTCATCGTGAAGATCATCGTTAAGCAATGATCAGATGGGATGAGCGCAAGAAAATCTCGAATTTGCCCTTCACCGCTCGGGGAACATATGTAATATCAAATCAGTAAGAACGCATCGCTGACCCAACGCTGGTCTTGTCATCAAGAACTTCAACGGATCGATTTGAGATAGGTAATTTTATGATAAGATGTAATGAAACTTTTGGGCAAAGAAAATTAACGCCAAACAATGCTTCAATTGAGAATAACGCTGCTCCCTATTAGTCTTCGACTAATAAGATAGAGCATTCTCCTTTCCTTCCTCATTATGTTAAGGCCAACAAAGCACCTAGAGATTCCTCCAAAGGTCTGTACAAGATGAGAGGCTTTCCGGGATCGAGCCGCAAGAATGGGTGGATTCAACATATATGTTTGATACCGTCAAGGCCTCGACATTCTTCGTCCCACTTGAAAGGAGTATCTTTCTTCATTAATTTTGCAAAGGGTCGAGACCTCGATGATTTGATATAAATCTTCTAATGAATGCTAGATGTCCTCATGGAGTAAGTTGACTAAGACCCTTGAGGAGGCATTTCGACAATCGCTTTGATTTTGTTGGGATCGATTTCAATCCTCCACTACACAATCCAAGGAACTTAAGAGACTCCAAAAGACTGAGATTCATCTTGAGATCATATTTTCTCGATTCTTTCAAAGACAATCCTTAAATCATCGAGATGATCTTTATGATTTATACTGACAACGATCATCAACATAGACTCTACTTTTGATGAATCAACTCACAAAGATTCGCTCTTTGGTATGTAGCTCAAAGATTCTTCAAGCAAGGCATGACTGTAGCAATATACCAATGCCCCGAATGAGGTATGCTCTCTCATCTTCGAGCCATCTTGATTTGATTGTAACCGACGATCCGTCATAAATGAGAACATGTCGTGGTTTGAAGTGTTATCCACCAACAGCTGGAAGCGGAAAGTCATCCTTGGACATGCTTTATTTAAATCAAGTCGATATAATGACCTCATTCTTCTTTTCACGGGACAATATTAGCTATCCAAATATTTTTCTTCTCGAATAAAACCAATGAGCTTCTGGTTTCGCAATTACCGTTCTTCAACCTCCAATCTCATTCGCTAGAGGCTTGCTTGACCGGTGTCGCATCTGCTTAATTGCTAGTTTGTGAACCGCTATATGGGATAAGCCCGCATTTCAAGATATGTCCAAGCAAAGCCCCTCAATTCACGAGCAAGATTTTTAATTCTTCCATTTTATCTTCGTGAAAGTAGAGCATCGATGAACGCTGAGGATCCTCCGCCCCAAATTAACTTCTTTAAGTTCATCCATATGCCTCCCCACCATCTTCAAGCTCTTCAGCGGCCTGGCTTCTACTTCATTATGAGACTAACGTTAAAAAATGACATTCTCATCTTCATCATCACTCATCTCAATTCCTCTACAATGCAATGTGTATATCCTTGTGGACCGTTGTCTTGGATAAAACCAAGGCCTTTAGTAGTGTGTTTATTTCTCTTACCAATGGTTTGAGAACCTCCACATCATTTCAAAGAGCTTAGTCCTTGCTTACTCGCCCACTGGACATGTTATGATCGATTTTGCATCTTTGAGAGTAATATTTTGGCATCCTTGCATCTTCTTCTTCTTCGATAAGATTACCCAATCGTGATCTTCTTCGACACCCCTCGGATTTATAAAACAGCTTCCCGCCTGTTTTGAGAGGAGGTACAGGTAAGGTCACCACCTCGAATTGTGAGTTTCAGGGGTGATTTCTTTAAAATGTCTGGGAGGAACAGAGTGACTACGAGTGTATTCTCTCACTGATGGATCTATGATTGTTTTAAAGTAGTGCATTGCACCTACCTTCAAAAGCGATTCAACTCATAATCGTGTGTTTTCTTCAGAGCTTTACTCAAGAGTCATGGACCTTTGATTTAGAAGGAACACATTCATCTTCTTCTTCAAGATCACCGCCGATGAGGATGTTGATTGATTTTTCTTTATATCCTAGAATATTTGGAACAATCTCCTTTCCTTTATTCATTTTATCTTCTCCTCTTCTTAACTTGTTCTTTATGGGTTTTGAGATGCAGATTTGCTAATTTGTTTTGTTAGATTCCCTAAGGAAATAACGGCATCTTGATAAATCTTCATTTCATGCACCTAAAAGGTCAGATGTCACCCACAATTTGGCATTCTTCTCCATCCTTTGTATATTTCATGCAATGTAATACAATGCCATACTTATGAAGCCATTTTACCCGTAAGGCTCAATGAAGTATCAGATCATCACATGAAATTTAGCTTCGGTAGAGGTCTCCAAATTTAAGAGGAAGGACGAATGACCCGATAGTTTTCTCGTCCCTTCTCATTGAAACCTTGAACCATGACTTTATCTCGCCAGATGTTGTACATCTAGAGATACCATCTAAGAGTTCTCAAATTCATAAGATTCACGAGGAACCGGATCAATTAAGATCCGATTATAATTTCATCACTTTCACCGTAACATAAGGACAGGTTTCCTGCATCCCAGCATTAGATCATCTTCAAAATGTGACGATTGGAGGCTCTGAACATGCAAGGTCTGAAAAGCTCAAAGAAAAAATATGCTCAATTTTTCTTGAGACTTTCAATTAAGTATTACGAGATCTTCGACATTAAGTGCCAGATACACTAAGTCTGCTGAATTTTCCTTAGATGGGATAGAATATTGTAAGATCCCTTTGATGAAGGCTTTTATTTGAATCCTTAGGGATAACTTTTTCATTGACTTCAATTTCTTTTCCTTTATCTTTATTCATTGGCTCTTTCCTTTGTTGAGATGGTAAGACTACCACCTCAACTCAGATTGAAGCATTACTTCAGCCAATCTTCGATGACATTTTCAAAGATTCTCGCTTCGCCTAATGATAGACTAAGATTCGTAATCACGCCTAATTACATTTTTTATGTTTGTTGATATGGTGAGCTCGTTCATCTTCATCCGGGAAAGAGTTCCTCTAAGTTATCAACTTCATGCATCATCAAGCAAGACTCAAGAGAAGTTCTTCGATCTTCCCCGCTTTTCATTGATCCAAGATTTGAATGAATTCGCAAGCTGATAGGTCGCCTTGTCGATTGTATAATCTTCCATATTATTGATGATCTTTTGTGTTACGCTATACCATCCATAATAGTAGTAATATTTTGTGCGCACGCTTCTTCTTTATTTAATTTACTTTGTTTTCGCGTGTTTCTTAGCCTTCCATCACAGATTTGGCTGCTTTCGTGAGATGAACTAGCCTTCCCATAACTTAGTTTTGCCTCAACTCAAGTACGCTCAAGTGGTGATTTCCACAATACCCTGAACGCCTTCCAATTGCTTTTAACATTTTACGTTTTTTAGAGATGCCCGCCATCCTTCATCATCGACCGCCTTCTTTTGCTTTATTATTGCTTGATAATACCGAGATGAGATTATTTTGGATTCTTTCTTCTGACGCACAATACATCGTCCGACAATGTGAATTCACCGCTTTATATTTTCGCTCGAGCCAATCTTAATATGTAGCAATCTTCAACAGATGGTCGAAGACCATGATATGGACAGTTAGATTATCTCGCTTCGTCCTCTTCGTGTCTTTTACACTCGTAGTTGGAGACCTACTTTGAGTGCATGTTTAAACAATTTACACACTTTCCCTTTTAAAAGAATACTCTTGTTCGCCTTTTCTTTTGTCTATCAATATTCGCCTTTTTTTCCTTTCTCGCCGCTTCAATCGGCTCGGGTACATCATTACCTCCAAGTATGAGTCAGGAGCGTGGATTGAACGACCGCCTTGTTTTTCGAACAGTTTTTTCGTCTACGCATAGACTAACCGCCCTCAGATCCTTCAGAGGTGAAATGTGTTTCACCTTTCGTCTTTTGCTCTTTTGAATTTATCTCCGCCATCTGAACGGATAAATTTAATTTCAAATTTAGCCACCCTATCAAGTAGTTTGAAATGTGGTAATTGAAGCCATGCAAAGATAAGGCGCCATCTTATCATCGATGTTGCCCATCAATAATTGAATCGCATGCTCTTCTTCTAATTGTTGTTCACATTTCATACTCAAATTTCGCCAACGCTAATATATCGTCACTGATCATCTTTTCTTCCTTTCTCGCATAGATCAAGAATGGTTGTTTTCGACATAACCTTTAACGAACATATTTTCAAGTTCTAAGAAAAGTTTTAATCGAAATATGACAACTCAAAGATACCATTCAAAGCAAAGTTAAACTATCGAATTTAACCGCGGAATAATAATGCATCATTCCCCCGTGTTACCGCGCAGATGCTTTGAATCGGGCCGATGTCGCTGGGATTACCATTCCCGCCGAATAGATTGAACTTTGCATTGAATATCCCTTTGATATGGAATTTGATCATACCCAGATATGGGCTTACCTTGCTCACCAATTTTTCTCGCCGCCTCGCATATAACCTTTAATCTTCTCATTCAATATAATATCAAGTTGAGAGATCGTCACCGCTTCGATATAGTTTGTATATTCGAGAAGTGTGCCGAAGCCGACGCTTATTTTAATCCTCGCCAGCTCAATTTGGACCTCAAGCATGTGAGATCAAATTTATTGGAGGATTGTCATCGATTGAGGCATGATTATTTGGGGACAGTGTTGACTCGCCGCAATATTTCTCTCGCAGATTAATCGCATCATCGCATATTCAGATCATCATTTCGCCATTTTCACGCTCAACTGAAGCGATTTCTTTATCTTTGGCTTTCATCCGACGCCAATTTTTCGCTCGCCAAAGTAGTAGATCGCTGAAGGTGGGATTTTCTTCCTTTCTTCTTCCTCTTCGCCTTCCTCAAGACTCGAGGATGCTTCCTCTATTCAACATTTTGTTGTTCTTCAGTTGAGGGGAGGTGTACAGACGACGTTGGTGATATCATGACACGATTTCACCAATGCTGCACCATATACACTACTTCAACGTTGCCTCTCTTCTTCTTCTTCGCCCTTCGACACGATTTCGACGACGCCTAATGGACTTCCAAGTGTGGAATCGAAATTTCTTCGCCAGAGGCTTCGATCAAGTTAACCTCCTCGATGATGATGACGATGACGATCCCCTGAGGATTCTCCGCGTGTCACCGTCATATCTTATCTTGGGGCCCTTTTAGTTCCCATCCCATAATTGAGCGATCTGAATTCACATGATGTCACGCCATGCCTTCTCAGAGATTTTGAGGCTCAGCCTCCGTGACTGCTACCCTTCCACCGACCTTTCTGGTGATTCCTGACGGCCCAAGTGTCACACCCCGATGTTCACCGTGGGGACATGAATATGTTGGCGCCCCGTCATTTGAGCATGGATGGTCTCGAGGAGCAGCCCCAAGATCCTTAATAAGCGACTCAGATTTTCTTTTCATCGCCCCTCCTCGCTACTGAGAACCCGGCACTCGCAGATATAGCTGGTTTCTCGCAAGAGGAGCTGGAACCTGATGTTGTGGGTCTGCATGACCGTTGAAGAGACTGCTCTTAACCCACTTAAGGTTATCAAACCGATTATATGGAACACTCACCGCGTTCCACATTGCATAAATGGCCGCGACAGATTAAATGTGAGTACGCAAGATTCTTTTTTCTTCTTCCTCCGCTGCTCGCTCCGTGATGAAGAAGTTTCAAAGATCATACCCCTGAGAATGGTTCAAATTGGACAGATTATTCTGAGGACAAAAGAGACCGTCCGCCAAGAATAACCCTTTTCATGATTGGTGTCTCGGGGCCTCTCAAAGACCGATTGAAGTGACCCTACCAAAGAGGGTCACAACCTCAACGCCTTTTCAGATTGCCGCATGGCGTGGACGAAGTTTCAAGTCGAGGCTCAAGAACTTGCTTCATTCAAGATGGGAAATCCACGCCACCAAACCGATGGTTCTTTTCCAAAGATTGATGACGCTGGCCAAACGGATGTCGCCACCGAGAGTAAAAGGATGTTGTGTTTGAATGCCATTCGAGTTTAAAGGTAAAATTAGCAATTAAAAATAATCGACTATCACCTTACTCCAAAAAATATAGGATGATAAGAAAACATACTACATATAATTCAAATAAATAAAATCTCAAATGACTTAAGACTTTATTTAAAACTTTAATTTGTCAAATTTAACTTATCATTTCTCATTTCATTTTCATTTCATTTTTTTTTTTATACTCACGCAATTATAACTTAGATTGAGATGGAAAGAGAAACTGCCCCCCCGGAGTCGAAATGTGATCCAAAATTCGCCACCGACATCTTTCGAAAAAAGGAAAGAAAGAGTTTAAGTGCTCACGATAATTTCGTATGCGATGAATAGAGAAGACACTACCAGAGATTTCGCTCTCATTTGGTGAGAACTTTTATATCTGTTCTGCGTTTCCTATAGCAAGCTCTATTAATTACCCTCCCAATACCGAGAGCACTTTCGATTAAGCAAGCACAATGAATCGTTAAACAACGGTATAATAATAGTGAGAGTAGAACTTATGAAATTTATTATTTTAACTTAAAACTTTTGTGGGGAACGATGACGCGCATCAAGATCCCATGGTTCGCCATCCCGGCCGTGCCCCCCTCCGCTAGTGGTAGAATCCCAACCGACCCGATCCTCACAAGACATTACGTTACGCCCGCGTATCCTTGTAGACTATGAGCCGGACAAATATAAGTCAACCTAACATAGGCTTTTGCCCAACCAAATACATTCTACATTTCACAACCAAAAGCAAAGCCGTGGGGAACATAGCCGCGTCGCGACCGTAATTTAGCTGGTGCCATATCGCCAACCACCCTGGCCGAGGCTCAGTCGTGAACCGCCATTTATGCTGCCATATCGCAAGAAAACCACGCAGAGGACACGCCACGCCCCACGCTTTAGAATATTCGAAAGAAGCATGATTTAATTTGACATCGCTTCATGAGCAAAAGTTTTCTTAATTTGTCACCAAGACAAAACAATCATGGAGTGGATTTATTTTATTTATTTATTTTTAGTTTTTTAATAATTAATTTCATTTATTTTATTTATTTTTTGTTATTTTGAATTTTGATCATTTTATGATTGATTTTCGATTTGAATATATACGATCATTTATCATCAAATCTTAATTATAATTACCCTTCTCGATCATAGATATAATCCTCTACTGGCCCAGCTTTCTACAGAGACGCCTAAATTCATCATCTCAAGATAATCCTTCAAAACCTGTCCACTCTAACATGACGGGAGACTTTTCTTTCAAGATTTGAATTTTGTAATATTTTGTATTATATCGAAGCTAGTTCTCGAGATATTAATTTGAAATTTTATAATATCAAATTTTGTGTTATAATGCCAAGATTCAAACCTCATGTAAGATTCTGCTCTTTATATTTGACAATTACTCCAACATGCATAATATCGTCTTTGAAAATCGTAAATTTAAGATCTAATAAGTTCCAAATTGATTTTTTTGAGTTTTGTTAACCTGACTCCAAGACCAAACCGAGTATTAGATTCGTTCTTTTATATTTGACTTAGTAATTACTCCAACACATATGACATTCTGTTTTGAAAATTGCATGACATTAAGATGTCTAATGTGACGTCAAATTTTGATTTTTGAGTTTTTAACTGACCCTCTCAAGACCAAACCTAAGCGAAGATTGTTTCTTTTTTTTGTTTTATACCTAACTCAGACATTCTCATTGTTAACACTTCAACATACATACAGATTCGCTCTTTAAAATGTTGTATTATAATGAATGCCTAATAAATATAGTTCACTCAGTATTTTAATACGACATTTTGTGTTTTCTGACCAAGACTAAACCATTATGTAAGATTCGTTTTATTTTATCTAACCAGACAGTCTTACACAAAGATTGATAAATGAAAAATAATGATTTATAATTTCATAAGTATAATCAAAGCTTAAAGATTGATTTAAAGCAAATTCTCTTTTATTTAATCAAACATAAACTATGAAAATAATTGATGTTCATACGATCATAAGTATGAATAGCCTAAATAATTTGATTTTATCAAATTCTCTTATAAGCAATCAAACATAAATGAAAATAATTGATTTGTATACCATACGATCATAAGAAGGACCAAAAACGCTAGAATTTGATTGCTAATAAATTTCTTTATGTTGCAAATCACCAACATAAAGCTAAAATAATTGATTTATACCATACGATCATAAGAAGAATGACCCAAAACGCTAGAATTTGATTTGCTAATAGTTCTCTCTTATGAAATCACCAACATAAATCTAAAATAATTGATTTATACCATACGATCATAAGTAAAGTGCTAAAATGCTTAAGATTTGATTTAAAATCTCTCTTTATGATAAAATCGAGATAAATGAAAATAATTGATTTTAAGCCCATACGACCATATACCATACCCCATTTATTTCTCTTTGAAAGAATATAAAATACGAGATGTCATTTCATTATATAAGTGGATTAATTAAATCCACCTCCTCACATGCAAACTCATGGCAAGTGGGGACACAAACTCATTAAATTTATTAAAGAGAATGAAAGACTTTACTTTCCTTTTCAAAGAAAGGATAAGGATAAGATGCACGCCATTACGCACATGCGCATTAATGACAAGTGGCATCACCTTAGATAGTTCCCTCATGCAATTTACATGGCACATGTCGATTCCATAAGAGTAGATGGCAAAAGGAAAGGCCAAGAAAGCCTATAAATTTTCCTTTACTTACATTTTCTACTCTTTCTCCCTTAAGCCACAAGTTTAAGTTCTTTCAACCTGAAGGAGGATTAAGCCACATACTGTGAGTTTCTTTTCTAACTCAACAAATTTTTTATCTTCGATATATGTCAAGTTATATGATAGATTTAGTTTATCTCATATGTATTTTGCTTCAAGTCTTCACTATATCTCATTTATGTATGTAAATCACTGAACGACAAGAAAGTAGAGGAGCAGATGAGTATTCATATATAACCCAAAGAAGACTTTAAGCCAACATGTGAACCTAAGCATTTCATCCTTTCTTTTATCTCTTTTTTTTTTTTAAGTTCTATTCCTAAGGCCATCCCCACATAGATTGTTTTTCCCACCACGCCAAGAAAAGGTATGGTAGTGTGTCGTGAGACAACCGAATTTATTTCCACCACGCCAAGAAAGGCGTATCAGACAAAGATAAAGATTTGCACGGAACAACGCGAGCAAAGACTTATCACAGATTTGCCAGACAACAACGCGAACTTTATAAGCATATAAAATATTCACATGTATAATAAATTAAAGAGCGTATATGACATTTCAACTTTTTATTTTGAAAATTTAAGTTCCATATCCCCACATGATTACTGGCTTTTCCCACCACGCCAAGAAAGGCGTATGGGTCGACACCTGACCGAATTTATTTACCCACCAAGAAAGCGCGTATGGGCTGACAAAGATAAAGATTTCCGCACGCCGAACAACGCGAAAGACTTTTCAGATTTCGCCACGCCGGAACAACGAACGATTTATCACAAGTAGACGAACAATGAACGACTTATAAAGATAGGAAAAATAATCATTACAATTCTCCCGCTCTTCCTCCACAGTGGGAGAGAAAGTGCCCCACGCAAAAGACATGTATAGTGTGAGACACCGCTAAATTTTGATAAAGATATATTTCACCATGCCGGAGAACACAGTACTTATATCATAAATTTAAAGCTCATTTGCATATATAAATAAAAGGAAAGTCAGATAAACATTGACAGAGCATCAAAATTTACAATCTCCGGCTTCCCCACAGTGGGCTACATGAGCCGCCCCACCATGTCAAGAAAGACACGATGTGTATGTCGCGAGACACGAAAATTTTGATAAGATAATATTTCCTACCATGTAGAAACAGAGATTTATATCATAAATTTAAAGCTCTCATTTGATATAAATAAAAAGGAAAGTCGCGATAAACATTTGACAGAGCATCAATTACAAATTTCCCGGCTTCTTCCCCACAAGTGGGGTACGAGAGCCCACCACGTCAAGAAAGACATGTAGTATGTCGCGAGACACCGCTGTAAATTTTGATAAGATATTTCCCTACCACGTTGGAAACATGACTTATATCATAAATTTAAAGCTTTCAGATATAAAAAAAGGAAACCGATAAACATTGTGAAGAGCATCAATTACAACAGCCTCCCGGCTCTTCCCATGGCTACATGAGACGGCCGCCACCACCATGCCAAGAAAGACATGATGTGAGAGTCGTGAGACAATCAAGCCGAAATTTTGATAAGATAAGATTTCCCTACCATATTGGAAAACACAGGACTTATATCACAAATTTAAAACTCGATTTACATATGAACATTTTTGCATATATATACTTAAACAAGACAAGATTCGAAAGATCAGATTTTCATCACTATTTCATTAATTTCAGATTTGAAACATTCAAATAGCATGTAATAGCTTTTACTCACATGTAAGCACACTTTCTTTCTCATTTTGAATATAAAAGAGGACATATCTTTCTTAAAGCCCACAAGTAATATAGCAATTAAAGGTCAAGAGATATGCATATATTTCATCTTTCGCTGACAGATAATCATAAAGAAAATTTTGCATATCCTACATCTTCAATTCTCAACATTTTCATATATGCAAGATAAAAGATGCAATAGAGGAAATCGGTATAAATCATACTCCCCAAAATAAACTTGTTTTTTTCATTCTTCCTCAAATCAAGAGAAAGAAACATACATCACATATTAATGACCAAAGTGAGCTTTCAAAGATGAAGTCATGTAAATTGGATTAGAGTTCATTGTCACAACATGCTTTCATAATTCAAGAGCAAGAAGAAGGCATAAAATAGTATATCTTGCATGATTTCAACCTCCAAATACCCATGGACAGCAAACATAGAATCATTTTAATGCAAGATAGAGACTTGACAATTGCTTGTAAGTAAAGTATGAACAAGCACTGGGCAAGATGCAACTTTAATGAAACTAAGCACCAAAAATGAAAGCTTTAAACTTGCACAAAGCCACATTTCAGATTGTATTTCAAAGGCTAATTAACTTAGTGATCACAAAAGAGAGGAAAACAAGCACAAAGTCAATCAACCCTTCCCCCATCCTCTTCCTTTATCATGATGATTATATGAAATTTACCCACATAGATTAAGCAATCACACTATGTTTAATAAATCTAGCAAATCTGAACTTCCCTTTATAAGATAGTCACTTTCATGATTGCAAGTAATCAAATAGTGGAAAGAGGCAAAGCAAGCAAGGTAACCCTAAAGCTTGCAATATTTAACCCATTCAAACAACATGACAACCTCAAATCTGAAAAGAGATTGAGACAACATAAAAAAAATGAATTTCAGCTTTTAATTAACATGAAGGAGCAAGATTTCCATCACTAAAATCCAAGCTTTGAGCCCTTATGAAATTTAAGATCACATTGCTCTTTTCTATTAGTTAGTTTAGATTTTACCAAACAGCAAACACAAAACTACAGCATAAAACTCCCCAAAATTAGAAAAGAGAGCAGCAGGATTAAATGACAAGTGTGCTGCTCGGCTAGGTCAGCTCGGCCAAGAAGGAGGAAGAGGGGAAGAAAAGTTTCCTTTGTTTTGCTCCTCACACGGTGGAAGGAGGAAGAAAGGATTTCCAACAAGACAAACCACAAGGAGAGCCTTCCATTAAACCACAATCAACCCAAAATCGACAACGAATAGAACATAAGGGTAAATCAAATCATTTCCTTCAAGAGAAACCCATAGCAAAGTACAACCTAAGATTGAAACGAAACAACTGAGGTTTTGGTTGGAAGAGGAATCGATGGATCGAGATCTCTTGTTTCCAGGCTCGACGCTTCAACCGAGAGAGAGACGGACCGCAGGGGAGCTCACGAGAGGGAGAAGGAGTCACAGGAGGTTCTGGCTTCTGAAAGTAAGTCACGAGAGTGAGAGAGGAGAATCGCAGAGTATCTGCTAGCCGACGGAGGAGCAGAACGAGCTAGAGAAGGAGAGACCGAGAGAGGAGAACGCGTGAGCTCATGAGAGCTGAGACCGAGAGCAGCAGAGAAGACCCAGAGAGGGAGAGGAGAGTCGAGTGAGCTTCAGAGAGGAGAAGAGCGAGAGAGGGGAAAATGCAAGAATGGAGTCAACGCCTTCCTTTCGCTTCTTACTGCCTCCTTAATGGGAATAAGCGGGCTGTGGTAGGGATTGAGGATTTAGGGATTTAAGAATTAAGAGATTAAACCATTAGTCCCTTTAATTATAATTTAATATTATTTTATATGATATTAATTTATGCCAAAACCCTAGAATAGGTGTCAAATTTAGTTGTTTCAAGAACGCATCAATTTCGCGGGATCTAACTCGCAACGCCGACGGCCGGATGAAATTAGGTCTAAATTGCGCCGCCGCGCAAATTAATCGACCGCATACTTTGCCGATTCGACCGCTAAGGTGTCGCTTGATAGGTTTCGATGTTTCGCGACGACCAGATTTATTTTGCGAACGGAGGTCGTTAGACGCCGTGGGCTTCCGACTTCGATATGCGACAATTTCGATAATTTGATTTTAATTATCCATCGATCCTTAATTGATTAATTATTTTAATATTTTCGACGATCGCAGCCTAATCAAGTCAATTAAAACGAATTTGACTTGCTTCGATCAGCGATGAGGGATTTAAAAATCCACCTTATTTATTTAATTTAATGTGGCACATAGTTGTAGGTCAACAAGAATTTTTAAATCTTATTTAATTTTTTGTATTCAATGTAGCAATGTTTTGTCTAAGGTTTTGGGTAGAATGGCAGCTTTTTATAAAGATGGTTGTAAACTGTAGGAAAAATAATTTTTTAGACAATTGTGGATGTTATAAATATATATATTTTTAAAAGTCGACAATAATTTTCTGATAACATCACATTTTAATGTCTGATTTTAAAAGCAGTTTTTCATAACAAAACTTTCTAAAAAACAGCCATAAAACTAGTAGTCAAACACAATTATAGTTATTTTTTGAAAAATAAAGTAGCTAAGAAATTGCCCTAGTACTCTAAGAAGAATACAAAATCAAGATAAGCAAATGCTTACACAAATATTCAAGTTTTGACATGTTTTGCGTATGTTATTTTGCATATAACATAATTATAAGGGCATGATCACTTCTAAATTATAATGTTAAAAATAGGGAGTAAAGTTTTAGAAAATAAGAAAGATAGGATTAGTAATACGGAGTTTATGTATGGTAGGCAATTTAGTAGCTTTTTTGGATGACTTTCAATAAATATTGCTAAAAGGTCAAATGATACTAAGTATAATAGATTTAAATATTTTGAATCTATCATAAAAAACAGGGATATAGATTAGGATATTGTTTAGTACTTTCATGTATGAGAGGATATCATGAAGATTTCAAATTATAGTTTTCAAAATTGTAATAAGATTAACTATTGTATTTTTTATTATTGAATAAATAACTAATTGCCAACAAGTTGACTGACACATATGACCATGCTAAGATACATTTTATAGATGATTAGTAAAACTAAAATGGATAGAGTGATATATGATTGTATAATACATATTGAAGATATGATTGTAGAAAATAGATTTAGGTGGGTTATGCAATTTATATGATTGTAAAGGAGAGCTTAAGATGATCTAACTTGTGGGAATATACAATTTATATTAAAGTAATAGGATTGAAAGTGGGAGGTTTGCAAAAAATAGAAGTGGCAAGCACCTTATATAACACTTGACAAGATTAAATGGAGAAGAAACTTTTCATAAAAGTAGCCTTAAATTACCAAGTCTACGATGATGATTACTATTCATTCATATTGAAGCAAATGATTGATCAACCTACCTCATAGTTTAAAGAATTTTCACCATGAGCTGTACGCCTTCTAGTATGTGAGTTGTACTTCAAAACATGCATTTTAAAATTTAATAGACAGCACCTCATATTTAAGATTTAAAATTATTTTTTAAGAAAAAGTATAACTAAAACATATTCACTAAAATTGATTTTTATTATTGAGAAATATGATTTTTTTATGCCTTATAGCAGTGATAATTAGAGAAATATGCTCGCTTTTGTTTCTCGGAGAAATGTCCCTAAAAATTCATTTCGGACCAAATTACACCCAATGAGGAATGATATCTTGTATTTGTAAATGGCTTTTTAAATGTGAAGTATTTAGGATTTAGGATGGGTTGAACATATTTGAATTCAAACATTTTGAAACTTGAACCTAGTTCAATCAAAATTAGATTCAAATTGATTCGATTCGAACATAGCTTGAATTTTACTTGAATGGGCTCTTACTTTGATTTGGGAGTGAAAGAATTAGATGCTTATTATGTTGAATTTATTTTGATTTCTTTGTGATTTTATTTTTATGTTTGTATGATACTTATGATTTAGTGTTTGGATCTTTATATGTTACTTCTTACTTCATATTTTGATATTAATATAATGCTTCTTATTTTGCACAATTTATTAATTCTAAGACTTTCACCTCAAAATGCTCAAAATCTTGTATTGCAGATAGAAAATATCTCAATACCTAATTACGTAAATTTAATCCTTGGCATATTTTATATTGACACAAAATTTTAATAGGAGTTTATCAACAAGTTACACTTATGATCTCTTTAAGCATGCTTTTTTAAGCAACAATGTTGTGAGATGTGTTGGTTTACAAACTATCTAAATTTGTTTATCCTGGATGCAGGATTTCTCTAACATTTATTGCATTTTGAGCTTGTTCTCTCATATGGCTACTAATGAACTAGTGTATTCAATGAATAACTCAGTCTCATTTATATATGTTTGTTTATTTAAGAAATTGATTGAGCTTAAACAAAAATTTATGATTATAAATATGCTTATTTGTTGTTTAATGAATAGTTCATTAAAAACATGATAAAATGCTTGTTAAAACCTTAACCCAAAAGCTTAATTGCTTCTTTGATTGATAATTTATTCTCTGTCCTTTATAAATTTCTAAATACACCCACATAGATGAAAATACCTTTAAATTAATATTTGAATTTCACAGAACAAAATAATATCTAATGAATTATTCCCAATAAATTCGTTTATGTCTAATAACAGGGCATTTAAATCAGTAACAACAAATATATGATAATACTTGATTACAGCTCAAATTAGTTAAAAAATTAATAATTTGAATAAGATTTTAAAATTCAGGCCATGTTCAAGCTCAAGTTAAATTTGCTCAAAAATTGAACGCACTTGAATAAATAAATACTTGACTTGGCTGGGCTAATCCACAGACCTTATCTCTTAAAAACTCATTATCATGGGTTTAGTGATTCCTAACATTGATTAAACTTAATGAAGACCGAAATGCTGTAATTTATGAAATTAATCTAACTATTAAATCAGCATTTGCAGATGAAAAATAAAAAATTTGGGATAATATTAGTCAATTCCTTTAATTTGCAAAACTATATAGTGTTATTTAGCTTCTATCTGCTACATCAATTTCGGAATACTCTCATATTAACTTGATTATAAATTTATTCAGCAACTTCTACTAAGGAACCGTGCATGCCTCTATATTAGATTTGTAAATATAAGTCTTGAATTTTGTGTACCTTTAAAGAGGAGAAGCAAAGATTAATATCCCATACAAATCTCCTTAATCTAATGATTGAGAGCTTAAGCTTTCAATCAAGAGATCTGACCAACTGCATATGTATGTGCATGAATTTATGATTAAATTTACTCAAATATCTCAAAAAATAATTAAGATATCTCATAAATCTTATAAGAATCCTTATTGTCGTGTTTTATTTACACATGGAAGTGCCTTTGTCTATCTTTTCTTATCCTTAGCTTTTCTTATGCATTTACCTATCTAACAATTAAAATTTTATATTTACAAATATATTCTCTTTTTTATGCTTGAAAAATTAATTTCACTTTAAAAAATTAATAAAGGTGTTATTTTTGATGTACTATTAAGGAATTAGGTGCTATATATATATATATATATATATGTAAATATTAAAATTTAGGTGTTAGATATGTAAATATATAAGAATTATATGTATGTAAATACTCCTTTTATTTTAAAGTTATTTTTAAAATATATGTATTTTGTGTATTTTTAAAAATGAATAATATTATTTTAAAAGCACTCAAAACAATCTTTAGATGTTTTGAGTATTTTTGATACAACTATCACCACCAAACATATTTTATTTTGAATTAAAATAAAAATAAAAATAAAATAAAATATTAAATATAAAACAAAATATAAAAGTGTTCTCAAACAACTCTAATTGTTTGGAAAATGTTAAGCTTTATTACTTTGTCTTTTGAAAGATTCTTAATATATTTCTAGATGGCTATTGGTTATTTATAAGGAGGATGAACATTGTTCAGCCTGTCAAGAGTTGGAGTTGGTGGAGAAGCCAACTACAAGATTTCCACTTGCTCAATACTATTTATTCATGCAATATAGAAGGGGGACTACAGCTGTGACTAAGCCTCTTATACTGTGACTTAAGGTCACTGATTATCAACAGAAACAACCTATTTATAATGCACATATATATATATATATATATATATATATAGAGAGAGAGAGAGAGAGAGAGAGAGAGAGAGAGAGAGAGAGAGAGATTGCTTGTTAAGAAGTGACTTTGCACAAACTTTTTTTTTTCTGGTACTTAAATCCCAGTCACATCAGTTGATGGATTTTGAAAAACACACTTTCTCACCCTCTCTTGCATTATTTCTTATTCCTAGATGGCTCTAGATTTGCTTGTATAAATATATTTGAGGGTATATTCTTGTAAACTATAGGTTGATTATTGTTGATTTGTTTGATTTTATTGTACAATGTTGACTATGATCTTATGCGTGGTTGTCTCTTCTATTTTGCAATAGCTTGCTAGATTATGCCTAAGTGATCTGTGTTAAAAATTTATTTATTGTTTCTTAGAAAGCATTCATTAGAAAACAAGTTCATCATCATCAATCTTATTCTAATTATTTGTGATTAATATATCTGTGAACCCTCATTCCCCATTTAGTCCCCTTGAGCCTTGTTTTGTTCATCTAATTGGTACATACTGTAGACATTAGTTATACATATCCAAATCATCTAAAGTATATTTTTAATTAGTTTGCCTTCGATTTGTGCTTCCAGAATCCTTATCATATAACTATTTTTCAACCTATCTTAACCCGTTTTAGCAAACATATAATTCAAAATTGTCATTTCTACCACACTCAACATTTGTTAGTCAACCTAAAACTCAAATCTGTGTAACGCAAGTTTTTTTGACAGTTTATGAGGGTACTCATCTTAACCATCTAATATGAACTCTAGAAGTTATATTCTCATTCTGTTGTACAATAGATTTTATATCACATCTAGGTACTATTTGATCATCAATCATTGTTGACTTATAATTCTCAATTTCAAAGCACTCAAGTTCCATAACATACTTGATCTTTGTATCATTAATCCTAAGCCAGTACTAATTTAAATATTTTCTCAAATATTCTAATTTTCTTTTTATTTTGCTAGATATTTCACTAATTAGAATGATAACATTTGCAAATAGCATGCACTATGGTACCTCATTTTGAATATCTTTTGGTATAATATCCATAACTAATACAAGAAAATACATACTTGACTGTGATTCATGTTGTAATCTTATGGTATTTATGAACTCCTTGATCACTCTGCAACTAATTCTAATTTAGTCAATGTCATATCATAAGTTTTAACAAGAAGCCTTGCAAGATAGTATGAATTTATAACCTACATTTCTTTTCATGACTTGTGATGTATCTCGAATTCTTTCATTGTGCTACTTTTTTTGATCACTTATTACTTCTCTGCTCTTTTTTTGTATGCGAAGTATGTGATCTTTCGTCGTGGCATTGGAATAGACCGGACCACAGATTACTTTTTTATCGAGAAATTGGATGTGATCATAGCTCGAACATGGTCTTGGCTTCTAAAAATCACAAAGTAAGCTGTTTAGATTCACCTTTTCTTCAACCTAATCTTTGAAAGCACCTTCTAAAGAAATTTGATGATTTCTATAGGCTTGAGAAACTCTTCTCCCGAAAATCAGTGATGCCAACCATAATGGATGCAAAGAAAACTGATGAAGTTACTGCTGACAAGGAAGAAGATCTATATGTGGAACGCATTCGTCTTGAAAAGCTGGAATTAAGGTAGTAATTACTTCTCCTTTCTGGTATTTAGTTTATTAAATATCATCAAGTCCTCATAATAGTTCTCTTATTTTCTTGTTTGTCACAGCATGAAGAATCTGCTTGGAAATATCACAATACAAGAACCAACTTTTGACAGGATGATTGTTATTTATAGGTAACGGAAATATATGCATTGTTTTGGAAAAATAAATGTGATATGACCTTGTTCTTAGAGAGATTCCATAATATTTTGATAGGGCTAAATCCCAAAATAGTCCCCGATTATTTTCATGTAGCCAATTTAGTCTCAAAGTATCACATTTTTTATTTCTCCCATTTAATCCCTGATTATACGAAATTGCTTTAAAATGATATCTCGAGGATTAAATTGAGATCAATATTGTATCACTATTTATATATGAGAGGCCATTTTGGATCAATTTTGTATAGTTGGGGACTAAATTGGAGAATGTGAAATTTTGAGATTAAATTGGCCACAAATAAATAGTCAGGGGACTATTTACTATAAGTCTTCAAGTTGAGAAAATTCAATATGTTTTCGATCTTTGATAATTTACAGTTGAATCTTAATGTTTGTCCTGCAGAAGGGCCAGTAATAAAGCTAAGAAGGATAGAGGAATTTTTGTGAAGCATTTTAAGAACATTCCAATGGCTGACATGGAGTTAGTTTTGGTAACTGTTTCTGCTAAATACTTGCCTAATGTTTTTTTTTTTTTTAATTTTTTGTATCAGAATTAACATAGTTCAAATAAGCATATCATCAAGGCCAGAAATTTACTATTCACAAATTGGAATGATTGATTTTGTAGCCTGAAAAGAAAAACCCAAGTTTAACTCCAATGGATTGGGTCAAGTTCCTGGTTTCTGTTGTAATTGGGCTAGTAAGTTCTGAAAATTTATAAATTTTACTCTAATGCTATTATTTCAACTTTTCATTTATTATTACTTAATTTTTTTCCCAGGTTACGCTTATCAGTTCACTTGAAATGCCTAAAGCAGATATATGGGTTGTTGCAGCAATTCTCTCTGGTCTAATTGGTTATTGTGCTAAGATATACTTCTCGTTAAGTATTCTCTTCTTCATCTATTTGAATTGGGTAGAGTTGTTTGTTACTGCCAAGTTTTAAATTGAGTCAATAGCATATATTTGATGTTTTGATAAGCAGAAAAAAAAACATTAGATATTTTGATTCTTGACTTTTAGATCATTTGTTAGGTCTTTCTGAAAGATTTCCTTATCAGAGAAACCACCAATTTTAATAAATTAGAGTTGATGCTAATTTCTGATGCAGTGAAGTTTTGCGCTTTTATCATTCTGGTGAATGGATGCTGCTACTTTTCTTAGATTGAACATAGAAAGGGAAAACTGATAGTTTGCTATAAATGATTAAAACTAGGATTCATCCTTGATAAAGGTTACTCGACAAACAAGTTGGGGAACAGATGAAAACTATTTAAATACAGAGAGCGAAAAACAACAGAAATGGTAAACAAGATCAGCTCGCATAAACAAAGAAGAATTTTACATAGAAATTGATGGCTACGTCCTATTGTCACGACTTAAGATTTTTATTTTGATTTGAATATAGAGAAAATACATCTCTAATATCTCTTGTATAATATAAGGCCGTATCTCTTCTATGGTAACCACAAATATTAGATACCTTTCAAAGGCTCCAACCCCAAAGCAGCCTCTGAACCCCTGTGAGCGGTGCTCCTCACCCCCGTTTCAACCACTGCAGCAACCTTACCGCAAAGGTCTACCGGTGATTAAGAGTCTATGTGGGGAGTAGCTGTAGCTTCTTGAATAACTAAATATAAAACTACTATAAGGAAAACAGTCTTGAATAGCTAATTATAAAACTACTATAAGGAAAATAATTTTTTTGAAAAATTATCGTGTTATAAATATTTTTTTTTTTTTGAAAAATTCAAAGAACAATCTTTTGACAACCATCACACTCTTAATATCTCTGATTCTTAAAAGCAATTTTTCACCACAAATTTTTTTGAAATAATCAAAAAAATTGATAGCCAAATACAACTGTACTTACTTTTTGACTTCTTTCTAAAAACAAAGCAGTAAAAAAACTGCCACAAACTTATCCTAAATTTGCATAACGTGTTTTCTTCGTAAAGAAAAAAATTACTCCACAACTTAACTGATAGCCAAATACAACTGTGGTTACTTTTTGATTGTTTTCTAAAAAGTAAAGTAGTAAAAAAGTTGTCACAAATGCATCCTAAATTTGCATAACTTGTTTTTTAAACTTAACATGGGAAAAATAATAACTATAATATGACACCAAATAGTGTCTGATGTTGCAGTTGGATGTGGTTTCTGCATTTGGTGTGCAGATTTTTTCTGTTATGTCTCTTTACATAACTTTGCGTAGTTTGTGCGCTAGATATGATGACAGACACAATGACTTATATGGTAGCTTCTACTGTCTTAATCTAATTTCCCTTCCTTTATATTCTAGTCGAAAAGTTTTTCATTTTGATAAATATTCTATTGATTTCAATATTTTTTTCATGGTATTAATCTTAGCTTCCTGTGATTATTAGTAGCAGATCTAATAGTTTATGTCTGAACTAGTTCACAGGGATTCATTATAAAGTTTTGGGACTTGTGCAGTTTTCAGCAGAATATGGTGACTTACCAGAACCTAATAACACAATCCATGTATGACAAACAATTGGATAGTGGGAGAGGGACTATTCTACATTTATGTGATGATGTGATTCAACAGGAAGTGAGCACAAAATCAAAATTATCCTCACAAACAGAATTTTTTTTTAAATATCATGAAGAACATTTTCATTTACTATTCATTTTAAATTGTGTAATTTTAGGTGTTATCTTCTTACTTCTTTGTGCAGGTCAAGGAGGTTATAATTTCCTACTTTATTCTCATGGAACAAGGAAAGGCTACAGTGGAAGTATAGCTCCAACTCCAATTTTCATTTTTTTATGTCCATTATTCAATTATTAATGTGTGCTGTAATTTGTAATGTAGGATCTAGATATCAGGTGCGAAGAACTTATTCAAGAAGAGTTTGGTGTAAAATGTAATTTTGAAGTCCAAGATGCCGTCGAGAAGTTAGAGAAACTCGGCATCATTGCGAGGGTGAGCTTTTTATTAATTTTACTCCTTGCTTAACTTCATTCTAAACTTTACCGAGTTTCCCAATGTCACAATCTATTTATGAAGATTCTGATTATGATGCCTAGTTGTTTCATGTTATTGAGATGTTGAGAAATTCTTTTTGTTGATATAAATCAATAAAGCTATATAGCCTAATTTTTCATGTGCCTCAAGGGATTTTTTCTTCAAAAATTTCCTTATTAGTAGGAAACTTGTACTATTGCTTTAGCAAGGATGGAAGGTAGTATTCATTCTTTCAATACAAGGAAAAGAATGTGTAGACTAAGGGCTCGTTTGGCTGAGCTTTTAATTTAAAAAAGTTTGTTTTAAAATAATTTTTAAGAAAGCAATTTTAAAACGATGTATGTAAACGTTATTTTATAAAGAGAGGAAACCGACATTTTGTAAAAAGTGCAGAAAATTCAAACGGATTTAAAAATTTATTAACGTCATTTTAAAGAATGCAACTTATTGAAAACAGGGAATCAACCAGGCTTAAACAACAAACTCTACTTTTTGGATGTTTGTTGTGGGTTTAAGACTGAACGGAAAGTTGCATTCTGCACTAATCATTGAGTTTTAGAGACTGAAGTTTTAATGACAATTATTTTCAACAGTGATAAGCTTATGATTCCATTTACTTTTTTATTTCACTTGAGAGGTGCATTCACTCTACTGTTAGTTTCCCTAAGTAATTTTTGTTAAACTACTTATGACAATTTCATGTTCATCCATGGCTAACCTTAAACTATCGACCTATCTAATTATCTACAATGTAAGTATAATCAATCCACTGCAAAATAAATACTATTACTTTTGGTGATTATTTTAGAGAATTTGCTCAACATTTTTTAGCCAAGAGCGAATATTTCAATCAAATTATGATTAGAATGATCTCAAAATTTATTTTGAAATGAATACAATATATACAAGATTAATCAAAATTTATATAGTCTAAAAATTTGATTAGGAGCTAAAACTTTTTCCCTTCAAATAAATCCTAAATATTTCAAATTTCCATAACAATCATCTACTTTTAATGCAGGACTCCATAGGTCGGATCTACTGTGTCCCCCTGAAGCGAGCCAACGACATTATTGGCCCAACAACAGAAGAACTAGTGATGAAAGCCAAGCAAGGCCCTTCTACCTAGATTCTCCAAGCCTCTCCTCTTTCATCAAGCACACGTTCATTCTATAATCTAAAACCCTTAACATCCAGCAACTTAACCCAGTTTCCATTTCTTCTATGCAGAGTTAACTTGCAACATTCAGACAATGGCAGGAGAACTTCCAATTCTTTAATCTCTTTTCTTTCCTTATTATTCCTTAAAAAATAAATTTGGAACTCAGAACCAAATACCCTCTTCGTGTTCAATACATTGACTAGAAATTCAGTTTATTGACTTACTGATTTAATTGTAGACTACAGGAACAACTTAAACAAACGACAATGGATGATATAATTTAAGCTCATAGAAACCTGATCTGAGTCATATCCTCAAAAGTTTCAGCGCCTGTAATGCCTTGGAGCTTTTCGTCCCCTCCATTCTCAAAGCAGTAAGCCGGCGCCTGCCACTTGTCGTCGTTGAGCGCTGCTCCGACCTCGAAAGTCATCACATGAGCTTGTCTACCTGCATCAAAATCAAGAAAATTTCCCCAAACCCTACATTTAATTATCTATACCAAAGAGATAATTATAATCTCACCGGTGTAGAAGACCCAGTGAACGGGCCGGGTGGCGATGTCCTCGTAATAGCGGATGAATTCGACCTTCTCCCAGCCGTTGCAGAGGAAACCGTCAACGGTGAATTGGCCAAGGTAGGTTGCGCCGTCGAGCCAATTAGGGCGAAGGATGCCGACGGGGAGCTGAGCGGAGCGGCAGGTAGGGGAGGGCGTGTTGGGGAGAGTGTAGAAGAAGGAAGTACCATTGTTCCATTCGAGGTCGTATAGGGGCGGCCCACCGAGCTGGTCCTGGACTATGTTGAAATTGCGGCCATTGGGCCAATCGTACCACAGGTCAATCAGCGAAAGCGCTCCGCTGTAGTTCATGAAGAGAATCGAGTGGAACTGCTTCGGCCATGGAGCTGGTGTTGGTGCCGACGATGCGGGGGAGTAGGATGAGGAGACGAAGGAGAGGGAGTAAAGGAGGAGGGAGAGGAAGAAGAGGAGGTACCGTGCAACGTCCATGGAGAAGGGAGAAGGGAAGAAGGGGAATCAGGAATGGCCAAAGAGAAATGACCAATCGACAAATAAGTGGCAGTGTGGCAGCCACGGTTCGGATTCGATTAGGAAACCCGATAAATTTGAATCCGACCCGTTTAGGTCAAAAATCTCAACCCGCATTCGATAAAAGTACAAAGCATACCATTAATAAAATTTAGGGGGATTTACATATATATACCACAGAGCTGTCAAAAAAGTTCATTATTCACAAGCTCAGATGGCCAAGATAGTTTCATTCGTTAATAAATAACATAATGACATTTCGTATATAAACGAAATAAATAATCATTTGTCAACGAGCCGATTTAAAGGAAATAAAAAAATTATATTATATTATTATCACAAATATACATACGAACACAATTATTTATCACAAATATAAGCATGTTGGTGGTTAGTTGAATCCTCCATCTGATTTTTCTGATTATCGATTGGCCAATTTCAACACGAATAACACAACAAAGCGATTTTCAAACGAGTTGAACACCTAACAAATTTTAATTTAGCTATTGAAACGAACAGATCAGAATAATTTTCAAAGCAACACAAACAAGAGTTATGTCATGCAACTCTATATATTATATCAAACTTTTATATTTATATATCTAACATCTAAACTTTAATTTTTAAGCATAGAAAAATATTAGATAAGTAAATATCTAATTTTAGGTGTTAGATATGTAAATATGAAAGTTTGAGTGGTATATACATAAATCCTCCTAAAATTTATATTTATATTGTTTTTTAATACACATGCTAGGATGAAACTGTTCAGAATTTGAGAAAAAATAAAAATAAAAATATAGTGTTAATTTTATAAGTATTAAAATTTTGTGTTATGTATATTATTGATCTTAATAATAAATTAAATTCTGATGGGTTGAGATTAACCGGATATTAGATTGATATAATTACAATTGCTAAAAAATATAATTTAATCATAAATTTTAATAAAAAAATCAAATTATAAATTCAATATTTTTGATCTAATATGATTTAATTAAAATTTAAGTTAATCCAATTTGGTTATTATGTAAGTTGACTTTAATTTGAGTTTTTTTATGAAAGATTTATCACATAATTTTATGTATTTATATATTTAATATTTAAAATTAGATATTTATTTATTTTTTATTTTTATATTTAAAAAAAGTATATTTTAATTGTAAAAAATGAGTGATGATAATATTTTGATGTGATATTAAAGATTAAGATATTATAAATGTAAAAAATTAAAGTTTACCTATTAGATATATAAATATATAAAAATTGTGTGATATATTTTTGAATTTAAGATTATAATTTTAACAAATAATAGCATAAATAAATATTTTAATGAGATGAGTTTGATATCACTAAAGGTATTTTAATTCATATTTAAATAAACCTAAATCAACTATTTGAAATAAAATAAATTTTTAAATATTATTCGAAGGTTCAAATGTTCTTTGAATCCCAATTGCTTATAATTAAAATAAGCATCTTATTAAAAAAAGTTTAATAAGCTCAGCATCACTTAACTCTCATTTCATCAAAATAATTAAATGTTTAAAAAATGATATACGATCAAGGGGATTAGTACGAGTTATCTAATAAAATTATTAAAATATGACTAAATAACAATAAATAGAAGACTTTTTTTTTCACTTTTTTATACTTAAATTGTACCTTTTAAAGTATAGAAAATTATTACATAAATAAATATCAAATTTTAAGTTTTAGATATGTAAATGCACAAGAATTATTTGGTATGTATGTAAATCTTCCTAATTTTTAAAAGATTTGATATTATTATCATCTTCAGAACCCCACAAAATTGATCTATTGATAACAAAGATGTCAAAGAGACATCAAGAGTAGTACAAAGGGACACAAATCGATCTATTGCTTATTTTCACGACAATAAGGATATGTATATCAAAGACCTCACTTTTGTTCAAACACAAGGAAGATTGATCAAATATTTTCCTATTTTAGTTGGATTACATAAGGATTGGTTTTAAGCCTAGATTTTTTACCTTTAGTTATGGATGTTCTTACTAGACATTTACAAGAGGATGTACTATGGTGTATGTTTTTTGCTGATGATATTCTTATTGTTAATAAGACTAGCGAGGGGGCTCAAGAAAAACTTTTACGTATGGAGATCAACCTTAGAGTCTAAAGGGTTTCGTTTGAGTAGATATAAAATCAAATACATAGATTATCATTTTAGTTGTAGAAAATTTAGTGGCAGAGTGGTGACAATGGGTGATCAAGTCATTAAAAAGAGTGAATGTTTTAGATATATCAGGTATATTGTCCAAAGTGGTGGTGATATAGATGGGAATACTATTAGTAGAATTTAAGTTGAATGGTTGAAGTGGAGGAATGCATTCAACCTATTGTGTGATAGGAAAGTATCACTTTTGATTTAAGAGAAAATTTTATAAGATAGTAGTGAAACCTTCAGTATTTTATGGTGCAAAATGTTGGCCAATAAAAGCTAAATATAAAATTAAGTTAATTATTATAGAGATGAGGATTCTTGGGTGGATGAGTGGATTTACACTTAAAGACAATGAGAAATGACTATATATGTGAAGGTTGGAGTAGCTCTAGTGGCAGGTAAGATTAGAGAGAATTGTCTTGGATGGTTTGATCATATGAAACATCAACCGTCTGATGACAAAATTAGTAGAGTAGATTTGGGGTGTCAATTGTGAGGGTCGTAGTCTAATGAATTTGACAAACTCACCCATTTATTAAACGGGTCAAAAACCTCAACCCGAACTCAACTCGACTTCAACCTGATTGACCCGATACGACCCGAATGATCTATTTAGATAAATATTTTAAGTCAAAATCGAGTCAAAATTGAGTCAAATTCGGATTCTTAGATAAAAATTAGGTCATTTTGTTGAGTCAAAACGAAGTCAATTAATCAACCCAAATAATTTTTTCGGTTCATGTCGAGTCAATTTTTGACACCCTTAGAGTATATATATTAGATTTGACATTTGTTAAGAAAGATTCTTAAAAGGCAGGAAGTAAAAAAATGACCTTAATTTATTAAAATTAAATGAGAATATGATACTTAATAGGACACATTGGAGAAAAAAAAATTCATATAACCAACCCCACGTAGTGGGATAAAGGCATGTTGTCGTTGTTGTTGTTGTATATTAAACCTAAAAACCTCCTAATTGTTTTTTGGGGATGGAAATGATTGAACAGCCTATATCTTTATCAAATTTGGTGCTACACTTTCAACACTAATGATGTGACCCAAGTACTCTATATGGAATTAAATGTATAATTGCTAGGTTTTGTAAATAACATGAGTGTAGAAGAGTGACTATTACAATTTGAAGATGTCATATAGGTGATCTATGAGCCAAACTATCATCAAAGAAAATGAAGAAGAAATGACATAAGCAATGATGATGAATATTATTTACAATACTTTGAAAAGTTATTGGTCCATTAGTTAGGTCAAAAGATATTACTATAAACTCATAGTGTTACTCATGATTGAAAATGATGTTTTAAATATATCCTCTTCTATCATACAAATTTGAAGATAATGAAATCTCCAATCTAGTTTAGAGAAAATAATACACGATATAACCCCAAGTAACCCATACTTTTCATAAAGGAAATTTGTTCGTGATAGAAATTTGGTTATATGTATGATATTTGACATACGAGTGTTATACACATCTTTCATTCGAATTTGTAATAACAGAGAAGAAAAAAAATGAGCTTTTCCCTTTTTTACTCCAACATCAAATTTTAATTTTAGTTTTTTAATAAGGATAACCATAGGTTTTAAAGATAAGATGTTATTGTAAAGTTTAATATGAGTTCTTCGTCATGACAACTCTATTATGAGGTCATTGTAAGTAGTTATAAAAGGACTTAACAATTTTGGACATCGAACTCCCAACATTGCACTCTCCTTATATGGGATAGTCAAAAAAAGTTATAATTCGAATAGCTCATGTTTATCTCATTTATAATCTTGTATTTGATTCATTAGTTCATAATGTTAAAATAATGGATAGAAAAATTATGCTGATATAAGGATATAAAGTGATTGATCCTCATCTATAAGTATGGGAAGAAAATATCAATTAATTAAAAAATTATTGATAAGTGAATACTAGTAATTATAAATATAAGCCCCATGATTATGAGCTCATGAATAACTCGTGTTTATCTCATTAAAAAGCTTGCATTCATATTTGTTAAGTTAAATGCAAATATATATTTTGAGCTTGATTTTTAAATGAGTCAAGATGCATAAACCATATTCGCTCATTATTCTCTCTCTCTCTCTCTCTCTCGGCTTATTTGAACCACTAGAGAAAAATATATTAATCAATTTAAAGGAATGTCCCTAAATGAATACTAGCTATGAATATAAACTCCATCATGCATTTGAGTCGATATTTCCAACCAACACTTTGAAAATTTGGGTGGAGCAACTATAAATTTCAGATTATGACCATTCTATTTTGAATCAATTATGAGTTGAACTGCTATCAGTTAAGGTTTAAATATCCTAAAATTTGATTTTTACCTTTCCAAACATAGTGTTTTGAGTTATACTTTGTCACATTTGTAATTGACTTGTGAACAGTCATTATGTGATATTTAGGTGTTAGAATTGAACAAAACAGTAGTTCATGTGATTGTTCTCTTTCACTTGTAGCTATTAAAATAAATGTGACCTCTTTTGGCATTCTTCATCAAAATGAAAATATATCCAGATCATTTTCAGCTTCCTTTGTTAATTGTCCATCGCACTATCCTCCATTGTTTATTTTTATTGGTCTTGTTGTTAGCGTTAAATGCTTGTGATGTCGATAAGATCATGGTGATTGATGATTTGTGCCTCCGCTTTACATAAAAAACACCATGAAATCGTACATTATTTTTAATGTTTTCTGTATCCCCTCTGCCATGGCTACTACTAAAATTGATAGTTGATGGTTCATGGAGAAGGGTGAAAGAACAACAATAACAAAAAAGAATTCAAAATAAAGAGATGATCGTATACATCGACGACAATGCCTTCTCTGTCGCGAAGTTCTCAATGAAAGCACCATTGATGAACACTTCATCCTTCTCCTCCAAATGCACTTTCCTCCATCTTTACTTCAAACCCTCCATACCTAACCCTAACATTGCCAGGATTCGATTCACCATCACCGCCTACATCGTTGCAATGATGCACTGCAGCTTGTATAGCTTTTCTGCGTGCATCCTAGGCTTTAATGTAGGATACTCTAATGCTAAATTTTGATTCCATACGACATGTAATTTTCCTGGGTTTCAAATAACCCACATCTAATTATGTGTTGATGTTGTAAATAAAATGAGGTAACATGTCCGATGCTCACATCGAATGAGAACATGTGTCTACATATGAAACCACCGCACTACCAAGCCACTTGCTCGCTCAGCATGTAGACGCCACAAACATGACCTACTGGAATGACTGCTATGAATGCATAGTATAGTGAACCGTGTCTTATTAGAATCAGAAGTTACATATTCCACATTGATTGTTACTGACCAACCTTGAATAGTAAATTTAAGGTGTCTTTTGTCATGGAAACACATTCTTTCATTTAGGTCTGCTAGAATGAAATTGTTCAGAAAATAATGCTAGAGGCCATCAAAGTTCAGTTTTTCATCCCATTCTTGTGCCGACACAAGCTGGATGTAGTCATTATCAACATGTGTTCTTCAAGTTGATTATTTTGAGTAATCTCTAATTAGTTTTGTGGATATATTGTTCAATACCATCATGTTACCACAACCACATTTCATGATTATATGATTTTGGTATTTGAATATGGGTGTACATCTAAATGAGAATATTACTCGATAAGAATATGGAACTTACAACGATATGTTTGGCTTAAATACCTCAGTAATTGAACTTCAGATCATCCGCCGGTTTCAACTCAATTTTTCACGATACAACTATATTGTCATTCAGATTAATGAGACCACATACTTCATCATCATTTAATGATGTAGCAATGAAACAAGACCAACAAGAAATCATAAGATTAATTAAAGCGGTAATCAACTTTAGTGGCATGATTGATTTTCGCTAAAATCTCGACGTAAAATTAATATGGGACAATTCTTTCTCGCCAGATAATGTAGAAGAAATCGCCACCTACACTAAGTTTCCGCCATAATATAGTACCAAATATACAGTGTTTGAACTCATATTTGAATCAAATATGTGTAATGGAGTCAGGAATACTGAAGAGCACACCTATTTAAATTAGCTAAATTTATGAGTACTACATGAATTGGTTAGAATGATAAAAATAATTCGTTGCAAGAGCGTAATTTAGATAGTCGTATCAATGAACAAAAAGAATGGTACTAACAAGCATCATGGGTCAAACAGATGTTTACTTAATCAGCCTATTACAATTTGCCTGAAATCAACCATAAAATAACTATTCACATAATACATATGATAACACACAAAAATCGATCCTAAAACTAACCATTCACATAATACATATGTGATGTAGGACACGAGGGCTTTTTATGATATGTTGTTTATTACACCGATAATTCTTAAATCCTCACGAAAGAGTAATGATAAATGCACACTACTATTGAGCACCTTCACAATATTATGAATTTAGTGAAATTGAAAAAATCTTGTTAAAGTTATGTCAACCACACTGAGACCAATTTTATAAGTGCAAAGAAATAATAAAAGTTATGAACCATCTAACAATAGATTTAAAATAACCAACAGTAAGGGATAAGTTGAAGTCACTCTACAAACAAATTATGTGGGATCGTGTTCCTTCCTTAAGTCCTTCTCTAAGGGTTGTGAACTCACACACTCAAGTAGTCCGTCACTCAAGAGGAAAGCACACAAAAGAATAGTAAAAGAAATTTAAGAAGATAACTTTCATTTCAAAATTCAAGTACCAAGCATTACAAGAGTCTCCTATTTATAGATTGAAAGAGAGAGTTAAGAATACTCAAACCTAACTCCAAACTCAAACCTAACACCATCATAACTATACCTACCACCACCTACTACCAAACCTACCACCATTATCAAACCTATCACTCATTCCATACCTACCCAAAGTGTCATACCTACTATAATGACTCATGGGCCATGATATAAGAATACCCTAATACATATAAGCTCAAGACATACAAAATATAAAAGCCCAATAATACATAACTTAAATTATAACAAAAGACCCAATCATGGATTTAAGCTTTATGATGATGACGTCGATGACGGTGACGATGATGCCCTGTATCAGCACTCCTCGGCTTTAAAGGATTCTCCTCTGGAGAATGAAAATTCAAGTACTCTTTGTAATAATTGTGAGTCTAGTTGATGTAACTCATCAAATGTAAGCTATGAATCTTCAAGTAGAGAAATACCTTTCCAACAAACGAGAAACCTTCTCCATCGATGTGATGATAATCGGTCTTCTAAAATTTGATCTGGACGATGTGATCTTAAGCGGCGAGATGGTATAGGAGTTGGTGATGAAGTATGAACCTGCATGTCAGTACTATTTGCAGAGGGAATAATGTCATCTGTGGCTTGCCATGGTACAATGTTAAATTTAATACATTAAATATTGGAGAAATTCCAGCATTCATTGGAAGATATATTTCATAAGCATTATCAATTATCTTCCTTACAATTTTATAAGAACCAGATCTCTTGAGAGTTAATTTCTTAAGAGTTCCAGTTGAAAATCTCTCAGGTCTAACTTTAACAAGAACCAAATCTCCCTCAATAAATTTTACATATCATCTATGTGCATCGACATTAGCTTTATATTATCATAACTCAGAGTAAGTTTTTGTTGAATTTCACGATGTAAATCATGCATACTTTGTGTAAATGAAGATGCAAATGCACTAGACCTATATGTTACGTAATTCAACAAGATCAATTGATTTTCTCATAACCGCATAATATGAAAAGGACTCATACGGACCTATTAATTGAACTGTTATAAGCAAACTCGCAGAGAAAGAACTAGGTCCCAACTAGTAGTAATAGGTCAAGACACCTAAGTAAATTTCCTAAGCTTCTATTAACAACTTCGCTTTGTCCATCCGTTTGAGGGTGGTGTCAGAAAATAAGAGTTTTGTGCCAAGCTTTTTCCATAAAGTTTTCCAAAATAGCTCATAAATCTACATCATGACGACACAATTGTCTTAGGTAGTCCATGTAAGAACTATCTCAAAGAAAATTGTCTATATGTGAGATCCATGTTTTATAACGGAATGAAGTGTGCCATTTTAGAGAATCAACAATTACTAGATAGAGTCAAAATATTGTACAGTAGGTAATCCTAAGATGAAGTCCATACTAAGATTTTCCCAAGGTTTGTGGGGATTGGGAGTGGTGTGTATAAACCATAATTTTGTTTTCCACTTTTGCTACTTGGCAAGTAAATCGTAAATGATAATGAGCAACATCTTTCTTAAGACTAGGCTAAAAAGAACATATCCTCCATCATAGCTATTATCTTATCACGACCAAAATGACCAGATACACCTCCTGAATGAATTTCCTCAACAAGAAAATTTTGAAGTGATGAATCAGGGATACATATTGTGTTCTAAAGAGATAGCCATCTCAGATTTGATAATCGGACTATTAATTGAAACATCAAATTTCAAAGATTCAAAAATTTGTTAAAAATCTTTACAATTAGGATAATCATCTTAACCATTTTCAATCCAAGAACCTTCACACTCATGGTATTTAATAATGTATATATTCTACTTAAGGCCGCAACTTTGTTCTCTACACCGATTTATGTTTAAGAACAAACGATATTCTTGAAGAAATTGAACACATTTGCATGACGAACTAAGTTTCTTTTGGGTGTTTAGATATTTAAGCGCTTCGTGATCAATAAAGTATAAATTCTCGTGAAAGAAGATAATGTACATAAGATAAAGTTTGATGACAAAGATACGCTCATGGTCATATGTGGAATATTGACGCGCTTCATTTAATTTTTCATTAAAGAAAGCAATAGATGACCTTCTTGTTTAAGAACACCAATACCAACCTGTAAGCATCACATGACACCTCAAATACTTTGTCAAAATTAGCAATAATATTGGACTTGTTAAAAGTTCTTTAATTTTAGAGAATGCATCAAGAAATGCCTTTGTCCAAACAAAGTCTCTTTTAAGACATTGAGTTATTGGGGCCATAATAATGCTAAATCCACAAATAAACCTTCGATAAAATGTGGCTAACCCATGAAAACTATGTATATCATGAATTATGATTGGGGTAGGCCACTCTTAAATAGCCCTAATTTTTTTGGGATCGGCAGAGATGCCATCACAAGAAACAATGAAGAAGATTATCAAGATGTCATAAATGAGCATTTTTTTAAGTGAACATATAGTCTTTCTTCACGAAGCACTTCAAAGACTTGTAAATGTTTCTCATGATCGCTCTTAGTTTGACTAAAAATTAAAATATCATCAAAGTACACAACTAAAATTTTCCATTGAATGGTAGAAGATATGAGTCATCACTGCATAAATGTACTTGGAGCATTAGTCAATCCAAAAGGCATTACTAGCCATTCATACAAACCATATTTTGTCTTGAATGCGTTTTCCATTCATCACCTTCTCTCATATGAATTTGATGATACTTCTAAGATCAATTTTAGAAAACTATTGATCCACCATCATATCTAACATGTCATCAAGTCTAGGTATGGGAAACCTATACTTAACAAAGTGATTTTATTTATAGCATGATTATCTACACATACGCCAACTACCATCTTCTAAGAAAAAGTAATCAGCAGATAAACTTTCCCTAATAAACCCTTTTGATAATAAATCATCAACTTTGTTTTAGCTCGCATGTTCATTTGGGTTCATATGATAATGTGATAAATTTGGGAGTGATGATCCAAGAATTAGCTCATGGCATGTTGGATACTTCTTAATGGGGAAGCTCACTAGAAGTTCTTCAACAAATATCTTGATATTTCAACAAAAGTTCAGTACTGATGAGAGAATGATTTAACCAAGGTTGATTTTCGAGGGTAGACAACTAATGCAAAAATGATATTCCCATTAATCTCTTGTTGAAATTGATGTTTAATAATATGTAGGATTTCTTTTCTATGGGTGGAGAAGAATTTTGGGGTTGAAGTGGAGTGACCTCTTTAAATTTAGCTGGTTTAAGACAATTCTCTTACCTTGAAAATTAAAAGCATATATATTTGATCGCCCATAATTTATGACATCCATATAAAAAAGCCAAGGCTTACCTAAAAGTATATGAGCAACATCCATCAGAAGAACATTACACCAAATTTTATCACTATATTCTTCTAATTGAATAGGTACAAGACAACGTTGAGATATAGAGATAGAGGTCTAATCTACCCAAGCAACCTTATAAGGTGGGTGGGTCTGGGTGAGCTTCATCCTAGCTAAAGTGAGGTAGCAATAACATTCATGCAACCGCCACTATCAATGATTAACTTACACGATTTTCACCACTCTTAAAATAAGTGTGGAAAATTGATGTCTCTCAATCAATATTACCGGGGTTGCTAACACACAACGATAACTATATGAGACTCATCTAATGCTTCTCGCATCACTAGCTTCTTCACAAGGGTCAACTGCAATTTAATTATCATTTTTTTGATCCTCATTTTCATAATCTAAGTGTAAGTTTCGACGAGGACAAGTACTTGCATAGTGACCAATTTTACCACATGTAAAACAAGTAATGCTAAGTCTTAGAGCTAGATGTTCCCACTAAAGCTTTTCCTTTATTTCACTAGTCCTTTAAGAACTACTAAAGTAGAGGGTTAACACGCCGATTGAGAGTTGGTAGATGAAGTTGTGAATCGCTATAAGGTTGTGATCTAAGATATTGTTCAATTTGAGTCGCCACTCAAATGCATCCTCAAGAGAATAAATTTCTCGAGTTATCATTTCATTATAATATCGTCAGTAACCTGCATCTAAATCTAGAGATCATGGTGATCCTCTCTAACATCACAACGTCATCAATTCATCAAACTGTCATATACTCAATAATGCAAAGATCCTTGTTTTAAGCGTAGTCATTTCATCCATAAGTTGATCATGAAAATTTAATGGTACATATTTTTGCTTTAAAATTTCTTTCATCTCATCCCAAGAAGCAATAGGTGGTTATCCTAATCGTTGATATTTTCGTGTGAGATTAACCCAATAAGTCTTAGCATGACTAGTTAGTTTCATGCAGGCAAAACGAACTTATCTTTCTTCTGACATGGGCATCCAATCAAAATATTGGTCCATGTCTACTAACCAATCTAAGAAAATTTTAGGATCAAGTCAACCATCAAAAGTAGGTGGATCAATTTTAACCCTACGAATAACATCATCTGTTCTAAGTGTACGTCACGGGGCAACAAAATTAGATAATGACTCTTCGTAATATCGAGGATAATGCTCTTAAGGAGTTCGATGAGCATAACCTTCATCTCATCTTAATTGTCTTTCTATTCGATGAGGTGGGTGAGGAAGTACCATCAAACCGTGATATTCATTAAAGTTGTTCCTGCATAACGGGGTCTAATAGGAGAATGTGGATGAGGTGGGAGGAAGAGGAAGGATCAACATGATGACCCTCTCTCTTCAAGTTGGTGTTCTGATTGGGTTAGTTTCTGTGAATATGTTGTGTAAGCCTACCAACTTTTGTTCTAAGGCTTCAAATCTTTTGAATTCATTAAAGGTTTGTTGGTACATAAGGGTAAGTTTTTCTATTTTTCTAGTAAAATTCATAGAATCATGTTTTTCATCTAAGGATTGATCTTGATATCTAAGACCACTACGAGTTGACATGATGATATTCTTTAAAAATATTAATATAAAAATACTTAATTAAAAAAAAAATGCAATGTAATGAAATCAAAGACACGATTAAAAGTAAAAATTTTGTATGATTTTTTTTAACAATGAATTGCAAGATTACTCTAATGCAAAATAAAACTCAATACTAAACAAGATGTTCCCAAAGAAACATACTTGCTCGATACCAAATATGATGTGGGACAAGTGCTTTTATGATATATTGTTTATTACAATCGATAATTCTTAAATCCTCACAAAGAGTAATGATAAATGCACACTACTATTGAGCACCTTCACAATATTATAAATTTAATGAAGTTGAAAAGATCTTAGTTAAAGTTATGCCCACACTAGAGAGAATCTTATAAGTGCAAAGAAATAACTAAAAGTTATGAACGATCTAACCAGAATGTGATTTAAAATAACCAAGAATAAGCGGATAAGTCAAGTCGACCTACAACAAATCAATTATGGAGATCGCTTTCCTTCCAAGTCCTTCTCTGGTTGTGAACTCACACACTCAAGTAGTCCGTCACCAAGAGGAAAGCACACAAAAAGAATAGTAAAGAAATTTAAGAAGATAACTTTCATTCTAAATTCAAGTACCAAGCATTACAAGAGTCTCCTATTTATAGGATTGAAAGAGAGTTAAGAATACTCAAACCTAACACCATCATAACTATACCTACCACCACTTACTACCAAACTTATCACCATTATCAAACCTACCACTCCTTTCATACCTACCCAAAATATCATACCTACTACAATATAGCTACATAGAATAGCCCAATACATATGCTCAAGACATACAAAATATAAGCCCAATAATACATAACTTAAATTATAACAAAAGGCTCAATCACGGATTTAAGCTTTTGATGATGACGTCGATGACGGTGACGATGATGCCCTGCATCAATATGATAACACACAAAAATTAACATCATATTTTCATAATCTTCATTTTACAAAAAATAAAAAAAATAAAAAAACTAAGAAAATACCTCAAATACCTAAAAATCTGCATTCCATTGAAATCAACCTAAAACTAGTTAATCATATAATACACTCAATAATAACTTAATAACACACAATTTATCAAAATCACATTAGCATATTTCTCATTTTACAAAAAAAAAGAAGTCAAAAAATACCAAAAATACCCAAAATACCTACATTACCTAAAATACCTAAAATCCACATTACAATTGCCAAATAGCATCATAAAATACAATAAATACAAATCATATTCACATATTATTCATTTATTTTTAAAGAAAAAAAAACAACAAAAACCCTTAAACATTCACATATAGATACCTAAAATACTTAAAAAAAACCTAAAATACCTAAAATTCACATTACATTTGCCTAATAACATCATAAAATACAACAAATACAAATCACATTCACATATTATTCATTAATTCAAAAAAAAAAAAGCAAAAAACCTTACTTTCCGCATCGATCCTCAACGGTATAATGTTCGGCTATCATGACGTCATGATAAACGAAAGACGCGGTATGAAAACGAACGATCAGGTCCCGATCTCCTCAATTTTTTTAAAAAAAATTCAGGCCCGCGTTAAACAAGAGACGTTTATTTTAAAAATTTTTTTTTAGCCTAATCCGCTAATTAAGGTTTTAAATGTGCTTATTTTAAAATTTTAGCCAAAAAAATATTACGTGCGCGGTGTGGGTGGGGGACAAAATATTAATTACGGTGTCTAAATGTATCCAAATATTAATCATGTTATACGTTTTGTTTTGTCATGTGACTGCACGTAATTGAATATATATATATATAATACTTCAATCTTCAATATCAAAACTATTATCATCACCTGTGAAATACACATTTTTAAACATAAGAAAATATTAGATAAATAAATATCTAAGTTTGGGTGTTAGATATATAAATACATAAGATTTGTGGAATGTATGTAAATCTTAAACCTATAGCTCAAATAATTACATTATAATAAAAGTGAAAACACAAGCAAATAGAATAAGCATAAACAATCACTATGTTGTGATAGCTGTAACATAATAAGTAATAGATCAGCATAGTTATGCAATCTCCTTATATCCAAGGTAAAAATAAAAATGAGTAATTGAATTCTACTCAAGAAGCTTATTTTTAAAGCAAAACATTTTAAAAAAATAAATGAAGCAAACAAAAATTTTTGGAGCATTTACATGTATACATAATTCTTATATATTTACATATATATAATATCTAAATTTTTATATTTACTTAAATTACACTCAATTTATTATTATTATATTAAAAATAACACCATCATTATTTTTTAAAATAAAATGCACCTTTTTATACATAGAAAAGTGTTATTTTTATAAATAGAAAATTTTAGGTGGATAAATAAATTTATAAGAATAGTGTGCTATGTATGAAAATATCCCAAAATTTTTTATCATTTTAATTATTTTAAAAATAAAAGATAATTTATATATATATATATATATATATATATATATATATATATATATATATATATATATATATATATATATATATATATATATATATATATATATATATATAACACTCTAAATATTATTATTCATAAAATAAACATTTTTACATTATTATTTTAATATTAAAATTAATAATAAAATTTTAATTTTTTTTATTTGAGACATTTGCTTACATATTATTATAATCATTTTAATATTATTTTAAAGACTAAAAAGAGATATCAGAAGAGTGGAGAAAGAATTTGTTGATTCTTATTTTTAAGAATAAAGGTGATGCACAAGAGTGTGCAAATTATAGAGAAGTTAAGTTAATGTGCAAACATTAAAATTATGGGAGAGAGTACTTGAGCATAGGTTACGATATGATACAAATATTTTTCAAAATCAGTTTAGTTTCATGCTAGATAGGTCTACTATTGATGCTATACATTTATTGAGACCTTTGAAGGAGAATTATAAAGAAAATAAAGAGGATCTACATATGATATTGTTGATTTAGAGAAGGCATATTATAAAGTTTCAAGAGAAGCGCTTTGGAGTGTTCTAAAAAAGTATTGGTTATATCCAAGTTATTAAGAATATGTATACTAGAGCTGTTACTTGTGTTTAAACACAAGAAAGATTGGCAAAATATTTTCCTATTTCAATTGGATTACATCAAGGATTAGCTTCAAGTCCATATCTTTTCGCTTTAATTATGGATGTTCTCACTAGATATTTACAAGAGGATGCACCTTTATATATGCTTTTTGTTGATGACATTCTTTTTGTTGATAATATTAGAGACGGAGTTCAAGAGAAAGTTGAATTATGGAGGTCAACCTTAGAGTCTAAAGGTTTTCATTTGAGTAAATCTAAAACTGAATATATAGACTGTAATTTTAGTTGTAGAAAATCTAGTGTAAGGGTTGTGACTTTGGGTGATTAAGTTATTAAAAAGATAGAACGTTTTAAATATCTTAAGTTTATTGTTCAAAATGATGGTGAAATAGATAGGAATGTTATTAGTAAAATTCAAGTTGGATGGTTGAAGTAGAGGAAAGCATCTGGTCTGTTATGTGATAGAAAAGTACCCGTTAGACTTGGGGAAAATTTTACAAGATGGTGATAAGACCTACAATGATTTATGGTGCGAGAATATTGGTCAATAAAGAGAAGCATAAAATTAAGTTAAAAGTTACGAGATGAGAATGCTAATGTAGATTGGCATTACTCTTAGAGATAAAATGTGAAATCAATATATATGTGAAAAGGTTTGAGTAGCTCTAGTGACAAAAATAAGATTAGAGAGTTGCCTTATATGGTTTGGTCACATAAAGTTTTGGTCAGAGACCCAACTATGAGTGTAGATGAATTAGATTTGTCTTATGCTAAGAAAGATAAAGATAGACATAAAAATGCTTGGTTATGATGCATAAAAAATGATCTTAATATATTTGAATTAAATGAAAAATTGACACTTAATAGAACACAATGAAGAAGAAGGATTCATGCAGCCGAGCACACATAGTGGGATAAAGGCTTGTTGTTGTAGATATTTACATATATAACACATAATTCTTATTTATATATTTAACATATAAATTTTATATTTACATAATTAACATTTAAATTACTACTATTTTATAATTGGGAGTGTGTCAAATATAAAATACACCTTTCTATTCATAAGAAAAATGCTGAATTAAAAAAAGAAGTAAAATTTAGGTGTTAGATATGTAAATGTATAAGATTTATATTCTATGTATATAAATTTTTTTTAATAAATATTTAATAGTTTAATTATGATGCACATAAACTTATAAATTTAATGATTAAAAATAATATAAATATTAATTTTATAAATATGCATAAATTTTTTAAATGTTATATATATATATATATATATATATATATATATATATATATATATATATATATATATATTGATATGGCTCTCAAAATATGACTAGTCAAAGCACAAATCTTGATGTCGAAAGCGATATGATTTTGAGTTAAAACCGATCGAGATCAAGCACTTAAAATATCATTGGAATCTTTGGGACATCAATTAAATCCCAAAACAACTCCCAAATATGGAGTGTTTATAGTCAAATCGGCGTCTCGACGGATCTAACGAGCCTAAGATCTCATAGACTTCATTTGGGCATCCAAATGCTCAAAATACATAAAATGATCGAAGGAATCATCCGAACCGTCCGATCGAGGGGGAGTTGCGAGCTTTACATGAATTTACAAGAGTGCCCCTCCTCCCATATATAAATAGGCCTTCATTCCTCACAAGGGGAGAGGCCAAGTGAAGAACAAATGGAGGAGGGGAAGAGGACAAGTGAAGAAGAGGAGCCACCGCTCAACGGTCGTCAACCACCACCACCGGCCACCGCCGTCGCTGATCCTTGCCGCCGTCAATCTGCCCAAGCAAGGAAGAAGAGGAAGAATCCAAACAAGGAAGAAGAGGAAAAGCCTAAGCAAGGAGGAAGAAGAAGCTCTGAAGATCCTCCAAGCAAGGTCACACCCCTGCTCGACGGTCATCAACCACCATCATCGCTAATTGTCCCTGCATCTCCACCTTAACTATTACAACGATCATTGTTACATAGTTGTTGGTCCTCTCTCGTATACAGTCAGCAATCTGTCGGGAAGACTTTGTAAACGAAGCATAGTGGAAGCTTTTCTTGGGCTAGGCCAGTGGTTTTCCCCTCTTTTGAGGTTTTCCGTTAAAAGTGCAGGTGTCTCTTGTTGCTCTTTAATTACACGTGTGTGTGGACTTCGACAAGGCTAAAGTAAACTTTCACTCTACAGCGGTTTTCTACATAGAGTTTGGCGTCGTGGGAATCGATTCCCATTATTTCATCTTGTATGGCGACCAAGTTTCCCAAGATCAAAACCACCATCGAGGTGGAGCATTTCAAGCTTTTAAAGCATGGCGAAGAATGAAGATTCATCAAACTTTGTTCCTTGATTACTGGGGCGGGGGCAACTCTTAATCTCAAGATAAGATAAGTCGCACACCAATGAAAAGGCAAAGATCAATAGTCAACTCGGCTCTGGCTACAAGCTGCTATTGACCTCTTCCATGCGGGTTAGCGTCGCCGAGTAAACACCACGACTAACAACCGGATAGGTCAAAACGTCCTTGGTGGACTTCCGCGACCTCTTCCGGGTTAAGCGTCGTGTAAACACTCGACGATAGGTCAAACGTCCTTGGTGGACTTGCGATCTCTTAGATGCGGGTTAATGTCATCGAGCAAAAGCTTCGACAAACAACCCGGAAAGGTCAAAAGCGTCCTTGGTGGACTTCTGCGATCTCTTAATGCGGGTTAATGTCATCGAGCAAAAGCTCGACAAACAACCCGAGGAAAGGTCAAAGCGTCCTTGGTGGATCTCTTCCATGCGGGTTAATGTCATCGAGCAAAAGCTCGATAAACAACCGGAAGGTCAAAGAACTTTGTACCCACTCGCGCGGTTAATGTCATCGGATAACACTCGACAAACAACCACCGGATGGGTCAAAAATCCTCATCGTCGCCGTCACCACGTGACTACCATCGTCGTCCTTTGCCGCGCCGACCATGCGGCAATCTCGCGGTCATCACCAACCGGTCATCCGCGCGATTACGGCGTCGATTCGACAACCATTACTTTGCCGACCACCCCTGTCGGCCGCCAACCACAGCCGTCCGCGCTTCTATCGTCGGCCGCCCATCGGCAATCTTAGCGTCATCCGGCCATGCGGTCATCCGCGCCGACTACCGTCGCCGGTCACTGCCGCCGACCATCGCCGGCAATCTTCGCCGGTCATCGCCATTGTCGCCGGTCATCGCGCCATTATCGGCTCGCGCCCGTCGACTTCACCGGATTCAATTTGACCTCTTCCATGCGGGTTAACGTCGCCGGTAAAACTTCGACTAACAACGGGATAGGTCAAAAGCGTCTGGTGGACTTCCCACGACCTCTTCCATGCGGGTTGCGTCATCGGTAAAACTTCGACTAACAGGAAAGGTCAAAAGGTCCTTTGGACTTCGCGGCCTCTTCCATATGCGGGTTAATGTCGCCACTTCGACAAACAACTGAAAGGTCAAAAGGTCCTTGGTGGACTTCCCGCCTCTTCCATACGAGGTTGCGTCGGCGAATAATATTCCAATAACTGGAAAGGTCAAACTTTGTACTCACGGTTAACGTCGCCGGTAACACCACGACAAACAACCGGATAGGTCAAAATCCCGGTTCAATTCGACCTCTTCCATACAGTTAACGTCGCCGGGTAACACTCGACAAATAACCCGGGTCAAATCGCGGATTGATTACCTCTTCCATATAGGTTAGCGTCGGTCACACCACGACAATCCGGATAGGTCAAGATCCCGTCGGCCAACCACCATCGCCATTCGCGCCGACTACCCGTCACGCCGCCAACGTCGGCGCCTCAATCCGGACGGTAGGAACCCTTCCACGGCGTATCGTGGGCCTTGATGCCTCTAACGATCGGCGACGGTAACCGGACGGCAGGAAACCATGGCGTGCAGGCTTGATCGCCTCTAACCCGGGATCGCGACGACGAGGTCCGGGAAGCGGAACCCAGACATCGTGGGCCTTGCCTCTAACCGCGTCCACGAGGCGGTACGGAATCGGCCGGAATCTGACGTCGGTGGGCCTTGATGCCTCCCAACGACGATCCGGCGGACGATCGGACGAGGTGGAAGCCGGAATCCACGGCGTCTCGTGGGCTGATCGCCTCTAACGACGATCGAGGGCGATCGCCGGGAGGGCGGAAGCCCACCATCTCATGGGCCTTGATCGCCCTAACCCGACGATCCGACGAGGCGATGCCGAAGCGGGAAACCGGAACGCAACGTCTGTCGCGATCGCCTCCCCAACGACGATCCGGCGGGGCCTCACGGGGCGAGGCGGAAGCGGGTCCACGTCGTGGGCATCGCCTAACGGGCGATCCGGCGGGACCGGTCGCCGGGGCGAAGCGGAACCACGGCATAGTGGGCCTTGATCGCCTCCCGCAGACGATCCGGCGGGACCGATAAACGAATGTGGAAGCGGAACCACGTCAGTGGGCCTTGATCGCCTCCGCGACGATCCGACGGGACCGATGCGCCGGGGCGAGGCGGGAACCGATCCACGGCGTGCGGTCGATCGCCTCTAACGGACGATCAGCGGGCAGTCGCCGGGGCGGGAAGCGGAACCACATGGTGGGCCTTGGCCTCAACAGACGATCCAGGGCAGAAGCGGACGAGGCCGGGAAATACGGCATGCGTGGGCCTTGATCGCCTCAACGACGGTCAGGCGGGGCGGTGGCAGAACCTCCGTGTGGGATCGCCTCCCGATCCTCTTGATGATGCCTCAGGACCCTCACTCAAGAATAAGGGAAAGGGGAAAGGTGTGCCTCCCTCTACCCACAGGGGGTATTTATAACACAAACAAGGGTAAAATTTAAAAACACTCAAAAGCGGCACAAAATGGCTCAAAATGGCTCAAAAATGGCACAAACGGCTGAGCGGTTCAAAAATGGCTAAAATCCCTCATGGCCCTTCTCGCCAGCCATGGGCCTTATAGTTTAGATTCGATGCCAGCCGAAGCCAGCCCCGACCCTCACCGTTCACCGGGGACGTATATCGTCGGCAAACGTCAGCGACGGACCCGTCAGCGGACGTCAGCGACGGGCCGTCAGCGACGGCCGTCGACGACCCAAAGCGGATCGACCAGCGCGACCAGCGGCTGACCCGTCAGCGGCATCAGCGAACCGACGCATGCGCCGTGCGATCCGAGACGTATGGCCATTGCCGTTACGGCGCCCAGGCGCAGTCCCGGAAGCCGAAAACTGCTAGTATCCAAATAGATCCGTAACCTCAAAATCTCATGCCAGCTACATCTTCTTCCATAATCATAATTTGTATTTTTATGATAATTTATTCTCTCAAAATGCATGATTCATGGGCCCGCACGTTTAGTTGAAGAACTCGTTATTTTCGAGCATTTGACATATATTTTTTGGATGATTAAGCTAATGTCATCCAAAATAGAGCTGCGATATAACTCTCAAAATATGACTAGTCAAAGCACAAATCTTGATGTCAGCGATATGATTTTGAGTCAAACCGTCGAGATCGAAAGCACTTAAAATATCATTGGAATCTTTGGGACATCAATTAAATCCCAAAACAACTCCAAATATGGTGTTTATAGTCAAATCGGCGTCTCGGAGCGGATCTAACGAGCCTAAGATCTCATAATTCGACTTCATTTGGGCATCCAAATGCTCAAAATACATCAAATGATCGAAGGAATCATCTGAACCGTCCGTCAGGGGAGTGGTCTGAGCATGAATTTAGAGTGCCCCTCCCCATCTATAAATAGGCCTTCATTCCTCACACCAAGGGGGAGAGGCAAGTGAAGAACAAATGGAGAGGGAAGAGGAGGCTGAAACAAGTGAAGAAGGAAGCCAGCTCGGTGTCAACCACCACCGGCCAGCCGTGATCCTTGCCGTCAATCCAAGCAGGAAGAAGAGGAAGAATCCAAACAAGGAAGAAGAGGAAAAGAAGCAAAGAGGAAGAAGAAGCTCAAGATCCTCCATCTTCTTTCGGCCGGTCATGACCAACCATCATGCTAATTGTACCTCGTCTCCACATTACAGATTTATTACAACTGATCATTGTTACATTGTTTCCTCTCTGTAATCAGCAATCCCCGAGGAAGATTTTGTACTCACGAAGCAGATACATAGTGGAAGCTTTTTTATGGGCTGCCAGTGGTTTTCCCTCTTTTTTGAGGTTTTCCACGTTAAAATTCTGGGTGTCTCTTGTTATTTCGTTAATTACTTGTGTGTGTGTTGAAGTCTAAAGAGTAAACTTTTATTTCTACGCTTAATTTTTTTACATAATATATATATATATATATATATATATATATATATATATATATATATATATATATGTATAAAATATTGACAGAACAGTCTCTGAACATAATGTGTTTTGAGCAATCACGAGCATCAGAACTTGGCTTCTACTTGAGGTCTTGAATGAATGAACCATTTTCTGTACGCTCTCAGCCGCTTCCGATCGCTTCGTTCCTCACCTCCTAAATCCCAGCAACGGCAATATCTTCTCCTCCGATCCATCTCTTCCATTACGAAACCTCATCCTAACTCCCAACAATTACTCGTCCTTTTCCGTCGCATCTCCAACTCGAACCAGCTCCGCCAGCTCTGCCAGCGAGCTTTGGTCTCCAGTTCCAGAACCCCCACCTCCATCACCTGAACTCCATTCTCCACTCCCTCTCTGGTGGCCCCTCTCCGTCCCTCGCCCTCACTTTCTTCGAACTCAGTCGCTCTCATGACCTCGCCCTCGATGGCTACACGTTCACCTCTGCACTGAAGGCAACCTCTCGCATATCACAGCCCAGCACAGGCTGAGCTTCTCTTATCGAAACTAGGTATAGAATGATACCTTCGTGCTAAATTTCTCATCCACATGTACTTTGCGTTTTGGCGTGGCAAGGAAGGTTTTTGATCTTGCTGACTCTTCCCGCGATGTAGTTTCATAGCATAGCATCTGGGTACTTGTACAATCACCTCTATGAAGAATCTTTAATGGTTTTCGGCTGATGGTTGAGCATTCGAGGACTCTGGACTCCAACACTGGTCGGCGCGCTAACAGCTTGCAAAAACAAGAACTTTAAATCTTGGGAAGAAGATCCATTCATTAGTTGTAACTATAGGTCTTGACATGGATTCTTATCTGTGTTCTTCTCTGATCAATATGTATTCCAAATGTGGAGCAGTGGACCACGCACACAACCTGTTCGATGAAAGGCATGAGATGAACACCGTTTGCTGGACTTCAATGATTTCAGGTTACGTACTATCAAACCAGTTTGTGAAAGCAATTGAGTTATTTAGGAAGATGCAAGCTGAGAAAGTGAAACCTGATGAAAGTACAATTTCATCTGTTCTATCCTCTTGTGCTCAGTTGGGTGCATTGGATCAAGGAAGGTACATCCATACTTATTGCGATATTATCGGCATAGAATTGGGCCTATCTGCAAAGAATGCACTGATTGATATGTACTCAAAGTGTGGTGAAATTGATAGTGCTTTGTGCTTGTTTCATGACTTAGAAAAACCAGATGTTTTCTCTTGGACTACAATGATATCAGGTCTTGCCATGAATGGAAATTCATTCAAGCATTGAAACTCTTTTCACAGATGGAAGAATCAAGTCCAGTTGTGCCAAATGAAGTTACTTTTCTTGGCGTGTTATCTGCTTGTAGTCATGGCGGATTGATTGAAGAAGGATACTATTTATCGAATGAGAAGAGTTTACAAGCTCTTGCCTAGACTAGAGCACTATGGTTGTATGATTGATCTCTTGGGCCGCGCAAAGCTATTAATAGAAGCAGAGAAGTTTGTTAAAGCTATGCCCATTACACCTGACGTGGTCATTTGGAGATCATTGCTTTTTGCTTGTAGGATTAATGAAGATGTTAAAATGGCAGAACTTGCAGCTCAAAGAATCATGGAGTTGGAGCCAGGGATGTGTGGAGGACCTGTCATGCTTTCTAATGTTTATGCTGCGGCGTCTAGATGGACAGATGCGAGCAGGACAAGGAGAACTATGCATTCTCGGAGCATTCAGAAGCAACCTGGATTGTCTTTCATTGAATTAAATGGAGTTCTCCATGAGTTCTTATCTACAGGTAAGTCTCATCCTCAAATTGAAGTTATATATGATGTTCTTTGTGGTATTAGCAAACATTCTACAAATAATTTAGTTTGATGAAACATTTGAAATGAAAATGAAGATGATTATTCATTCTTTAATGACAGATATAACTTTTTTTGGTAATATTTTATGAATGCAACATTTTCATTGAGCTCATCAAAACTTTAGTGCTATAGAAATAAATTGGTTGATTAAATTGCCTTTTGACTGATCTTCAAAACTTAGCTAAATGAAAATAGATTTGAGCCATCATAAAAATAATAATGTTTATATGTGATAATAAATAAAACCCAAGGATTATGTGATTTGTTAGTAACTGTTATGTTCATATGAGATTAAATCATAGCTCCAATATTATTTTCTTTTAATTTTTTTGGTTGATTGGAAAAGGCCATCTGGACCTTAATAAGACTTTTAAATGATCAAGAGTCCATTAGCATTATCCCATTTAAGCTCATATTAATTAGCTTTTTTTAAGAGGATTGGGCTCATGGGATTATGGGTTTTTATGAACCACTTGGAAGACTTATAAGTTGGGTCAGAACAAGTTGATTTCGAGCCGGCTCAGTGGAACCAATTCAATATTTCAACTAGCTTGGATCAACTTACATAAAATTAGTTGTTTTGGCTCTCAAAAGTTTAATTCTTTTTTAAAATGAATATCCATGGAGCCCCTAAATTCATTAAAACTATGTGCACTTCAAAATTTTGATAATGGCTTTTACCACATTACCTCATTAAAGGAATTATGTCCTTGAGGAAAATCTCATTATAAAAGAATATTTATTTTGTTTAGGTAGAGAGTTTTATTTATCATATTATTTTAAACATTACATAAGCTGGCTCCATAGAAGTATTAAGGTGGTCTTAAATGATTTAGGTCCCATTTGAGGATGCGCTAAGCGGTGTGGTGCGATGTCATTTAGTGCCTTTGAGGTATGATTTTAGTCTTTTTTGAATCTGTATAAATTTTTTAATCTAACATTCTACTGATCGAAAGTTGTAATTTGAAAAAAAAATTATATACCCACAACAACTTCTTTTGTAGCATCTATGCCATTATTTTTTCATATAAATACCTTTTGGGTATGTTTGGGGTAGCTGTAGTTTTTTGAAAAATTAGTTGTAAAGTTGTTGTGGAGAAAACATCTTTTTTTAAAAAAAATTGTGTTACAATTTTTTTTTTTTACAACAACTTTCGACATTCTCTTTATATTTTGGTTCAACATTTTTCACAAATTTTTTGAAAAAATAACCAAAAGTTAGTAGTTGTTATCCTAAACCCACTCTTATCGTTTTCAATGTAGTTTTGAAAAATGATTATAAAGTTGTTATGGAAAGCATTCTTGAAAAATACATTATATAAATATTTTCTTTTTTAAAATTAAAAAAATACTTTATGACACAACACTATAAGAGCTTTTTTTCAAAACAACCTTTTATCATAAAATTTCGAAAAGTATAAAAGCTGTAATAAAATTTTGCTTTTTTATCTTTTGAAAAAAAAAAATAAAGAATGTAAGTTATTCTAATCACCTTAGTCTCAAATGAAAATTATATTATAAGATGGTGGAGAATTGGAAATTCTCATGCTACTTTCGAGACTTAGAATGTTACAAGATGCTAAACTGTAACAAAAGAAATAAAAATTGAGTAAACTTGTTGGATGATAAGAGGCTTTAGATTATTAAATGAAGTTTTCCTTGCCTTTCAACACTAATTCATCTGGCCTTTGGATGATAAGGCTTCAATGGCAATCTTCAATAGAGAATTGCAGAAGATCTTACATATTGGCCTTGGATTATAAGAGTGGATATTGGTTGTCAAAATGTTTAGGGGCTATTATTTGCAATTGGTCATTTGCTTTTCACAAGTCTTTTAAGTAAGATGATATGGAAATGCAGTTAAACAATATATATATAGTATGAATGGATGGCAATAGATGTAAATATAACAAGCTTTCTATCAGGAATATAAAAGGAATTTAAGGTTTTATTTTAGGATTATAATATGAAGTATTGTTATATGTTAAAATAAAAATAAAGGAATGTTGAATTGCAAATAAATAATTTAATAAAACTTCTATTTTGATGCTTAGTCAGTATCATAAAATAGATATAGGAAATAATTTAAATAATACATGAGAAAGTTGAATATTTGATAATATATATATTTAATTATAGGATGGAGCCATGTATAAGTAGTTTTTGAACTTTGAACAAACATTTGGAATAAGAAGAAATGTGTATTACAATTAGGGATGTAAATGAGTCGTCAGTCGATTTTGACTTAATCGAATAAATTTATTTAAACTCTATTAAGCTGCTCTAGCTCAACTCGAGCTCAATTACTAGGCTGAAAAGATTTAAAAGTCAAGCTCAATAAATTATTAAATCGATAACATAATATCGATAATTATAATTTCTTATATAAACATGATAGTAGTCAAAGCTTCGAACTTGAGCTCAAAAATTTTTCGAGCTTGTTTATGAGCTCGAGCTCGTGGCTTGTGAGCTCCTTAACGAGCCAAGCTCGAGTCAACTCGCGAGCCAGCTTGACTCACTTATACCTCTAATTACAATTGAAAATATAAATTTTTTTAAATATAGCATAGCTTGAAAATATTCTAAATTTGATTTAGAATAAATTTAAAAATAATTAATTGATTTTAAAAACTCTTATATGTATAGTATATGCTTTATATTTTGCAATGACATAAATATAATGGAATTGAATTGTGAATCAAAATTTGCAGGTATATGATGAGCATTTATGTAAGATATAAATTAAATAATTATACCCAATGATTAAAAAATAATGCCAATATAATGCACAAATTTATAATAAGTTCTAAATTATATAAATGTTTTGATAACTATATATATAGATATATATAATGTATATAAATCTAAAGTTTATGTATTAGATGTATAAATATATAATAAAATTTGTGTAGTATGTATGTGTTGACCTCACTTTTTTTGGGTGTGAAACTCTCATCTTAAATGTAGACTATTTGTACACTAAGAATTTATGGTTTTTAAGACACTTATAATTGCTTAAGACAGACTTTGATTTAGGAAGACTTAGTTAATCATGAATATGTTCACTTTATGTACTAGAGACTTAGAGTTAGCCATAAGAATAGGATACCTTAGAGATTTAGGAAGACATGCCTACTATAGCTTTAAACCCAATTTGCTTCCTTCTTCCAAACAAAATCTCAAATTCAAATCCAAGATCATAAATTCAATCCTAAATCAAATGATTGAAACTCATGATTGAATTCAAATTCCAAATCCTTTCCTAAGGCCTTTGAATTTATCTTATGGACTTAGCCTTAACTAAATTCAAATCAACCCCAATTCAATTGATTTTCTCAATATTAAATTCAATCTCAAATCAAATCTTAACCAAATCATAAATCAAATCCAACTTCAAATGATTGAAACTCATGATTGAATTCAAACTCCAAAACTCTTTCTAAGCCATATGAACCATCTTCATATGTTTAGCCAAAACCTCCTTCAAACTAAATCAAATTTGATTGATTTCTTTATAAATCAATCATTCATTCATTTATATTCACAAGTATAAATGAAATCTAAATTCAAACCATTCAAATCAAATCAAACTAAACTAAACCAAATCAATTCCCCACGTAAGCCCTTTTGACCTACATCACTCAATTTGGTCAAATTTGCTTCCAAATCACTACAAATTCAAGCGATTTTCTCATGAATCATTTATATCTTTATTTATATTCACAAATATAGATGAAATATAAATCCAAATGGCTAAAACAAAACCCAAATCAAATCAAATTCCTAATTTTAGCTATTTTAGTGAATTTCTTGAATTTGGTTAAATGATATCCAAATCAACTCAAAATCCATGAATTTCTTCATGATTCAATCACTCATTCAATCATTGTTCCAAATATAAACACAAATTATAATTATCAATCTAAATCCAAGTCAACCCAAGTCAAACTCATGTTAACCTTTTTTGACTTGAAATTATCATATGAACCAAAATTCATAAGGCTTCAAACCACTTGCAATTGGATTTATATTTTTATCTTAAGTCCATATGTGAGTTCAATTAAACTTGAATCAAGCCATGATCAAGCCAATTGATCCATTTAGGTCCACTTGACCCAAAGTGATCTAAAAGGTCTTTTTGGGCCAAGTTCTAATCCAACCCAAATTGGATTGAACTAAGCTCATCTAAACCTCATATCATGATCAAAAATCATCCTAGGTTAATCAATTGTCTTGAATTGGGTCAAACCAAGTCAAAATTAGCATTTGACCAAGTCAATATTTAGCCCAAATGAAACCCAAACTAGGGAAAATCCACCATATGCCAAATTGATTAAACCATTGATTCAAACTAACTCATAATAAATGATTGAACATGAACAAACCCTCACTTGAGCCAAACCAAGCCTAATTGGCCATTTGACCTAAGTTGACCCAAATTGGCCTAGAAAGCCAAAACGACTCAAATCATGATTTGATCTAAATTGATTATTGAAACCAAGTTCATTCCAAATCACTTATTGAACTTGATCAAAGTACTTGAGATCAATTTGACCAATTGGTCAACTTGACAAAAATTGACCTAAAGAGTCAAATTGGCCAAAATCAAATTAATTTCAAATTAACCCAAACCAAAGCTTACAATCATTTTCAATTAACCAATTGAATTTGACTCAACACCTAACCCAACCTAATTTGGTCAAATTAGTCAAATTGGTCAACTTGACCCATTTGACCCTTTTGAATCCAAATAAGTCAAATTCAAACCTAAGCCAAATTAATCAAAACCAATTGAACCAAAACATCCCAAATCATCATATGAACTAAGTCTTGGTTTGACCCGATTTGACCAATTGGTCAACTCAACCCAACCTAACCCAAATGAGCTTATTTTGATCATATGAAGTCAAATCACCCAAAACTACTCTATGGAACCTTGGTGGCTGACCTAACCCGACCCAAATGGACTCTAGGTTAGCTCCAAACCAGCCCAAGTCCATGGGGGACCCATCCCAAGGGAATTGACTAATGGAACCCCTCTTTGCATTGGATTCTTGCCTTAAGAGGCAAAGTCCACTCTCTCATCTCCATAGCAGCCATCAAACTTCCTAATGAGGAACTCCTAGGCTACCTTAGCTTACCCTAAGCCATCCTAGCACTTGCCATGGACCAAGAGAACCAAGCCAAGCAGCCACCTCCATGGCCGAACCCCATGGGTGCAAGGGAAGAACCAACCCAACTCAATCCTTCCATATCAGCCTTGGAGACTCCTCCCACAGCTTCGTCCACTTTTGGCGTGTCACGTGGAGCTGACGGCGACCCCTCCACGCGACTGTGATCAGTTTTTAGGGATGAATCTCATCCATCCATCAAGTGCAATTGAGGAGTATACCCCCTCAATTCGTGCGGCAAAAGACACCATTCACACTCTCTGAGTTTCCTAAGTTATTTTGAAATCCCTCAGAGCTTCCTAGAGCATCACAAGCCTCCCTTGACCGGCCATTGCTCTCTGTGTGTAAAGCTGAAACAGGACAACATCCTTCCGAGCAATACTCCTCCTCTACTCGATCAAATACCAATTCCTTACACCTACACTATCCCATACTTGACCAATCATCTCCAAGCCTTCCCACCAGAAGATCGGAGTTCAATCGAAGCTGAGGCTCCTACGTGCGTGGCTTGATCGACCGAGAGCTTACACCAAATTAAACCCTAAGCTTCTCAACAGGGTCTTTCCTCAACTATGTGAAGCTACCTCCGTCGATCCCACCGCCGAACATTAGCTCTGATGAGATAATTTTGCAAAATTGAGCATTGAATGAAAAATTGTTTGGTCTTTTGTGAAGCAAATTCAAATGTCATTAGATCTTAGCCGTTGGATGTGTACGCCTCCCTCTCAAGGTGTGGGATCAATTTGGAGGAAATTGAGTGAGCTTCGGATCGAGCGGAAACGAATGACATCCGTCTTTCGCCGCCCGCGAACAGGACAGATCATGGACCGTCTGTTCCGCATGATCATAACGGACGGTCAAGATCTAATCCTGCGTTAGATCCCCTGATTCCTTTCCTAAATCGTGGATCGAATCGTGGTCATTCGATCTTAGATCAGACGGTCCATGGAGTTAGCGTGTCCGTTGCAATCTGAGTCAGCGGTGGATGTGACAACTTAAATAGCCAATCTCAATGCGCCACGTGGAAAGCGCGCCGCGTCAGCCGCCATGTGGCCCGACTGGATTAAGGCTTCAATTAAGCTTAAATAATCTATTTTTAAGGCTGAAACTTCTTAAATTCACAACTAATCCTAGAAAAATCTTTAAAAAAAATACAAACTTGGGCTCATTTTGAAGATATTTCAGAGTAAAATGTAGGAAAATTATTATTAATTAATTTTAAATAGTGATTTTGGCTTAATTAAGATTTAAGTGGAAATCTAATTAGTTTAATTACTCCTTAATTAGTCACTCAATTAATCTCAAATTTTTTATGAATGTTTAGGGGGATGACTTCTGCCTTCCTTATTTTTTTAGGATTTTATTGGTTGCTTAATTAGATAAACTAATAGATTAAGTCTTAATTATTTTCTTAATTTAATTAATGATAATTATTGAATGAACAGTGGCTTAATTAATTATTTATGCCTAATTACTTCTGTTGAACAGTAAGGGAGCTTAGGGAATGTGATCGAGATATTTTTTCTAATTCATTTCTTAAGTTTTATTTACTTATTGGAACCAAATTAATTAATGATTAATGAAGTAATTAATTACTTAATTAATTAATTAATCATCAAGATAAAATCAGAGCTTAAAAGTGATCAGGTATAAGACTTAGGGTTTGAGATTAAGGCCTCTTTCTTGATCTCTTTCCTTAGATTAATTTCATTTCATTAATTGAACTTGCTTCATGCTTAATCAAATGGATTAATGAACTTAATTAACTAAATCTAAAATCTATTCACATCTAATCACATTTAATCAATTTTGAGTAGCCCTTTAGATGTTTAATAGTCTAAAGGAATCTAATGAAATTGTGATTAGCTTATATATGTAAGAAAATTATAAAATAATTAATTCAATCCCTTAAGCCTAATTAACTATTAATCATGAGCCAATTGCATTAGACCCCCTTTCATTTCTTAGGAGCATTGCTAATTACTTTTCATGTGGTTGCATATCATATTAGCTCATTATTAATTAGTTAATTAACTTAAGGTGGCATAGGTACGGGTTAATTAATTTAAATTCTAACCTAATTAAGACATAAAATTAACCTAATTATTCTTCATTAAACTAATTAACTCACACATGGGGAATGAGATTAGGACTAACAAATCTCTTTCACATTTCTTAAATCAAATCAAACATGAAAATGAAATGACATTAAAAAACTTTGGTTTGTTTTAAATAATTTTATTTAATTTGATTGTCCTTGGGAGTTAATTGATTTGAATGAAATCACATACTTGTGTTATTTTATTTCCTTCTAATCATGCTAAATATTATATGTCACTTGTACTCATGCATTCATGTCTTTCAAATTAATCAAATGAATATGATTTCCTTTATACCAATTTGCATGTATTGACTTAATTAAAAATATGTGTGGCTAGTATTATTATTAAATCTCAAATATATTTTCAAAAGTGTACTAATGATTGAATATATATATATATATTGTAAATTTAGTTATGTATATACATAGGAAATGCAAGTGAATATAAATTTAGTGTGTAAGATAAAATCTCTTCCTTACATTCATGTGTTGATTTGTATAAGTAAAAATATTAGCGGGTATATTATTTTGGACATCCCAGGGACGCACGGCTCTAAGTAGCCCTAAGGAGATTCCTACCTCGTTCCCTTGGTGCGAAATAATGATGACATACTTGCTTGATTTCATTCTTATATATTTGGATATTAGAATTTAGATAGAGCTTTAATTCATTTATACAAAATAAATCAATCAAATCAAATATAATTTTTGCATGGCTTTCTATTCTTGTAATTGTTTATACATCCATATGTATTTAAGGATAGCGGGTATATTAGTCTGGACATTCCAGGGACGCACGGCTTTAAGTAGCCCCAAGGAGGTTCTTACATCGTTCCCTTGGTGCAAAACAATGACGACGTACTTGCTTAAAACTTTTATACGTGTGGATGTATACTTAGCTAATGAATGAAAACCCCTTTTTTATTAAAAAGACATGCATTCATACTTTATTTATTTGGTTGAGTTGATTAGTCATGTGATTTAAGGTTCTTTCCTTATGCTTTTGCATAAGAATTTAGATAGAGCTTTAAATTAATATGATAAAATCATTCAACCAAATGAAATATTAATTCTAAATACATTTACTCACATTCATCATTTAAGTGTGCTAAGATACAAGTTGCATATATAGTTATGCTTAGGATTTAATCATATGTATGATATACATGATGAAAAGAAATGAACAAACATGTGTTATGTGAAAGTAATTCATTCCAACTAACCTTAAGATGTCTTTCTTATTGAATGAGTTTATTTAAAGTGAACCTAGACTTAGGATTAATTAAAATATGTAATAAGACATTCACTAATGGGAATTGATTAATTAATTTGCTTTAGATGTGACTTAAGATAGGAATAAAAGAGAGTGATCCTCTCTTTCTTTCTTTTCATAACACTTAGTTATTTTATATAAGTCAAATGAAATAAAAGAGCACATTAAGTAAAATTTACAAATCAATTAAACTATTTAAAGTGAAACAACCATTTCTAATTAAACATCTTCATACTTAGAAAATATTAACTCTAAAGCCTAGTTAGGATGTACCACACAAGTCTTAACACACACATTAGATTAAGTCACCACTTCTAGTTTTATGTTAGGGTGATGTATGATTTGATGTATGCTTGTTTTGTGATGTAATGTTATAGATTGGATGTTAAGGTGTATGTGCATAGACTGGATGTTAGACTGTGGTTAGCCTAATTATATTTTCTATAGGAGATTATGCTTAAGGGGTTGCTGTAATAAAAATATAAATGTTTTGTTGTACAGGTTGTTTAACCCCTAAGCATAATGTACATTAGGACATGTGGACTTGGTTACCCATGTGTAGGGTGTTAAGTCTAAATTATTCATATAACTGTCTGGGTTGTATGGTGTATTCAACTAACACTTATTTTGTAGGTATAGTTAGATTTATTTTTCTTATTTTTAATATAATTCTGTATTATGAATTATGATTATTGTTATGGAGGCTTAGGATAAACGTTAGTTACAAAACCAAGTCTTATGTACCATGTGATCCTATGAAGCTTGCCCAACCAAATGAAAGAATGAAATGAAGGATTTGTTGTAATTAAATTGTAATTATTCTTTCATTATACCTAGATGTATAAGGGTAGATCTCGGTTACCCCTTTTTTTTTTTGGGTTGTACGGCGGCACCTGACCGCACCGGCCTTTTATTCTTTCACGTTGAGGTTATAAATTATTTTGATGATTTGTTTAACTTGTGCATTAGAAAAATCATGCCTCTTTATAGTTTATTTATGATTGGTGATTGTTGTATGACTTGGATGCGATTAGACTCTTAAAAAATACTATAACTCATAATTAAATTTTTTAAAACAACTCATAACCTCACATAAAATCTAGGCATTAAATCAAGATAATAAAATATTTAGTGACCCCTTAGCTAAATGTTGCATGCTTAATATCATGCATGTCATTTTATTTTACTCTTGCTAAAAGAGGGTTTTCATCTTTACCAGATAGAAACAAGGCTTGACCTTTGAGAGCCTGTGATGAAAAACACCTCTTTCTCTTTTGATTTAGCCCATAATTAACTTCATCATGCATTTAGGCATATAAAATCCTATGGCCTGTATCAAAAACAAAGAGTCTAAAATCAAATAAAATTTATATTAGACTAAGTCATTATTCATATCACTCATGCTTTAGTCTTTTAGGGAGTGAGTTTAAGTATTTTAATTTCTTTTCTAAATAATAACAATCTAGTCATCTTGCAAAACATATGACTTGATCACATGGTTTTAAAACGTAGGAGTTACCACGCATTATAAACGATCGTAGTTTACTCTCTCTTGTGGAGAAAAATAATATATCCACTTTCGCCTTAGATTTAGGTCGTGGTTTGGCCCTCGCTAAAGCTCCTTAGATTTAGGATCCGAGGTTAATGTTTTCTTTTGGGGCAACAAGCAAAAATCCTCACCTTTTAGACATTTTCACAATCTTGTATTGTGAAATTATAAGTCCTAGATTTCTAATAAAATTTCAACTCAAATGTATATTATTCTCCTCAATTTCAAATATATAAAGCTTAACCATATGATAGTTTGGGATGCTTACTTCCTAGTATATGAGCATCCTACTCATCTCCTTTTGGCTTCAATAATAAGTATTTTCTTTGATCTATTTTGATCTTCCAAATATAACCAATTTATTGATAGTCTATCTTTGAATTCTTTGGAGATAATAATTACCTATTTTAATCGAGAGTATTCTTGGGATGTAATTATGGGGTTAGGAGAACTTTAGAATCCGGTTTAAATAAATTATATTTTATTCATCCATATAAAGTAGGGAAAAAATCTCTGGTACATTCAAAGACTCATTATGTCTTATGAGTCCTTATTAGGTATTAGTCCATTAAGAGGTAGTGATTTTTTTATCTTTCGAGATAGTATTTATTCATGTATATCACCTCAATAAATACATTCTCATCTATGTCCCTCATATACACACATACACATACAACCAAAATAAATACCATACTATTTAAATCCATGCTTTATTGTTAGATGAACTATCACTTGATAATAATAATCAATGATCATCATAGACCAATCCAAAAGCTAAGGTCTAGACACTTAACGAATTAAAGGAAGTTGAAGGTCTATGTCACTTTGCCTAAGATAATCTCAGGCGAATTAGAAGGCTAATATTTTAGGATTTATATTCAATTTCAAGTTTTTAAAAATGTTTTAAAATCTTTAAAATTAATTAATATTCAAAATTAAGATTTTAAATTAAGAATTTTAACATTAAACTAAACGTTAAGATGATTTTAAATTTCTAAAATTAAGGAGTTTAAGTTGTAATGAAGGTTAATTACTGGAAATAATGATTAGTACATACTTTCCTTAATTATTTGAATAATTAAGGTCATAAAGCCTTTTTTAGAAAATTTAGAAAGTTAACTTAAACTCACTCAAATGAACTGAGCTACATTTGCAGTGTGAAGATTGGTCGGTAGGAGAATTGATGTCTTAGCGTTACACAAAATTTCCTTTAAAAGAGTTTGAGACCGATTTTTGTGAAAAATCCAAAAGGAAAAACCAGATTCGGTAGAGCAAGAGAATTCGATGTCTTAGTATTACACAAAAATTTCGTACAAACATCAAAAGAGTTTGAGAGACTTCAGGATTGTTACGTGGAAAACCCAAAAAGGGAAAAATCAGCCCCTCAAAATAATTTCATATATCATTATAATTATTATCTTTTCTCTTAAAGTTGAAGAATGATAACTACAAGAATAAGTTTTGTATAAACTCGATTCGAAGGCCTTGCGAGTCGATGATTTGACAAAAATTATCGCAAGATGGTCAGGTGGTGGTGGGTAGCAGCTAGCTATATGGTGAACGACGGTGGTCCACGGTGATCGTCGGGGTAACCGAGGTAGTGGCCTGGCGGCGGTCAGCGTTGACCTGCAATCCGGTATCGTGGCAATGATCGATTGGTGGTATATGCAGCGGCGGTGATGCAGCGGCAACCGACAGCGAGTCGGTGCGATGATGATGCGGTCAGCGGTAATCCGATGGCTTACCAGCGATAGCCGGCGATGTGCCGTGGCGGCAAGCCGGTAGTGGCAGCGGATGGCGGCAGTGGTTGTAACTGCGGCTAGCGATACAGCGATAGTCGCAGCTGGCCGACAACGGCACCAGCAATATGGCAGTGGTAACAATGGCATGGCGGCAACGGCGTTAGCCAGCGGTGGTCGATATTGTCGAATGCGATAATCAGCAGCAGCGCGCAGTGTGGCAGTGGTGGCCATTGGCAGTGGTCTGGTGGTAACCAGCGGCAGTCGGTGTTAGCAAAGCGTGGCGTGATGCGGATGCAGATGGCGTGCCGGCCAGCGGCCCCGGTGGGTGTGGTGTGGTCTGGTGGCGATGACGGCCGGTGATGGCGACGTCGGCGGCGGTGGTCGGCGATGATCCACCAACGGTCGGTGACTTCTTTGAGATTCTTGAGTCTCGAGCTCTCTCTCTTTAGCAAGGCCCTCCTGAAGAATAAGAGCTTTATAGATTATGGGAGTGACATTTCTGTAAATAAAAACAAAATTCAAATTAGTCCATCGGATGGCTCAAAATGATTCATTCGATCATCTGATATATTTTAAGTATTTGAATATTCAAATGAAGTCAGAATTAAGTGATCTTATGCTTGTTAGATCCGGCTCGTCAAGACACTCGATTTTAATATAAACACTCCATATTTAGTATTTTTATCGTGATATCTGTTTTCAATTATATTTTAAGTGAGTGCAGGCTAGTCTACCTAGATTTAGATTCTTTCGATATCAAGATTCGTGTTTCAACTAATAGAGTTTTCAGTGACAAATCAGAGCTAATACTCTAAATTATATATATATTTGGAATCATTCATTATTCATTATAAGTGTCATAACTTTGTTATAATTATTAAAAATAGAAAATAAATAGATTTTAAAAAAATGTTTAGGAATATTTACAACATGATTAATGATCTTACGCACATGATTTAAGCTCATGAACAATAAACAAAAAGCTTAATTTCAATTAACCATAAATCAAATATTTAACCAAATGTTCACATCAATGTAAAGATGCTTCACAAATGTTTTTATTATTTTTTAATTATTTAATATTTTTTTATAATTAATGCTGCCATTATACTATTTAGGAAAAATAAAAAGCATACACATTATTTTTTGATCATTAACATTGAAGCAAATATGCGGTAATATATATATATATATATATATATATATATATATATATATATATATATATATATATATATATATATATATATATATATATTCTGAATTAAATAAAAATGCAAGAATGAATTTAAATGGACTAAATCATACAATATTATTATTTTAATGATTAAAATTCTTAAGTGTTTCAATTACGAAAAAAAATCAGTAAATTATGAAAAAAAAATTAGGGATATTTAACAAGAGGATAAATATGTAATGGAACCAACACTAAGGTCAGATCAATCACACAACAACAACAATATTAATCCCACTAAATACATGAATCCTTCATCTCCACTATTATGTGTATCATTTAATTCAAGTATACTAAGATCAACCACACATGCCATGAATTTAAATAAAATCCAAAACTTTATTTATCATAATACAATAAAAATCAAAATTGAAACATGCATGAGTTTCATTGATATGACATGAAAACTACTCAGAATCTTGATGTCAAAAGCAAGTTGATCCTTAGTTGAAACTAGTGGATCAACACTTAAAATATCATTGAAAACTTTGGGATATCGTTAAATCCATAAATAGCTCTTAAACATTGAGTGTTATAGTCAAATCGAGTCTTGATGGAATCTAACAAGATCTCATAATTCACTTCATTTGAGCATTCAAATACTTAAAATACATCAAATGATCAAGGAATATTCGAGCCATCAAGTGAAGTGGTTGGTTTTGTATGTATTAAGAGATGTCATTTCATCCTATAAATAGCCTCATTCCTATGAGAGAAGAGAGAGGAGAGCTCTAAGATTGAAAATCCTCCAAACATGTCGTGCCACCACTCGGTTGAAACGCCGCCGGCCACGCCGATTCTTGCGTCGCAATCTCGTCGGTCACCATCATGATGACCTTCATCGGTCGATCGATCCCGTTGTTCATCATCATTCTTCTAGCATTCTGACTACATGACTATATGGTTGTTGTTATCCGATTCTGGGATTCTCATTGTCAACCCTTCTCATGTACAATTTTGTAATTGCATTATCGGGAAATTTTGTTCTCTGAAACAAATACATAGTGGAAGATTCTTCTTGGTGCCCGTGATTTTTCCTTCTTTTTGATTTTCACGTAAAATTTCGGAGTTTTCTTGTTCACTCTTTAAATACCGTGTATGTCTTTGGATTTCATAACAAGGCTAAAGTACTTTCACTCTAACACAACCTGGTTTTCTAGACAATTATTTTTCAAATAGCATTTTATTTTATTTTTTAAATATTTAAAACCTTTAGGTGAACTTAATTTCACTAGGTAGCTTATGCAATAAGAAAAAGATAGAAGGTTGTGCCCCTAACCTTCCCCAAGACTAAAGTACTTAGTTCTAGCTAAGAATTAAAGGTTATACTTATATAGTAGATGAACTAGGCTTAAATTGATCCCACACTTTACTTGGAGCTCAAAGAGAAAAACCCTACTCTAGTTGAAGTGGCCATAGTTATCTTAAGGATCAAACTTAGAGTTTTAACTAAAGATTATTCTTAGGATTGTTCTAGCTTAATTACCTAGGTCATACACTAATTCATGTTAACTCATCCTAAATTAGGGATAATTTCTTGGGTAGTCCTAGGGTTAATTGGGCTAAAGGAGCTAAATAGGTCAAACTTGACCCATTTGGGTTTAAATGAAGTCTAGCCTAGATCAACTCCATGGGTTGACTTACTCAATTAGGATATGGCTAATCAATAAAATCAATTTGAGTGTTTTAAGGATTTAAATCAATTTGATTAAAATGTTTGAACATGTCTATTTGAGTCGGTATGAGTTCATCTTGCACTAACTTTGATTCTAAGGTCAATCGGACTATGCCAACGATTGTTTGGTTAAAAAAATCAAATATGCTTAATCAAGAGAGAGAGAGAGAGAGAGAGAGTAGTGGGTTAATTGCTAACCATCCAAGCCTGAATGAGTCAACGCTGATTTTAATCTTATATGCTGATTCGCGGGTTAGTATACTAAACTAAAGGAACGAATCGAACGATGCAGCCCGGCTCTTGGTTCCAAACTCTCTTTAACCGCTCGTTAATAAGACGCAGAATCTAGAAAGCTAAACATTCTCTTATTTTTCTATTTTTTTTTACAAGTCTCTCTCTCTCTCTCTCTCTCTCTCTCTCTCTCTCTCTCTCTCTCTCTCTATATATATATATATATATAATGCGTACAATCATTAGCCATGAGAATGCATCAACAGCACATTATTTTCTAAAGGAGGTAGTGACCATAACATAAAAGAATGACTAATTTGATACCATAAAAAAGTCCTATCTGATCAAGCTTTAATTTATAAGATAATTTTTAGATCACAAATCACACTAAATTGACTTCAAGATTATTTGAATTTTACAATTACTAAACTTATAGCCAAAATAATGTGATTTAATGAGATGAGCACAACAATACTAATAATCTCGTGATTTGAATCCAGATGAGCTTAAAGAAAACAACTATGAGCATAAACTTCTCTAATTTGTTCCAAGAATTAAACACCCTCTATTTTTTTTTCTTGATTTGAAAAATTAACACATAAGAATTCATATCAAACTACTTATCTGCTATATCTAGTTTTTTTTATTTTATTTATTTATGAAGATTAGAGTCTCAATACAAGAATTGTCAATCGTGATTGTTGCTCGTAAATTTGTATCACTTTTAAGATAATTTTTACCTCATTGTACGAAAAAAAGCTATAACTTAAAAAACTATAAATATTGATGATATTAGAAACTTAGTAAGAACTTTTGATGAAGTGTTACCTTTGCCAATTGGTATGGATTAAGAACACCAAAAATATAATAGCACAAGCTAAGAAGTAACAAGATGTACATTATTGTCAATTTGACAAAACTAAAAGAAAATGATCATGCCATCAAGTTAAATTTGAAAGAAAATAGAGTAATCTCAACTATTTTTTAAAAATGTAGTGTGTTATAATACATAATTTTGTGATTACTTTCAAGATTTATTATATAAAAAATAATAAATTATATGAGATATAATATAAAATAATATACATAATTATATAAGTTGTTAGATTTTGTCTTTCCATTTTTCATCAAATTAGGACATAATAAGAGGTGGATATCCAACTTACATTTTTTTCCTCCATCATGTGTTCATCACTTTCTCTCTCCTCTCTCTCCTCTTGGGCTAGAGTTTTTCTCTCCTTAAGTCTTGATTTTTGAGGTTAATAGTTACAAAAGCTTCACATGTAACTCATATCAACTTGTAACCTCAAAATGTGGTAAAAAAATTTAATAAGAACTATTTACAAGACTTGTCATATTATTATGCATGAATTAAACATAAATTACATGTGCACTATATGCATAGTTGGTGATATTTTATATGTACTTTTTCTTAATTTATTTTCTTAATAAAAATAAAGAATAATACAATGATAATAAGCTTATATCATAACAATAAACTTCTATATTTAATTCATATAAGACTATATATATGTACTAATTTTCTTTTATCATAGCTCTAGTGATTGGTCTATTTATCATAGGTGCTTGTGATTTGCATCAACTTGAGTGGAGAGAGTTCTCGCATTTAAAAAATTTCAAAACTTTAGTCGCTATTAGGAACTTCGACAAGCAGTCTTTATGATTCCATCTGTCCAAATCTGTCTTGATAGCTCTATCTTCCTCCTACTAAAAAAGATGTAGATTATCATTTATCACCTATTATCTTTACCAATATTAATGAGCACGTCTAATGTTTATCATTATTTAAGAAAATCATTGATGTCTCTCACTATCAACGATCGATGATAATGATTGAAGTAGTCATCTACCATTACTCATTTTGTTAACATTCATGCTTATTATTGTTATTAGGTAATGCCAACGATTGACCTAATCCAACATTTAATAGAATAACATCTTTCCAGCATTCCTCTTATGATCGCTATTGGAGGCACTCTTTATGATTAAAGTCTTGTAATCAAATCTCTTTCTTGTGAATCATCATAATTCTCAATCATCTAGGTTCCCAAAATAATTTACTTTTTAGATTCTTTATATAAAAAGTCATACATCACTTGTGAGTTGTAAACTATTTATTTATATATAAATAAATTTATCATCAATGTTAAGGCCATAAATACTCGCTCTACTTTCATAAATATTCTTACACATAATAAATCCTAATTTTTTAAATATATGCATAAAACTCAATCTTTAGTCATTTTTTTTACAAAATTATGTGATTATTGCTCAAATTCCTTGTTGAGATAAATTCAATGATTAATGTGATCAAACGAAATGTTTATGTAGGGATACAAAGGCACAATAATATAAGATCCCAAGTAATGCTACTCTCGAGTAACAAGTAGCAATTATCCTTAATGATAGCCACTAAAAGAAAAAAAATGTTTATCAAATTAATCTAAAAATGTAGTGTGTTATAATACATAATTTTGTGATTACTTTTAAGATTTATTATATGAGAAATTTTAATAAAAATAATAAATTATATGAGATATAATATAAAATAATATACATAATTATATAAGTTGTTAGATTTTTTCTTCCCATTTTTCATCAAATTAGGACATAATAAGAGGTGGATATCCAACTTACATTTTTTTTCCTCCATCATGTGTTGATCACTTTCTCTCTCCTCTCTTTCCTCTTGGGCTAGAGTTTTCTCTCCTTAAGTCTTGATTTTGAGGTTAATAGTTACAAAAGCTTCACATGTAACTCATATCAACTTGTAACCTCAAAATGTGGTAAAAAAAATTTAATAAGAGCTATTTACAAGACTTGTCATATTATGCATGAATTTAACATAAATTACATGTGCACTTTATATGCATAGTTGGTGATATTTTATATGTAATTTTTCTTAATTTATTTTCTTAATAAAAATAAAGAATAATACAATGATAATAAGCTTATTTCATAACAATAAACTTCTATATTTAATTCATATAAGACTATATATATGTACTAATTTTCTTTTATCATAGCTCTAGTGATTGATATATTTATCATAGCTTGTGATTTGCATCAACTTTAGAGTTCTCATTTAAAAATTTCAAAACTTTAGTCGCTATTAGGAACTTCGAAAAGCAGTCTTTATGATTCCATCTGTCCAAATCTGTCTAGATAGCTCTATCTTCCCTCCTACTAAAAAAGATGTAGATTATCATTTATCACCTATTACCTTTACCAATATTAATGAGCAAGTCTAATGTTTATCATTATTTAAGAAAATCATTGATGTCTATCAACGATCGATAATGATTGAAGTAGTCATCTACCATTACTCATTTTGTTAACATTCATGCTTATTATTGTTATTAGGCAATGCCAATTGACCTAATCCAACATTTAATAGAATAACCTCTTTCTAGCATTCCTCTTATGATCGCTATTGAGGCACTCTTTATGATTAAAGTCTTGTAATCAAATCTCTTTTTTGTGAATCATCATTATTCTCAATCATCTAGGTTCCCAAAATAATTTCCTTTTTAGATTCTTTATATAAAAGTCATACATCACTTGTGTGTTGTAAACTATTTATTTATATATAAATAAATTTATCATCAATGTTAAGGCCATAAATACTCTCTCTACTTTCATAAATATTCTCACACATAATAAATCCTAATTTTTTAAATATATGCATAAAACTCAATCTTTAGTCATGTTTTTTTACAAAATTATGTGATTATTGCTCAAATTCCTTGTTGAGATAAATTCAATGGTTAATGTGATCAAACGAAATGTTTATGTAGGAAACAAAGGCACAATAATATAAGATCCCAAGTAATGCTACTCTGGTAACAAGTGGCAATTATCCTGATAGTCCACTAAAAGAAAAAAAATGTTTATCAAATTAATCTAAAACCCTAGAGATCAACATCATCAAGTCTTAAGTTTAGAAAAAATTATTACAGCTATGTCTGAATTTTTTTGTTTGTGTCTTGGTGTATATAGTGTGTGTACACTAATTTTTCTTTTTTTTAAAAAAAAAACTTAGGGGTATTTTAAGCCCTTTAACACTAGTACATAGTATGTGTAGAGGGATATTTTGAGAGCAATTTTAAAAAATTAAAAAAAAGCTTAAAATGAGCTATTTTAGCTATTTTTTAATTTTTTTTTAATTTTCTCAATATTATGTACATATAGAGGTACTAGTGTTAAAATATTTAAAATACCCTCTAAATTCTATATAAAAAAATTCGCATTTAATAATTTCTCCTTAAGTTCAATATATTCTGATAGCTTCATGTAACTATTGCATGTAGCTTTTTTTTAGCAGAGTTACTTTATGACTTTATAATGCAGTACGTTAGCCTCTCTTTGTGTTTTTTTTTTTTTTTTTTTTGTTTGAGTATCTTCTTTTGTTATTTGTGAACTATTTATTCGGTAGTAACAGCCTTATTTTTTTCTTCTTTATGCATTTTGTGTATAAATTTGATTATTTTTTTAATTAAATTGAGCTACCACTTTCACTATATAAAAAAAAAAACATGTTACAACAGTATAACTCAGTAAAAGTGACAGGAAATTTGAATAACATAACGGTAATGACAGTAAAAGCTCATCTATTCCATCTATAAAGCCCGGAGAACTCTCCCTCAGAACCTAGCAACAAGCTTCTCTTCTCCTCTTCCTCTCTGGTTCTCCCAGGCTTTGGAAGCATACTCATGTCAAAGGAAGAAAGCCTCAAGGTAAGAGCCAAATAAACTTCAAGTCAGATATTAATCAGCTTCTATAGTACTGAATAAATTTTACCATTATTGCACTTTCTCTGCAGAGAGTTGAGCTGAAAGTGAATGTAAACTGCTGCGACGGTTGCAAGAAGAAAGTACTGAAAGCTCTGAACATTAAAGGCAATCATTTAATCACTAATTGTAAATTTTCTAATTAGATTTCTCAGCTTATAATAAACCCTGATTAGTTCCCTCCATGAATCTGTTCTAATTACCAGACATATATGATGAATTAGTCTCATTAAACATGGTTTGATACTAGGCGTTTTGAAGACGGAGATTCATCCCACTCTCCCCAAAGTCACTGTTACTGGAACAGTGGACGTCGGAATACTGATAAAAAAACTTGCAAAGTGTGGAAAGGCCTCAGAATTAGTTCAAACTGATTATATTGCACAGTCTACAGAGAAAGAATTGAAGAAAATTAGCACTGAAAGTGTTAAAGAGGCTTCTAAGGAGCAGACAGAGAATGGTGAGAAGAAGAAGGAGATTATTAAGGCTGAAGTAAGTTATTCAGTGAATCATGGTACAGTGCCTGCGAAGCTTCATTTGCCCGAGGATTTTGGTGTTCCGATGCCGTCTTATTCGATCGTGGCGAAGCAGTGTTGTAGCTGTGGCGTTCCTGCGGTGTACCAAAACTTCCCGCCGGCGATGGCGCCGGTGAGTTCTGGAGGGTGCTGGTATGGCGGATTATTTCAATGATGAAAATACCTTGGGATGCAACGTGATGTGAGGAGCTTAATTAACTTTATTTTTTTAAATTTTTCTTCTAGTTTTGAGGGAAGAAGAAGGGAACTATGAGAACTGATTAAAAACGTGAAATTACTGCCCTTCTTCTTCTTCTTCTTCTTCTTCTTCTTCTTCTTCTTTTCTTCTTCTGTGTTTTGACTGGTGTGTAGTAGAGGTGTAAATAAACGGATTGTGTGTTTTTATTTTTGAGGTATTTAATGTGAAGTGAAATAAATTTAAAGTATTTTTGTAGGAAAATTGAAAATTCTAAAAATGTTATTCATATTATCATTGTATGGATGTTTTACATTAATTTATATTTATTTTTTATAAAATAAAAAAATGAAGTAGTTTTACCGCCAATCAAATACATAAAAATTAAGTTTTGAATTTATTTTACAACTAATTAATTATTTTTTAAAAAATATATGCGTCATAAATAATTTTCTCTTCCAATGAAATTGAGTCAAATATATGAATTATAAATATAAATTAAATGGAATATTTTAAATGTAATATTTTATATAGAGAGAGAGAGAGAGAGAGAGAGAGAGAGAGAGATGGAATAAAGTTAGAAAGTTTAAGTGGGAAATTTCGTTCGAGGCAAATGGAATAAAGCCATGGCCATCTCTAATTTTCGTATTTTAGGCTAAAAATTATGAGAAAAGAATAATTTAATTAATTTAAAAGTTATTTCATTGTCTTATGTATTTATTAATTTAAAATAAAAATAGATACAAATATATTTTAAAATTATAACAAAAGTGTGAGGTATCTTAGCATACTGGTTGAAAGCTTAGAATTTCAATCACGAGATATTAGGCTCTAAAACTTTTTATATAGTAAATGAGAGAGTGTATGTGTTTTCGATTAGATTAGCTCAAAATAAACCAAAAAATTATAAAGAACTTAGAATTATTTTGGAACTTTGATAGCTTGATTAGAGGTTAGAGATGATTAATGAGTGCGATAATCTAAACTATGGTCATAGCTCGCTCATTGAGCTAAGGAGCTTAGTTTGAGATAATCTCGATTCTACTCTTAGCTCATTAAATAGCTCATTTAAGAAACATTAAAATAAAATATACTCAAATATATTAAAATTCAATATTTTATACTTAAAATTATGAAAAAAATATATGAAAGTTCTCATTTTCTTATATCAAGTACTTATTTTTTATTTTTAAATTTTCATTATTTTCATTATTTAATTTTATCAATTGATGGAATCAAAATTATTTTATTTTTGAAAGATTTACATATATAATACAAAATTCTTATGTATTTATATTTAACACCTAAAATTAGATATTTATTTATCTAACACTTTACAATACTTAAAAGTTGTATTTCACTTTTAAAAGTGAGCGATAATAATATTTGTGATGTGATATTGAAGATTGGGATGTATATATATATATATATATATATATATATATGTGTATGTAAAAATTAAAATTTAGATGTTAGATACATAAATACATAAGAATTGTGTGGTATGTATGTAAATTTTCTTTTATTTTTTTTTTCATAATAAATGACTTGATTAGAACTTAAAGAATAATGCTCAAGTTTTTAATTCGATTAATTAATCTAATTCAAACTCCTAAAGATAATTTATTTGCAAACATTTAAAAATTTTCAAATTTATTTTGAATGTTTTTCAAAATATAATTTATTTCAAAAAATAAAAATAATTTATCTTATTTATATTATTTCTCATTAATGTATATTATATAAAATAAAAAATTAAAAAATTAATGCTAAACAATCTTGGATCATGAGTGCATGATGTAAATGAATTAATAAAACTAAAAAAGATTTAATTCCACTCCTCACATAAAAAAATAAATAAAATTATATATTTCAAAATAAATTATGATTTTAATTATATTGTTGCGTGCTAGAAAGTCAGTTGCGGTAGAATAAAAGTTTACGCCTTAACCTTGTTATAAAATCCAGCACGCACATAGATATTTGAAGAGTGAACGAGAAACTCCAGGATTTTAATGTGAAAAATCCCGAAGAGGGAAAAATCACTGACAAAATTTTCCACTATATATCTGTTTTGGAATACATAGTTTTCCCGATACGGGATTACAGAATTGTATATGAGAAAGCCAGATAATAGGAATCCAAGAATCAGGTAACAACAACTATGCGGTGGTGGTTAGGTTGTAACAGTTGTTGGTGGCAATTGGTGATAGTGAAACGATGGCGGTTAGCGATGGTGATAGCCGGCGAGATGGCCCGGATGGTCACGGCAAATAACAGTAGTGGCATTAACGTGTCGCGATGATGTCACGATGATGGGATGCCAATGATAATCGATGGTGGTAGTTGATGGTGGCGAGGCGGCAATTCAGCAGTGGTGACCAACGGAATGACGACCGGCAAGTGGTGACAGCGACCGACGTGGTGGCGATGGCGATGATCGGCGGTGGTCGGTAACAGCGGTATCAAGCCGGCGATGTCCGGTGGCGTCAGTGGTAACGATGCTCGATTTTCAAACTTTAGCTCTTCTCTTTTGCTTGGGCCTCCCCTCATGTGAAGAATAAGGGGCTATTTATAGATTAGAGAGAGGACATTTCTGTAAATACATACAAAATTCAAACCACTCCATCGGATGACTCATTATGATTCCCTTGATCATTTGATGTATTTTAAGTATTTGATGCTCAAATAAAGTCAGAATTATGAGATCTTGGGCTTGTTAGATCCGACTCGTCAAGACGCTCGATTTTATAAACACTCCAATGTTTAAGAAATTCGATTGATAATAAGCTTGATCCAGTTAGTCTTGATTAATCAAATTGCTTTCGACGCGATTAGTATTTTGACTAGTAGAATTTTTAGTGTCATATCATATATCATATTCGAATAGCATGTTGGCTCTTTTTTTTTTTGAAAATAAAAATGAGCTCACTTTAATAGGCCATAATAGATCAGAGATATCAAAGCCAATATGAAACAAATATTTCAATAGTAAAAATTTTAAAAACATTTTAAAAATAAAAATATAAGAAAATTTTATATATGTGATAAATTGAAATTTATTCATATTGATATATTTTATATAAATCAAAATATTTTATTAAATTTTGAAAAATAAATAAAATTTATTTATATTGATATATTTTTATATAAATCAAAATATTTTATTAAATAAAAATATATATAAAAATTTTTCTTCATAAAATAAAATAGAAATATCATTTTATTCCTAATGATAAGTAAGAGAGAATATAATATAACTTCTTTGTTCAATAGAATAGCCCCTCTTCCTCTCTCTCTCTCTCTCTCTCTCTCTCTCTCTCTCTCTCTCTCTCTCTCTCTCTCTTCTAATGCATGCTTGATGAAAAACTACTTTAGATTTTATAACATCTAGAGCTGAAAATGAATCGAGATGAGCTGAGTATCTTGGCATTTGAGTTCAAGCTTATTTATCATTATCGAACTCGAGCTCAATTAGTCTTTTTTAGGATAGTATTTAAGCTTGAGCTTGTTTAACATTATCGAGTTTAAGCTCGTTTCAAGTTATTTATGAGCTCAGTTCAAATTGAATTATCAAGCTTGTTCAGGAATAGCTTGTTGAGAATTATACATGAGCTATATCAATTAAAGCTCATTAAACTTAAAAATTTAAAATTTAAAATGATATTATTCAGACAACTTTAAGTATGTCGTACTCTATCTCCTTAATGAGCTTATTTATGAGCTTTGAAAGACATTACTCATGGACATAAATTATTTCATTGTATTCTATAATTTTAGAATTGCTTAAAATTTTTTGAAAAATTTACTTATATATCACATAATTCTTATGCATTTATATATCTAATATTTAAAATTAAATATTTATTTATCTAATATTTTTTATATTTAAAGTGAGCCAATATTTTTAATGATGTGATATTGAAAATTGATGCATTATATTTTTGAAAATTAAAATTTAGGTATTATATAAATACATAAAAATTGTGTGGTATG